>VYXC01003643.1:547046-561946 GCA_013397175.1 Platysteira castanea | reverse complement strand
TGCTACACAGAGCCTCCTATTCAGCTGGGTTATTTTCATCTCAAAGGAAAAAGAAGTCATCTGCACAACAGTTCTCAGTTACAATGCACTTGTCTTACTTTATTGAACCTTACCTGATACAGGGTCTAAAAATGTCAAACAATTTATTTCAGGCACTTGATTTCATGTTTCATACAGATAAAAACAAGGAGAGAGAAAAATGAGCTCTCATTTTTCCCCAAAACACCCATGGAAGTGGTGTATTTCCAAAGAGACTGGATGCATGAGCCAAATGATTAAAAACACTTAAAAGTGCCCAAAAATTCTAAAAGGACTCCCAAGTGCTTTGTACTTGCTGGCTCACATGCAATGCCTTTCCCAAATAATTTTTATTTCTTTACGAAAATCACGTACTCTTCCTACACACTTGCTCATCCTTTTCTCCTGCTTTCAGTGTTAAATAAGACATCAGAATCTTTGAAAGTACAGATGTTATGTAGCCTTTGAAATGCAGGAGACAACTTTGTTGAGGAGACTTTCAAATCTGTATCTGCGTAGGGGCTCTTGGAAGGCACAAGTAGCATGTAATGCTCCAAGGGATTTTCAAAGTCCTGCACTGACGTGCCTGACCTCGCTTTCCCTCGTATGCTGGAGCTCCACAGTCAAAGAAACTGGCAGGCTGATATTCCATTGCCATTTGGCACCTACATATTGGAAACCTCATTTTATTTGGGATTATGAAAAGACAAGCCACAAAGAGAGTTGAACTTTGAACCTGGTCATTTGCACCCAGCTTCAATGCAGATGCAACTGATGGTAACAAAAACTCACAGAAAATCACAGACATACCACGAGCATTCACCTCCGTAAACCATCCTCTCTCCATCTCAAGCTTTCCATAGGGGGGATGGCTAAACTTAGTGGGAAGGGTGATGGAATGCAGCAGTTTCTTTAAAACAAACACTAAGAGACCAGAAAGAGACACAACTAGAATTTTAGTGGTGGAAATAAAAGAAAGAAAAAGTGAAAAATAGAAGAAAAAAAAAGAAGGGAGAGGGCAAGATATTTGCTCATCTCATATTTAGAGCATGAGGGAACTCAGTCTTAACAGTGTAAATCAAATTAAACAGTTCAAGGATCTGGCTTAGAAAGCTGCCATTTTAATAAAAAGGGGGACAATTGGCAGGTTGTTTCAAAACTGTAGCTGCATTCTCGTATCCTCTGCCTCCTCCTTTTCCCAACCCTTCCTCCCACACCACCAACTGCCATCTCTAATTTACCTTGCCATGCACTTGCTCCAGAATTCCCTCCCAACCACAGAGGACTGGAGGAATCTACAGAAAATAAACTGACAATAAACACGACTATATTACCTAAAGGGAGGAGGGGAAGCAATGAAAATTACCAAATTGTTGACATTGGTCAAGAAAACTTTCCCCTCTAAAATTTCAGAAAACACGAAGGCTGAACAGCAAAGGTCTCATTATGAATTCACTCAAAACTGTTTTTTCACAGAGTTTCTTCTCCCCCATTCCTGAATACAGGAGCTTATTCTTGTGCAATCATTAATGCTCAACAGCAGATAGGCTGCTATTTCCCACTCCTGAAGAAACCCATTTTATGACATGCAACATGAAGAACTGCCTCATTAATCAGATGGTTAAGGAGCTCCAGTGGAGTTGCTATTGGGAGGCATGGTGACACCGTGGTGGGAAAACTGGCTTGCTTTCCATCTGGATCATCATTTAAAGGGCTTCAGAATTTCCTTTAGCTTAACAGGTTCATTGTTTTAATCCCTACCTGCGAGAGTAACAGGGCTCCTCATAAAAATGTAGAAAGCAAGTCTGACTACATGTGGGGAGAATGTGAAAGAGAAACAGCTGAAGAAGAGAAAGGATGGGAATAATATAGAGGGCTGAAAGTCTATTTTCTTGCTGGGACTGAAAACGTTAATACTGTTAAGGCTTATTTCACACACATTTTTAAAAAGAGTCAGATTTTTGCTGTCCATGATTCAACTGAAACTATGCAGAAGCTTTTAAGTTTCCAGTATTTTCATCATTTTACCCACAGAAATCCAAATTTATCTGTCTTTCAGCATCCCGGATCTTCTCCACAAAAAGCCAGACTCAGGCTACTAAAATGTAATAGCTTAAAGCAGCACCTTCTTGAGACCATGTAACATACAGAAAATGAAATTTTTTATCAAATGAGAACGTAAGTATCAATCGGTCCTTTTATTCACCCTCCTGACATCTTGGAAGCAAACAATCCAGCCCTCCTCATAAATCAAAAGTACATTTACTGAGGAAAGCATCCAGAAACATTATGAACTGACATAAGCAGCTCTCTAGACACAGCAGCAAGGAACCTTTAGCCCTGTCCAAAGGTGTTAACAATGCAGGACTAATGTGACACGGCACTAACTGGATGGCCAAACACAGAGGCTTTGTTACACGCAGGAGGTTGCATTTTTGCCATCTTTTTCCAAACATGCACCTAAGGGAAAATACTATCAATTCCTTTCAAAGCAGGACTTCCAAACAAGAAAAGGAAAGAAGAAACTGTTTTGTCCTGCATATTTTAAGGACAATTGCTAACAAAGAGTGAAAGCTCCACAGATTACTTATTTTTCTCATATGGTGGATTTTCCTCTGCTTAACTTAAGGGTAAAACATGAACTGGTCAGAGCACTGAAGTCCCACATAGTTATCTCCCATATTTCAAAATTTTTTTTAATATAGCTATGTATTTCCTAAATAGGGTTTTACCAAAGGTTTTAGTCAGTCTCATTATTCTCAACCTTTAAACAGATAAATTGGATCAAAATGATTGTATTATATGCCTGCACTTCATGGTATCAACTTTATTTTCCACCACTGCATCATTAAAGGAAGACTGTGGTCCTGATTTAAAGCTGTAAATTCAGATCAAATGGGAAAGTGTTAAATTCAGAAGAGCTTTTGGTCCATTAACTTCCATGCTGATTTGACACGCTCTGCAGTGCTTGGGCAACAGACTCTGCTACACAACGTATTCCTAAGCAAACAGTGCTTTGTGTCATAAACCATCTGGGGTGTCAGTTCCAAGGGCCACTCATCTAAACTCCTCTGATACACTTGGAAATGCTGAGGTGCAGAACAGAAACTTTTCCTCACCACAAAATATCTTTTGCAAGGGTAAGGGAGATGCTGCCATCAGAGAAATGACGGAAGGCACACAATTTTGGCTAAGGGTGTTGTTTTCATTATTGCCCTGAAGAAAACCACTGGACAAACAAGCTTTCTAAAACACTGGGATTTTTCTAAGGTGCCAATAAAAGTGATACCCTTCATAATCTGGACAGTGCTCCCTTTCATATCAGAGCCTATAGTTGCAAAGCTAAGTGCCAAGCAGATGGTTGAAATCTGTTTTGTATAAAAAGCGTGTGTGCACACGCGTTTTTTTTTTAGATGGAGTTCTTTGTATTCATATTCAGGCCTAGGTTCTAGCCATCAAAACACTGGCACTGAAGCAATCATTAGCTGCACTTTAGACAACTGGCAACTAAGGTATTCACAGTTCTCCACAAAATGTTCAGCTAATATCTCCCAGATGTATAATTAAGGCAAAAGATCATCTTATTAAATTGGTATCAGTGCTTTGGATGGCCTTTCAACAGACTGCACGTGTATGTAAAAAGCTATTGTATTTATCTTCTTTTTAAAATAATGCTCTGTTTGCTTTAAGTATTTACAGCAGCTTTTTAAAATACAGGCTTCCACATCAAACTCTACCCAAATAAAACAGCAGAAACTCCATTAATCTTGTTTTCATCTTTCTAAGAAACATCGAGCAGGAATTTCTGTAGATCATTTTCAGAAAAAAACTTTGTCTTTCTTATCTGAAAAGCATTTCGCTTATTTAAAAAGAAAATACCAGATAGGCTCAGCTGCTCTAGAGGAATCAGTTCCAGACAGGATGAACCTGCTCCTGCTACACAGGACAACCCACAGCTGGTCACCTCAGCTGCTGGTACCTCAGTCAACTCACTTGTAAGTGGGTTGCTTGTTACCACAAACAGCAAACCCAGAAATGCTTACCAGCATGGGGCTCTGCTGTCTGCCTGGGCTTCTCACGGAATCAGTGAACAGGTGACAATAATTTGCTTGGTGACAAATTAACAGAGGTCACACTTTTGAAAACTGGGGTTATCAAACAAATGTATATTTGGAAGAAGGCATTTTTGTGCAGCGGTCTCTCTATAGGCCTTGGTGGCCACAACTGGGAATCAGTACCTTAGGAAACACACAGTTTCAAAACCAAGATTGATTTTGTGTGCAGTGCCAAGTCCGCTAAGGTCCAGATGTTAGCCCTGGCATAATTCAGGTACATTTTCATCACGGCATTCGGATCGTTCTAATCTGCCAAGCATGCATGTTGTTTAGGAGAAAAAGATAGTTAACCTGTCGTCAAAGCACACCAACACAGAACTCCCAAAATCCCCAGGTTTGCTGAAGCCTGAAGAAATCCCTCCTGATGCTTTAGAAACTCTGGCAGCATTGCAACCCATGGAAGTTTGCTGCAGATTAAGGAAAGTCAGGATTCTGCTCAGTGATCTCCTCATGAGTCACCATTTCGTGCCATCGTGGTGTACTGGGTGAAGAATACCAGCCTTTTTCATAGAGTGGAGCAGGATGTTAATTAATTAGGCCTACATTTTTAGGACCTGACACTGAACTAGAGTGCTACTGAGTCCAAACACTCAGAATGAATGGGCACTTTTTTAAAGGATGCCTTGACTGGCCCTATCACAAAATAGGTCTTTGTGAACACACTGCTGAATAACTACTACGGAAACACTATGGAACTGGCCTGATCATAATCCATTACCTTGAAAGTAATGTTCCTCTTAAAAAGCTTATCAAAGAAAATAACAGCTCAGTCATGATATTCATAGGCAACAGAGGTCAAATCCACCCAGGACTACTTCAGTTTATACCCATTTTCTCAACAGTGTGTAGTAAAGGATGCAACACAGCCTAGATCTAAAGCTACCTGCAGACCTCAGCATTTCAGCTCTACTCTTACTGAGTGTGCAGTTGGAAACAAGAAAAAAACCCACTAAAACGGATTAGAAGAACTTTTAATGTGAATAAGAAAATAATTCCTCCCTTTTAATAATCCTGTATCATTGCCTTCATTTTGGATCTCATTTAAAAAGCAGATGTCAAATGTTTGGGTAAGAATCACAATGGATTTTGTGTTCTGCGATGGAGTTTTTTGCTTTTAGGCTGGTTGGTTGGTTTGCTCACTGTGGCTGCCTACACTGCCACTTGCAGTGGAGTCTGTTCCTCACATTAATACTCTCCATGTGAACAATTTTTTCCTGGACTCCCCTCACGCCTGGTCCTTAGGTTATAAAACATGTGACAGCTCTGGTACATATGGCTGAAGATGTTAACTGTTCTCCAGGACCAAAGTTTACCTGTTAGTAGCACACACAGTTTCCCAAATTACTGCTTAAACACAGCTGGTGCTGCTGCCACCGGACTCCAGTTATCCAAACTTGCCCCCAGGTAAGGAGTTAGTTTACACGTGCACTCAGATAACTGGAAGGTCTACAGACAGTATTCCCTCCCAGCCCTCAATGATACGACTGTGGCTGCAAATATTTCTTTAATTTATATTATTAATTATACTCCATAGTCCCTATTTTACATACTTAAGCGATTTGAATACTATAGTTCATCTTGCTAGAATGAGACCTTTAGAAATTATAATTGGACAGAGAGAAGTCTATAATTTGCAGTTCTTAGGATCTCAAGAAGGAAAAGGAGGGTGTCTTGAGATTAAAAAACAGAACTAGCAGTCAGTGTCTCTACTTTTTAAACCTGCACAGGCAAAAATTTTGTGACAGCATTCCTCAGTTTACTCATCTATAGGTTGAGGGTAATCTTGCTTCTTAATCTAAAAAGCACAGAAATCTTCATGATTTCAAGTATATCAATGCTTACCAAATGCTCTGAATTCCTAATCAAAAGACTTTATAGGAAGTATGAATCTATTATTAATAATATCAGTACTTCTAACAGTAAAGCAACTTCTACATACATGCGTCTGGAAAAAATACAGAGAGAGAATACACATACACATACATTGCTCAATTTATAAATTGTTAAGCATGGCTTCAGGACTGAAATCTCATTCATGAACCATGCTAGGGATCTCTTACCTACTCCCTGTTTCTGAATTTTCCCCATACAAAGACACATTTATATTACTCTAAGCTCTAAGCACAAAGGCTGCTCTGTGGAATGGAAAGAAACCTTCTTTTTTGTGTTTGTACAGTGACAAGCATAATGGGGTCCTGATTCAGGATGCTTGCACTCTACAAAAACACACTAAATCAATGACACTAATACACATGAAGATTATCTATAAAAGAGATGCATGGCATACTTGAGAGTGGCACAGCACTATCCCTATGCTTTGCCTGGTAGTTCATGCAAATGCCTAATGTGCATTCCCGAGTCACACAATTCATTTCAGACTTTAGGCAGGAACAGCAGAAGTGAGCAGAACTTATAAAACATAAGCAAAGAAGGAGAGCCTTCCACTGAGAAATTCTGCCAAATTCTAATCTCAGTTGCAAAACCAGAATCGGCTCGATGTTCCTGGAGTTTTGACAAAGATGAGAACCAGCAGCCTTCTTTAAAACACACCATAAATTTCTACTTCAGTGTCCAAAACCCAGGAACAAAAGACAAATCAAAGCCTGAACCTGAAGAGAGAAATGTATTTTCTGTGTCCCTGTTATATTCAAATTCAAAAGCCTAGATATTTTTAACAGACATGGAAAAAAGAACTATTTGGCTTTACTCAGCAACTGCAGAAGGAAACTGTACCAAAAGAATAATGTTGCATGTTCTGTTTTCACTTGATTTCATTTAGCCTTTCAGTTCTATTTCAGTTATGTTTCACTTAGCCTATTTTTTTTTTTTTTAAATAATCATCATGTTTTGGTGATTCACATTTCACACCAGCACAGGAACAAGTCATGTAAATACAACACAGCAAAATGACCCAGTTTGTTAATAGACATGCCAAACGGGTAAGAACATCCTTCCCTCCGCCCTTACCAACCATCACCTTCCCACACATCTCATTTCTATCCAAAAAAGCCTCTGCCCCGGTGAGGCCATGGTATCAAAATTTAGGGATAAAACCCTAGGAACAGAAATCTGACTAAACCTTACAAGAAAATGTTTTCAGTCTTGTTTTACGAAGTGAATGTAATGAGGACGCTAAGGGAATTTATGTGGAAACAGAAGACTTCTCTGCAGTCTAATACAGCACTCAGAACTACAGCTCCCTCCCAGCACAAAGCTCCGCTGAAGTGCTTCAGTCCTAACTCACGCAGGCCACCCCTAAAGGTGACAGAACACCACACGCTTCTTGTCCCTCAGTAAGCATTCTCTCTCTTAGATAAAAAAATACTTCCAAATTATAAAAATGGTGTGCAGAGATGCACTTTGGTCTCTCCGACTGTCATGAATTTTAGCTTCATCACATTCTACCAAAGTGCAGTCTCTTAAGGCACCCCAGCAGAGAGACATTCCAAACCACAGAGGGTAAACACAAACGAGTCTGTGAGGGTGGCTGAACATGCTCCTGAGATTTTGGGAGGCTCGCTGTTTTAAACGGCAAAAAAATTTTGGGTGAAATATTTTCATGTAACTATGGTAAAAAAAAAGAGTAACAGCATTAAAAACTGTTTTGAACCACTAATATTTTCTTTACTTTTGTTCTTCTGCAATCTATTGAGCTGGCAATAGCGAGTAAGTCCAGCTCGCTGTCAGATACATTAACTTTGGCCATGCCCAACCTCTGAGATCAATCAATGAAACTTGGGTCAGTTTTTTCATTTCCACTTTCTTAAAAGAATTAAGCCCAGCACCAAAGAAATGAAGAGGATGACAAGCTGTATGGGTTTCTCTTTACATGAACTACATTCCCAGGTGTTTTTTCTCTAGAGCTACAAAGGTCCATGAAGAACACTAGATGTAGACAATGCTCTTAACTACAGAAATAGCACATACTTCTCTCACAAGTTCCTCACCACTAAAAAGAATTTTGAGTATTCACAGAAGAAAATTAAATAGCCACTCATTCTGCTTATATTTTTGCCTCCAAAAGTAACAGAATTATGTTACAACAGAAACAAATGAGTAGTAATAAGACTATAATACAATCACAAAGAAAAATTAGCACTAAGGCAACATTTTATGTTTTGTTTAGATCAAATAGCAGTCAAACATCCACATCCCAGAAAAAAAACCAAAACCCCCCCCAAAAAAGACAGTCTATATGAACTTGAGAAAACACAAAACCAGAAGTGCGTGGCAAAACAAAATAAAATTATTACAGATCTCAAAAAGCATATGCCAATATGAATTTCAATACTTGGTCTTTAAAAAACCGAAAGTATGAAAAGGATATCTGGAATACTAAACACAAATTTAAAAAATAGCAAAATATAAATACAATTTGAGAATTGAGAAATGTTACCTGATTAATCCCACAATACTTTTAAGGGAAACAAGGTCAACGCCATTTCAAACTTCCAAAGCGAGCCGCAAGCTTTTCCTCATTTTCACTTCAACTCTGAGTTCCACAAGTCAAAAATAATATCATCATGTTGGAATTATTTTTTTTTCTTTAAACGAGGTGACAAAAGGACAAGTTGAAGAGAAGTGCCAAGCCAGATCAAAACCAGGACGTTGGAAAATGTTTGCCAATTTCTTTCAAAACAAACAGCTCCTCAATACCATGGGAAGCACCTGAACTTCATATTAACATCTGATAATTCTAGCAAATGGAATTCAACCTTTCCTTCTTACTCTGTTTTAAACAATTAAATTAATTTCACACCTATCCTAAAAAGACAGGCAGCTACTCTGAATTACTACTGTACACCTCACCATTTCCATTCACTTCTCACATTCTTTTCAAGTCCCATGGCCCCCACAAGCAGTGCTCGCTCACCAAAATTCTTCCAGAACCTTGTCTAAATTTGCTGTCTCCCAAAAACTACTGCGCGCAGAACTTCACACTGTCACAAGGACACGTGGGCTCAGGAACAACTTTTGGAGACTCCTGGCTTCCCCGCTTGCATAGCTGGGCTCGGTGTGGAGGTGACAAGCAGCATCTCTCGAGCGGAGGCTACGGCACATTGGACTCCCAGCAACGCCCCTGGTGCCCAGCCCCAGCCCGGGCAAGGCCACTTGAAGCAAAGCCCCTCTGGAGGGTGTGGGAGAACTGGGTCAACACCATCACCCTCGGCAAAGGCGTGGGTGAAAACTCTAGGGTGGTGGTGTTCTGACAAGGGGGCTGCGGGAGGAGATGGGAACGGGACAAACGCCGTCCATAAATCCCCACAACTGACTGCCCTCGCCCGCTGGCCAGAGCCAGCCCAAAGCTCCCGAGAAAAACAGCCCATTTCAAAAGTTCCAGAAGTTTTGGTTTAGGTAATTCAGTAATATGACAACGATTTGCTTACTTTGCAGCCATGTGGGTTTTAACATACTCATATACAACATAATTTTACCTTTTGTAAGGAAGGAGACTTCACACGTTTTTCACATTTGATAAAAATCCATAGAAACTTTAAGAGGGGAAAACTCTGCTTTTAAGGATGCTACTTGTTAAACAACAAACTCCTTGCCATCATCAGAGAGGCACTACAGCCATCGATTAATTGCTGTGAGCACTTCTTTTCTCTTGACTACAGTAACAGAATTCACAGCCATTGAATATTTCCAGTGTGTACAGGTACAATACGACAAGATATTCTTCCCCTTCCACTTATGAGTTAATTATGCTATAACCAGGCTTGAACAAGAAATTAATAAAATACAATAAAATAGGAAGTCAAGAGGATGCCAGACTGACTTTTGCAACAGTTGTGAAGGCACAGGTATCTCACATAAACATGAAGCTACCCTGTATTTCAAGTCTAGTATGAAAAGCATGTGAAGAAACTGTAACTGTACCTTGGGAGGAAACACTCTTTTTCCTGTACAAATATTGTTTAAAGTGTATTTTATACACCTACAGATATATCCCATTGCACAGACAGATATTCCTATCCTATCAGGGAGCTTCATGTTTAAGTAACTCAACCAGATACTCTGTGCCTCCTAAATGATAAAGCCACAAATGCTCGTTAAAGCTCTCTGAGAAGTAGTAAATATTTTGTAAACTAGTTATATATTTAAGATCTCTGGACAGAAAGAGAAGGAAAAACAATTCCTTGCCCATGTAAAGGTACCAATCAAACACACTATGCACATAAACACCACAAGATGCTTGGTGGGAGACTGTGTATGTGTTTGTGCGTGTGTTAATTAACTCCTTGAATGCATATGATGAGCCAGCCACCCAGAATTAGTAATGCCAAACTCCCAATTTGATTCAAATGAAATGAATACAACAGTTGAATTGTGCAGGCTGGTGTGTCACTCATCAGCTTTCTCATTTGGGCTTTTGCCTTCCAAGACTAGTTCACAATTTCAGCAACTGGTAAATTATTGAGATGTTCATTAAAATCTGTAATCTGTAACAGTCAACTTCTTCCTAGCCAAGCATAAGCACAACAAATTAAATTAGTGCATGCAGGACATTAATGAATAGTCTGCAAACGCATTAATTCCTTTGGACTTATCTCAGAGAAATAAAAGTCTGTTAATTTTTGTCACTGAGAAAAACTAGTGTCTGCAGCTTTACTCTGGTACTCTATTTATTCTTCAAATCCCAGACCCCTAGAACCACAAACGTAAGCAATGAAGTCCTTTTCTCAAAATGTCTCAACGAAGTTAAAAGCTATTCAGCCTGACAGTAAAGCAATCTTTTAAATGAAAGAATAATCACTCTTACTTCTACAGGTAGATTTTAGGAGAGTGTAACATCATTCTGAGCAAGCCGAGTGATAGAAAGGCATTATTCTTTCTCCAAAATTCTCAGCAAATGCAGCAGAATAAAGCTTTTAGGGTAACTTTAGCTAAGAAAAGCACTTAGGAATACGCAAAGTTTCCTTTTAAGAAAATGACTTCTCCATTTGACAGTGTTGGTACAACCCCAAAATAAATTCAGTGGGAGTCTGAAATGACTCGTGCAGTGCAGCAGTGAAGCAGCTAAGTATGTATTTTTCCTCCCAGCAGAGGCTTGCTTTACATCCTTGAGCCTTTCCTTTCTACAAGCTATTCACTAGAACAGAGAACGTTCCGAGAGCACGCTACCGGTGACTGCAAATGTTGAACTTGTTCTACTGTCCCCATCCCCACTACTCCCATCTACGCCTTTTGTCTTTTCTAGTTCTGCCTTTTTTTCCCGTGGAGGCACTAACCGATCCTTCCTTCTTCTACAAGCACTGCATACCACTTTACCTTGAACTGGCATGTTAAAAATAAAAATTAAAAAAAGGAAATAATGAAAAAGAGAAAGGATGTCACTCTTTCCAGATGCCTAGCATAGCCCCTCTCTCAGTCTACAGAGAAATGTAAATATGCAGTAATCAATTTGGGTTTAAGAACATTCCATACACTAGGGATATTGTTAAGCAGTCACTTTATCTATTTTTCATTAATCAGATTTTATTAAGACATTAAAACTTTATGTTGGGCATTTCTGAGTTTTTATCATTCTGTAAATTTCCCAGCTGTCTGTGATGGTTCTGGCCGCACTGTCTCTACCTTTTCCTCAGTGAAGTAAACTTTCTTCCTATTGTGGTCAAACTTGTTATATTTAAGTACCCCGACCCAACTTAAAAAAAAAAAAAATAGAGAGAGAGAGAGAGAAAAATCAAGCAACAAAAGACTTATTCTTTTCAAGACCTTTAGAGCCAATTCAGGGTGCCACAGGCACTCACACAGTACATCCCAGAAGTTATCCTTTCCCTGTGTAACACATGGAGTGGATTCCAGTTATAGTTTCTACAACATTGCCACAAACATCATCCCCCTCATCGTACGCATTCTGATGCTCCTCTCAATCAAGCAGCTGAACCACCACAAACAGAAATAAAGGCGTGCAAGGAACTTCTTAGGAAAGGACAAAAACCCTCACGTTTTTGGCACGGTAATTAATTATACATGTTAATTCACAAAACCTACTGCAATTTACCAGTGATGCTGAATGAATTAATGAATGTTTATTCGTCTCATACTGAGGATCATTTTCATTCTAAGTGTGTACCGTAAATTCCCCCTGCTAATGGTCACAGACACAGAAGAGAAGTCCCCTGAATTCAGCTCTCTTCAGCTGGGGTGACTGAAAGTTTCTGAAGTGTTTGCAGTTTACTGGGATACACTGAAACATCATGGGAAAGACAACGGGGAAAGAGGAACAACCCCCTGAGGGACGGTACGGATGCTCTGAGATCTGAACTGCAACGTGCCTGACAAATCTTTACTTCCTTGTCATTTGCTATTCAAGTTTTAAAAAGAATAGTGGGAGATGGATAATAGTAACAGAACTGAAGTGGGACATGCAGATATGACATGCTGGACCCCAAGCGACTGCAGAAATATGCCCCAAGAACTGTGTTGACTGAGAATCCAAGGAAAGAACCTGCCATAAACGTCTAAAAAACAACAATTTGTGCATCGTGCATACACACACACGTCAACACTGCAGGCATTTGTGTGTCTGAGGATCTCTGTGCAAGAGAAAGGGCGTCCTCGTGGCTGTTCCCTGACAAACACACATGTATTACATGGACAGTGTCTGGGGCTGTGTATGTGCGTGTAACTATAGTCAAACACACACAATGTAAACAAATGGTAATGATTAACAAAGATACTGGTCTGTATCCCCAATTTCAACTGCAGAGGGAAAATTGTTTAAAAAAAAATTTCAAAAAAATTGCATGTCCTGAGGTTCATTTTTACTACTTCCCATTTCTACTGCTTGCTATTATCTGCATGGCAAAAGGAGAGCAGCGTATCGATTATTTAACTAGAATGTTTACAGGAGCAAAGCTGGGATCTCTGAAAATGAAACATATGCCTAGGGGCAAAAAAAAAGAAGGGAGTAGAGAAGCTCATTCTAAGGATGATGGTTGCCCCAAATGATTTGTTTATATATAAAATTTATATAAATATCTATATTTATAATGTAGAGAGACTTCAGCTAAAACAAAAAAGTCCCCCAGCAGGAAAATGAAAGGACTTCATTCTGCTTCAAAGAGTTTACAAGCATTGTGTTCATCACAAAGTTCAAAGAATAATCAAAATTGCTTGCTTATAAATTCCTATGTATAATCTTAGTGAAGCACATGAAATACTTGAATCGGTCGATTTCATGAGAAAGACAAATACATGGTCATGATGCCCGATGAAATTTGACATCAGAAACAGTAACAGTTTCCTCAGGTAGTTGAACTAAGTTAATACAGTGCACATGAACAAAACCAATTTTGTTCTATCATCGCAATGATAACAAACCAAAGGAAAACGCCAAGTATTCCAAGCAAGTCTGCAAAATTAATTGCATTAAAGACAACCTTGGAGTAGAGAAACCCAGCCAATTTGACTTTCTAGTACAGAAGCGTCCTAGTTTCAGAACAAGGATTGAAAGTGTTAAAATAGCTCTTTTCTGCATTTCCAAATTTCAATTTTCTCCGATCTTTTAATTCAAGTGTTCTTTCCTGTCCTTCCTTTGCACGCGTGTTCCTCAGCCCACTTAAAATGTTTTTATCTTGCCTTCTTTTCTATGCCTTTACTATCAAATTCAGTAGGTTTGAACGAAGAACAGCTTGACTTAGCATATTTTTAACCAGCTGGTCTAGCACCTAGCTTGTATTGCATAGTCAGATACAACCAAATGTTTATACAGGAGGTAGCTTTCACGAAGATGAGAAAAACCTCAGTAACGCGCATCCTGGCATTCTTTCATTTACTGCTTAGAAATGAAAGTTTGGATTGTTTACTGCAGCCGCACAAGGGGCTATTAATAACCTTTAAAAAAGAAGCCGGAGGGGAGGGATGCGGGACCGTCAATGGACGTATGCACAAGCGCCTGAGAAAACACTTCCAAACCTCTTAGGAGAGTCAGATCATATGAAATAAGGACTAAACTCTCGGAGGTCACAAGCCGTCACCAGTGACAGCAAAAATTTAATTCCAAGTAGGGAAGGCTCCTACTTCGGGCAGGGGGAGACGGGCACAACTACGTCATACACGAAGCCCGCTCGTCATACCCAGACCCCGCTCTTGACACTCCGCGAGAGAAGCGACGGCCAAAACTTGGAGGCAAGAGTTTCACTTTTTTCCTTTCTTTTCCTGTTTGTTTTTTTTTCCTCTCTCCTCAGGCAGAAAGATGTTCTCCTGATGGAGGGCTGGGATGTTAACTTGCCTAAAAATAATAGCTCCTGCTAGATCAACAAAAGGTCATGTGCTCGGCAGAGCGCCTTCCCAAGTTTGACGGGAGCCTGAGGTTGGAAGTTGAACCCCCTGCCTGGCCGCCACCGGGCATCCTCTGACCGCCTCCCGGGGAGTCCCCAGGCAGGAGCGGGGAGGCTCTGCCCAGGAAGGTGGCTCGGCGGGCCGGTGGGGTAGGGGAGGGTGTGCAGGAGGAGGGCACGGCAGCCTCTGCGGCCGCGGAACAAAGCTGCGCGCCGCGGGCGCACGGCCCGGGGGCCGGGGGCTCGGCGGCGCCCGCCACCCCGGTCACTGACACGGCGCTGGAGCAGCCGAGGTACCGCGGGGGGGACGCGGACGGGCGCGGGGGGAGCATCTCCCCGGCTTCCTGCCGCTGAGCGCCGGAGTTGCGCGCCCGTACCCGCGTGTCCGTGTGCCCGCTGCCCATCCGCGCACACAGGCGTGCTCGGATAGATTAAAAAAAATGTAATAAAAATAATAATACAACAACAAACAAACCAC
>VYXC01003643.1:416447-546509 GCA_013397175.1 Platysteira castanea | reverse complement strand
ACCAAAACCAGAAAAAAAAAAAAGAAAAAAAAAAACCACCAAGAAAAAAAAACCCACCCCGCACAACAATCAGGCATTGTTCTGAGGGAAGAAAAGCAACTTTGACAGATTGAAATATAGCAGAGGCCCCTTCAAGGAAACCTGTAAACAACTTGTCACTCACTCTGTCGGTCTCACTGTTAGCTCTTGCTTTCCACAAAGTGCTGCGAACCGTCCTGGCAACAAACCCAAAGTTTCCTCAGCTCCGAACTCCATCAAACAGCCCTGTTGTGTGCAAGGGAAAAGGTAGCCACATGCCAAAACAGCGGGCGCGCACACGAACGCACACACTAGGATGTTCAAACAACAACAAAAATAAACTTTACGTTCGTCTCTTAGGGCTTTTCTCGTTTTCTACTTAATCACATCCCCTCCTTTTTTTTCCCCACTCTCCGGGCGAGCAATAGAAGTCCCTCGGTCGTGGCTCCCTCTCATTTCCCCAGCCCAGACAACCCCTGATAACAAGGTGGACGACGCGCGGCTGCAGAGCCCCTCGGCTGGCTGGCAGAGCGCAGCCTCCGCCGCACTTCCACTTATCCAGATAAAAATCTGGCAAGGAGGAAGGCAAGCAGGTAACGGGCCTCGGACACACGGGGACGGAGGCGCCGGCAGCGCCCGCATCCCGCCTCGGGGACACCCGCATCCCGCTCCGCTCCGGCGCGAAGGGCTGCTCCCGAGCCCGCCCCGGCGGGGAGAGGGGGCAGCGGCCGGGAGAACGCCGCGGGGAAATTCCCGTCCGAGCCGCGGGGATTAGCCGGGGGCTACTCTGGAAGCGGAGCGCACAATGCCTCAATAGTCTGCGCGGCCCGTGTCCGGCCTGGCACTGAACTCGCAGTAAGGGGAGGGAGGGGAAAGAAAAAAAGAGAAAAAAATTGGGCTCCCTGTTCTTTCACATACACGTGCATACACACCCACACAGGACCACGTATCTATACTCCATTCTTTCCAGTTGCCCTGCCCTAATTCTTTTCTCTCTTCCACCCCCCCCCCCCCTTTAATCTGCAGCTGGACAACATTAAGGGCCTTTAAAACCCACGTGCTTTTGACCCCACAACAGTCTGATTAGGTCCTTTGCCCCCCTCTCATCCCTGCCTCCCAGTGGCACAGAGATAGCAAGTTTACTTTTTGAAATCTATACACATATTTTCATGGAGCATCTATAAAACTTTCAACATTTTCATACCCACTGGCTTAAGAAAAATGCCAAATAGAAAATCTTATTATTTTTAATATCCAACAGCTACACTATTTAATTTGCTGCTTTTCACTCTCAGTGCATGTCTTAGAAACCAGCAGGCTCACGCAGAGGCCAGTCAATCCAGTGTTGGTATAAAGGCATTATCAGCTGGAAGTCTGGGCTGATCGCTTTAATCACGAGGAGCAAACCCACTCGCAACTTCTGCGCATCACCACTGAGGAGTACCCGACCCAACCACGGAACAAAACACCGCAGCCAAGTGTGCGAAGGTGCCGTCGTTGTTATGGTTCATAAAGGAGGATCTGCAAAGGCAGCCTCCAGCCTGCCTTCCACCACCACGTCGCTCCGAGCCCAGCCCCACACAATCTGTCAACTTCTGGCATGAGGGAGATCTAATGGCTCCTCGCTGTGAGGCAGGGTAAACCAACTTCCTTCGGTAGCCCCCAGCAAATAATATTTTCCACAGAGGTCCATTCATGGAAGCCTGACAAACCTAGTTAATATGTACAAGGATTTTTCATTTGTTATTTAGTAGCTATCCATTTTAGGACAGCCATGAAGTAGACTTTGAAAAGGCAGCAGATGATTAAAAAGAACAATTCCAAATACTTTCTCTTTCATCTGAGGGTCTCAAACCATGTAATGTCTCACATTACTCCTCTGCAGGTAATAAATATAATTAGGGTCGATTCCAAAACTTTATTTGTATTGAAAAGTATCTCACTCTGCAGGGGCTCCATTCAAATCAGCAAATCTCTGTGTGGAGTAGGAGGCTACTTAGTAAGAGAATTTGGCCTCAAGTAAGGAAACTGAGATGCAGGCAGGCTTAGTAGCTTGCCCAAGTTGACACAGTTAGTCAACTCCAGCAAAAGGATGAGAAACAAAGATCCCAAGTGCCTTGCAGTCAACAACAGCCCTTATGCTGCTGAAACATATATATATATGTATATTTGAGCTTTTTTCCCACAGAGACATGATTTTTTTACATTTACTGTTTTGTTTAAACATGCTTCATTTCTGTATTCACATTCTGTAGGGCCCTTTTTCTTGGTGTTTCATTTTCCCCTTGATGCACCACTGCCCATACATAAATGCTGTTCCTTCTGCCCCAGCTCTTGCTTTGCTTCCCCTATTTCCTCACACTTGGCCTTGGAAGAAGTTTACAGAGTGAAGCTACACAGAAGCCACATCTGGAAGAAAATTAAGACCACCTTTTATTAAAAGAAGTCTAAAGCTTAACCACTTGGGTAGAACAGGAACATCCTATTTTGACTGCATCTTAGCTCCATTCAGCTCTAACCTCATATCCTTTTTCCAACTCAGCTCCACTCCACAACTGCCCTTCTTTTACCATGTCCTTCCTTTGGCTGTTCACATGTATTTGCCCCTTCCAATATCATTTCCTATTTGAGCTTTTTCAGGACAATGATCACATACCCCCCCCCAGCTCCTATTATGCCTAGCACACTGGGGCTCCTGGTTTGCCAGCTCTCAGCTAATATGATTATAAACCAGAGCAACCACCATCAACATCAGGAATTATAGAAGAAGACATGGGCTAGACTAGGAAGAAGTAGAAAGAATCATATTAAAAGGAGGAAAAAAAGAAAAATAAAAGTGTGGGAGAGAAAACTAAGATAACTGAGCAAAGGGGAGAGCTGAGATGGGGAGAGGAAATGGAATAAAGGAAGGAAGTAGACATCTCTCCCCTGAATAGTTCTGACATGAACTCTTCTTCTACTTAACCTAGTTTACAATTACTCTTACCCCCATAAATTTTGTGCTCAGGTACGTTCTTCCCCATTACCTTCATTTTATGTTTTCTGCAACTACTGAGCTCCCTCTCCCAGACTACTGGGTCCCCCCAGTCATAGAGTGGTGTACAAAGAGGAGAAAAAAACCTTACTGTTGCTGTTGTAGTAATATTGTAGTACAGTATCCTTGTACTATACCAGATTATATGGATAATATATATATTTTTTCGGAATATAGACAGTGAAGTATAGAATTTCTGATAAAACTGTGTTCTCATAGTAAATTCAACTGCAATTGCAAGATGGAGAAAAAGCAAGTTTTAAGTGGTTTGAGGGAATCTTGAAACTCTTCTAAAAATCATTTCATATTAACTTTTAGACTTGCTTTTTAGAAATTGCCAGGACACGTCACAAAGGCTGCTAACATATCAGAAAGTGGAAGAACTGAGAAATTCGGATAAATAACCACTAAGAAGGAAGAAAATGTACATAACATGCAACTGTCCAGCTTTTAACATAAGAAATCTCATCTTGTTCTGAAACTTTTGACTAGTAATAGGAAGCTCTGGTGCCCCTTTTTACTGAGTGGGTCATAGTTACAAAACCCACTTGCAACCTCCAGCATCCACATTCTCAATGCTTTCCTCTCAAACTGAGAATTCAGATACAAGTTCAAGTATCTTTAGCTGATGAGAAAGATGAAAACTCCCTTACTACTCCCCCAGCATTTCAGTGAATCTGCATTTCTTTTGTTTTGCTTCCTGTAAGGGGTGCCCAAAACAAAAAAGTCCCAGTAAAAGACGACAGTCTGGGTTGAACTAAACAAAAAAAAAAGCTTTCATTTGGATGAGGGACACAACTGAAATCATAAACTCCTATAATAATTTTTGAGCTTAACTGATTTTTTTTTTTTGCTATTGTGGTTCTCCAGTTCAAGAGGTGAACCAAAAAATCAATTATCCACCCAACTCAAGTTAGAAATAACATAACTCTGGAATATTGCACAGGCAGAATCCTCAAGTCTTTACACAAGCATATTGGCAGAAGAAAAACAAAAACCTTAAATGAAAAATTATTATTTTTTTTTAAAATCTTTAAATGATAGCACTTCAGTCTAGTGCCTTTGGCAGATACTGCAGTACTGTAAGCAAAGGAAGTTCGGGGGTGGGGGGGGGGAAGAGCTTCTTGAGTTGTGTTGTTTCCACTGTAGGTTTTAATAATAGAGACCTATGAAGTCCAAGGCAATGTAAGATGTTCCACAGAATGATTTACTGGAAAATTCTCACAGAAAATATGCAAAACTCTGAAGATCCTATATGGATTTTCTTTTTTAGGCACATACTCAAAACAACTGCAGCATTAAGAATGAATCTGTAAGACTTCTAAGAAAGGGTGTTTTGGAACACGCTATGGGAGAGTGGAGGGAGAATAGAGTGGGGTTGATGCACTTATTATGAAAAATATCTTGCAAATAACGAGTGCGTACTTCAGAGCATGGAAATGTTTAGCTACAATGCAGTTTGGATCATATGCTCAGGAACAGATTTTTCCTTCCAGTGTGCATGCCTAGCTGCCATTTCCATTAATGGGAATTAAGTACATGTGTCAAGAGGAGAAGTTAACTCTTAGAAATATAACTAATCTATGCCTTTTTTAAAGAATGTAAATGCCACATCAGGCATGTTCAGTGTTGGCAAAACTGAATGCTGAATATAGTATAGCAAAATCTGAGAAGGAGAAGGCGGTCTGGAGGACTGAAATTTCTGTGCTATTTAGAGTTTTTCAATTTACTGCATTTCTTCAAGGAAAAGTAAAACCATCTCATTTGTAAGTGGGAAGCCCTCATTTACCAGTTATTCACTTGCACTTTTAGCAGGGCCCTACCATCTGCAACCCTCCCTGGAAAAAAGGACTGATTCTACCCTTAAGAAGAAATCTGAACCTTCATCTAAATTCAAACTTCCCTGAATATTATAATAACGTCCCTATTTATTTTTTTAAAGGGGATTGAAATTCACTCTTTTATCCTGTCCACTCTGAATCAGCCAGGGTAAAGGAATCTCAGCATTAATATATTTGCAAACTATAATGTAAGTAGGGATTTTTAGAAATTGAAATAGTACATGTAAACACACTTGAAATTAAAATACATATCTATTTTAGCAATAAGTAAATTTAATTGTAAAACTGGGAAATATTAGTGAGATGGCGCAATCCTGATTTTGTGTCATGTGTTGGTCTCTCACTCTCCCAACCCCCTCTATTTTGGGGGTTATTATTGTTTTATTATTTCTGTATACTTTCAGTTACATACAGGCTCTCTTTACTGTTTGTCTTAGTATCCTTGGTCTGCACAGAAGTAGCCTGAAAAAAAAAATTAAACAAAATGAGGACCATTTAAAAAAAAATAGTCGTAAAAATAGAGAGCATACCCATGGATAGGAGCTGTGCTTGAAATTATTTAAGAAGCTAACTGGATTTCAAATTTACAGTTCTTTGTTAAGGCTCTGAACATATAATGTTACTAAAATAGGAACCTGTTGCTCTGAGTCTTTTTTTTTTTTTTACTGTTCCTTTTTCAGTGTAGTTATCTGGCATGGAACATCCCATCCCGACTGAAGCCCACAGCCTCAGAGGTCCCTGCTCTGCCTCCTGCCTGGTCACAGGGATGATTCCTTTGAGTGACAGGTCTGTTTACTATCAGTGCCCATCCATCCTTCAGCCTTTCCAGTGACAATGCCAGCAAGAATGTTCTCCCTCAGTGTCATTCCAGTGTCTGCTGTGAACATGTAAATACACACAACTATGATCCCAACTCATTTCATACAGAGAACCGACTCCCAGCAAAGGGAAATTACTCCCTTTCCCCCTGGTGCTTGTGCACAGGAGGGGTTGGTGGAAATCAAGACTTAACAGGCACCCTAAATTGCCTAGAGTTAGATATAAGCTTCTGAGCCTGGGTATCCTAAAACCACAACTTTGATCTATTTGTAATGGCAGATAATAATTGTTGAGCGTGATTCCAAGTGCACTGAAATAGAGATCTTCCTGCTTCACCCACTGGGCCTTTCTTCATGGCTCTCACAATTCTTATCCCACCACATTCTCATCACTCCCACAATAACAATTCTGTGTCCTTTTTTTGACTGATCCATTGAATAAGGTTACTTATCACATTTTGTGTCTGTATTTCTAATCTGACTGCTTTTTCCTCTCTAGTCTGCTCTAACTTGTACACCAAGGACACCGGGTTTAAAACAGATTTGCTTCCATTGATCATCAAGCAACATGCAATTAGAAGTGCAAGGGTGTTTTGGAATAGTCCACATCACCCAGTCCTGTGTTTTGTGAAGGCATTCCAGCCTTCCTCTTGTGGTCATGAGGTTTGCTCTGGTGTTTGCCATCCAAATTCTCCACACCCACACATACATTGACTGTCTGATTTCGTTACTAGAAGTGGTTTTCTTGTGGTGCCATTACAGTCATTCGTGACACTTTTAGCACAGAACTACAGCCACCTGAGCTAACCAGATTGAACTTTTTGTAGGTGTGCATGACTCAGAGTTTAATTCATGGTTGCCCTCCATTTTATTTATTTCATTGGATTGTGAAAAGTGGCAATATAAAGTTCTTTCAAATAATATTACCACTTGCTGTTCACTTTTTACTGGAGGAGCAGAGAAGAATGAGGTCTTTTGCAAGAAATATCCTCTATCTGAACCAGTTTACGATTTTGACTGCAATTGCAATTAGACAAAGAACACAAAAAGAGGTAACATTCCTACGTTCTGTAAACTCTTTATCTATTTTATTCCCTTTTAGTCTGTATAATCATAAGGGTTCATTTAACTGCTATCTAGCAAATATTTCAGAAATAGAAATACCGAAATGTCAAGTTCAGAATAAATTTGGAAATATATTCCCTTTCTAGTGTGCCATGCACGAGGTCCCTACATTATGTATACAGTCTATGATAAGCTTAATATAAATCAGTGTTTATTAAATGTAGTCTATTGATATTTAACTTGTAATATGGGCCGCTGTGAGGATTAAACTGTAAATTAGGTGATGATTCTAATAACATTAAATGCAAGGGAAGGAGATATAAAACACATTGCCATCTTACACCTTACACAGTGAACAGCAATCAGTGAGTATATAGAGTTACATTTCATTTATAAAGTTACAAAAGCATACATAACTCTTAATTTATTTTAACAGTGCTCTGATGCAGTTTTATAAGTGATTTTCCACTTCTGAGTAAAAGCAAAAATCCAAACTCCTACTTTCAGCACACAGACTTCAATTCAGCCACTATTATAGAGAAATAAATACATAAGTATGGTATAAAGCAGACCAATGGCTTGTTATTGCTATTTCTATGGAGGCTTAACTCTTGCTTCTCATCTCTCATTACATGGGACAGCTAGAGCCTAGAAACACTGCCAGGGCAGAACGCTAAAGGCCCCTGGGAATGCTTCTGTACCTTGTACGGGGAAAACCAGAGAAAATACTGCCACAGAGTTCTGAAGCATAAATATGGGAAAATCGGAATATCTGGGGACACTCTTCAAAAGCCCTAATGCAACCCAGGTACAGGGCTGACTACTTTCTAGTACCAATTAGCTTGTAAGACAGATCTTCAACAGTTGCCATTGAGGTATATTCAGAATATAAAAGAATCAGAAAGGAGATATATAAAAAAAATTAAAACACAGAAAAAAAAGACCAATGGCCTGAGATAAACAGACAAACATTCATTAGGATAAAAATACAAAGATTTTTTTCAGGAATGCTTATCAAAGATAATTTATGTTATAAATTTTCCTCTGCCTGGAGAAGATCCAGAGCTGAGTGTCTCTTCTCTTGCCATGTAACATTGTACTGAATCCAGACTGCACATTTGGTCACCCACTTCTCGCTTTCAATAACATTTTCTGTTTCTAATGTGGCTTTTGTTTTGTTGTACAAAGTTTAATTTCTCTTTCTTTTCTTTTCTTTTGCATTTTCTTTTTGTCATTATTTCAGAGTTGTGTTCAAGTAATTAGTGACATGATGCCAAGGACTGAACCACACAAGCAACCTAAATATTTTGATTCACTGAGAATGCAGTCCATAATTTACAAAGTGCCTGACCCCCATCCAATAAATAAAATAAAATAAATTAGACAACTTCTGTATGTTAACAGCCTAAGCCATACAGAATGGCAGAAACAAAATGCAGAAACAGTGAAAAGTCACCACATCAGATATAAAATAGTCTTTTGACACTTTTTCTAGAAATGAATCACATTTGTACGTACCTTTTTAACATTTGGCCCCACACAATCAGTCCTGTCAAGCATTTTGCCTGGTATCTGCATGTGGCTACTGTCCTTTCTTGAGAGCAATGTGGTTTAAACTCTGGGCAAGGATTTCACAAGTGAGAATGTCATAGGTGAAACTTGTTTTCTCAAGGAATTCTGACCTAGCAATAGAATGGCAGCTGGTGTTTCTGGAAGTGCAAACTGGGTGGAAAATAAAAGGAGAAGGAGACACCCACATTTTCCTTCTTCAGGTTTGTTTTGGTTTTTTTTGCTGGCCTTGACTTTTTCATTTATTTTGCAACTTGCCATAAATTTTTCACAAGAGTCCCAATACTGTAGTCAAAGTTAAAACCTGCTGCATGCAACCAGGACAGGCATTTGGCACAAAAGCAACCACACAGAGCTTTGTGCCTATAATCTCTAAAAAGATCACAGCTCTTAGGGTGATTTGTGGGCCATGACACATAGGGCCACAAAAACTTGACGTTGCCAGGATTTGTGTTTCATTGCATGAAAAAAACGTACATCACTTAATAAAAGCAATTTTTTTCTTATGTTAGTTTTAAAAATCACCACAGAATTTGAGTGAGGACTCTGCCTCAGACACAAAGTACAGCCTGCATCAAAGTAAGGGTCAGGTCTCCATTATATTATGTCCTAGATATTTCAAACAAGGTGGGCCTAGACCGGACAAGTGTTCTATAATGAGGGGGGAAATTTATTCCTGTCCCTCATCTCCTGCTGAATGCTTTAACTGCTTTATTACTTCATGAAATATATAAATCCAAACATACGTTACTTCTGAGCCAAAAGTAAATTACAAGTTACATGAAAGACTGTTTCCTATTTTGTGTGTTTGCATTTGACTGACTCGTTCTTACAATAACTGAAAAAATAAAAAGTAACAGATCTCTTTTATTTCATAAACTTCTATTTTCATTATTCATCTCTCCTCTAAAAAGTCTCTTAGCTTTTTCCTCATATAGAAGTCAGTCTATTCAAGCACCTTGTGAAGGTCTTTTTCAAAAACTGCCATTGAAGGGAAAAAAAATCTAATGATTGCATTTTATTATTTGTTGACAAGCTCAAGCAATTATCTTTATACATAATTTTTTCTCTACAAGAGCTATGCTGATGGATAGCCATTGTATCACAACACTCATCTATATGTCTCCTAATTTTATTTTTTATTACCATTTCAACCAATTTATCAAGTAAGGAAAGAAAAGTCATTAGACTAATTCTCAGCATCAATTCTACTGTTCAATTAAAGAGAACCAGAAAAATGGCTTTCTTCAACCTTACAGGTTAGAAGCCAATATTAAAAGGAAAGAATACCTATTAAGTTAGCAGTCCTATTTGAGCTCATCATCAATTTCCAGCTGCACATTTTGATATGTCCAACCTTACCCACTACTCTGTTGCTCTCCATTTGTTGAGTTTAGCATCTACTTTTTCTTCACTTTTTTCTCTGACAGTAGCCAATCCTTAATTTTGCAAAAGGATGGCTACAGGTTAGATTTCCCTCTTATGCCTTATAAATTGAATATGACCAGGAAGTAATTTGGTTTTTCAGCAAACCTCTTGCCCTTTTTATCTATTATTCTCTGTTACAATACCAAGGAAAAAAAATCTTAACTATTATTCTGTGTTACAATACTGAGGGAAAAATTATTTACAAAGTTTACATAGATAGCCTTCTAGAAAACATCTGAATTTACTTCGTGTAACTTCAATACATCCCAAGCCATTATGCTTGGTTTGGATGGCGTTTTCCCACATTTCTAGCTAGCAATAATCCTGACCTCCTCCAGTTTTAAGCCTCACCTATTCCAGTGCCACACCTCCTCTCCTAATACCATACACTGAGCTGTGCAAATCAAGTTTTCCAACAACTTGGAGCCAAGTCCATACTCCAGACTTGGGAAGCCCTCGGGGGTTAATGAACTTTAACCATGCATTGGAGCCAAGTCCATACTCCAGACTTGGGAAGCCCTCGGGGGTTAATGAACTTTAACCATGCGTTGATACCAAGGATATCTAGAAAATCAGAGCCTGTATTTGTCAAGGCGGTATGAAATGGCATCAGCTCTCCAAGAAGTGAGGGAACTATAGGTTCCTGCAACCAGGAATTGGACCAGAGATTGTAGAAGATGTGCATTTTGTACCAGGTAAGAGTTTTTATAGTCTCTGCACATGGTTGGACTAGTCCATATAAGGAAAAATACTGGTTTTTTTTAGAAATGATCCAAGGACTTGCATTTACAAATCTGAATGCAGAGTTTTGTGTGGCTACTGTGCATGGCTTGAGTATTTTCATAAGCATGAGAGAAAGCATATAAAACCAGGATGGTAGAATTTCAGTATTAATCAAAACCTTACAGGTTGGGGTTTTTTTATATTTAAAAAAAGACATATTTTTTATAAACTGTACAAAATATCTCATTGCACTAAAACTTCACCTGCAAACACATTTTCATTATTAGTAAATATTCACAATCTCTCTGCCACTCTCTCTGATGCCCATACAGGACCTGCAACCTATCCCTAAAACACGGCATAGTCAATGAAAAATTCCTAGAACTGTGTTTTTAAAGGTTGTTACACACAAGATCTGTGCACCCCAGTGAATGCTCATATGTGAATATTCAGTTATTAATACAGCACAGGGAGTTTACTAAATGGGAAGGACTACAGTGAGCAAACCACTGAGAAACAGTTTGTTGGACTGCTCAGATTTTCAGGTTCATGAATACCAGGAAGAGCAGGAGGAGGCTCATCCCCACCTACGTGGGCAGCACAAAGGCAACAGACACATCACATACGCTTAACTGGACCTCACCTCACACCAACAGTGAATCCTGTGTACCTTTGCTCATTAGCCTGATTACACATAGCCACTCTTTGCATAAACCAGGAGCACCTGTTCAGGATTTTCAGATATTCAGCATCAGTCGCTGAAGTCAGGTGTTGCTGAGCTGTTTCTGGCTGTCCAAAAATCTCAGAGATATCACTGCACAAAGCAACAAGGCAGCAGATGATCTCTGAAAGCCATAGCATGTTGCTAATTCTTAACAGTTTGTGTGTCTAGCGAAGCTTCAGGCTTAGGACATTTCCTGAGTCAGCTCCAACACAGACCAGGAGCCCTGTGCAGGCCTCTCCGCATCATTCTAAACTGGAAGCTGAGACTGATCATTTCCATTCCCATACCAGTGAATAAAAGTTTCCTCACACTTAGACTACAGACAATTCTTACTTGTGGTGATTCATTTTACGTAGTATTTGTGGTCATTTTCTGAAAAGTGTGACCATACTCTTTGTACTTAGGCCTTTATTCGCACAGAACCATGTAAGTATCATTGCTTTCTCAGTGAAGGAAGTATTCGCAGAAAGTGTTCATTTTGGGTACTGAGACATATTTCAAATATCAAAAAAACCCTCAAAAACCAAACAACCCAAGCTGAACAAAAATCATGAAAAGATTTTTAAAAGTGCCTTTATGAATATGAAGGATCTATAAAGCTGTCACTAGGTGGGTCCATAGCAATGGATTAGACTGAGAGATGTTACATACAGAACACTGATGATTTAAACAGATGCAATATAGACTAAGAGAGAAGGTGGAAATGGGAAAGTGAAATGGGAGAAATTCTTTCCTCTCACTGTAGAGGCATCAGGCCTGGAAACCAAAGGGCTGAGGGGCTGTGTTTTGCACTGGCTGCCAATCCTTTAGATAGCTTTTGTAAAGAAGAATACAATTCAAATAACAGCAGACATTACTCATGTTCTCTGGCAAGCAGGTCCACGTGCTCACAAGAAAGTTCTCCTTTCTGTTAGAGTAAGGTTAAGGATAAAGGAAGGTATTTTTTTCAGACCCAAATCTCTGTACCTTCAAGCCAAAGGAGGAACGTTCCTTACTCATCCTAGAAAATATTTATTTGGGGCAGTGAGTGGAAAGGAAAGTGTAATTTCTTAATTCACTTTCCTCTAGAACTGCCGTAAGAGTAAGGTGTGGGTTCCACACAGAAAACCCTTTATTTTTGGTCTGGTCACATTTATTCAGGTTTAGTCAGACTTCAGCCAAGAGGAAACTGCCTCAGTGTGGCCACCATGACAGCAAGGAAGGAATAACAGGTATTTTCTCATTTCTGCTAAGCAGAAGCTCCTATCAGAATACAAAGATGATGAAAAATGTGGGTGGATTATTTGGTTCCAGCTGGCTCCACATCACACAGTAAGGAAATGCCATGATCTTTGACAGGTTCATATTAGCAAAAATCAAGCAAAAAATTATGGGAAAGCTTCCCATTCCATTATCAAATAATTTGGGGGAGGGAGAAGGATGGGAGACTAACAGTTTTTCTTTCTAAGCTCTCAGGAAATGTCTATTTTTATGACCCTTTTAGCGTTGAAAGCATTGTCTGAAATAAAGACTAATCTCAAAGGATGTGAAAGCAAACCTATCGTTAGACTGCTCAGAAAATGTAAAGCAGGAAGAAATGAACCATTTTCATCTGGTGGAGCTGCTCCCCAGCAGGTCTAACTCACAGGTGCCAGGGCCTGGTGCTCACCCCCAGGACTCCCTCCACCCTACCCATGGCTCAGGACCCCATTTCAGCCCCGGGGCCATCAGCCCTTGTCCCAGGGATGCTGCAGCACGGCCAGTCTCCGGCTCCCCATAGCTCCAGCCCTGCCAAACCTGCCCAGCCATGGTCCCACATCCTGGCCCCGTGGGTGTGCCCCATGCCTGGAGCTGGAGCTGCCCTGCTCCTGCCCAGCCAGCCCGGGGGGAGCCCCCGTAGCCCCAGGCCCTGCTGGCACCCTGACAGGGAGCCCTACTTCATCCCCCTCCCGTAACACAACACACTCAACAGCCTCCAATACCTACTGCAAATAAAAATCAACATCACAAACGTCTCCCTTGGGGAGATGAGGGTGGGAACACAGCACTCATACATGAACACACTACCAGTTACACACATAAGCTGTCTATACACTGTACTACACATTATACAGTCTGATCTGTAGAAGGAAGCTTATTAAATAGCATGGGGACAGTATTTAAATACTACACCCACTGGTGTTTGAATTCACTGCTGCCAAGAGACTGCTCCTTGTCTTTGGACCACACAATTCAAGCCTATCCTGTCCCTTTGGACCTTATTAGGCTGTTGCTTTCAGGAAAAGAAAAGAGCTCACCTTGTTCCTCTGAATGCTGCCGGAGAAATGAGGGAGGGCAGTGCCTATGGCTCTGTGCCCCACACACCAAAGATTCCCGTGACTGTGATGTTCAGTGAGGACACCCAGGGAATCGAGAAGCCAGGGCCAGCCCTCCTCTGCCCAAAGGCTACAAACTCATGCCTTGCTGTTCCCAAAGATTTGTTCCAACCACCAGGTACTAAAGCTGCAACTACTGACCAAAAGTCTGTATAGAAACTGGTACAAAGTGCAAAAAACTTGCTTTGCTGGGAAATTTAGGTAGCACAATGACAATCCACTAGCACTGTGAGTAAAATACACAACTGAGAAGATGGCCCTCCAGTTTCCACATCCTCTTCCATGGCCTCTTCCTTCATTTTACATGAAAATGGCCATGGATGAAGCATTAAAATGGCTTCATTATCAAATTCATTAAGCTAGAAGAGAAATATCTTTCTGCAGCCAAATTACTCTTTCATTCTTTCTGGCCAGTTTGAACAATTTCATTAAAAACATTACAGATCTCAGCCAGCCCCAGCCTCCCCTTCGTTCTGGTGGTTAGGCCACTCTCCTCAAAAGTAGGAAACACAATCTTATCCCCTTGTGACAAGAGGAGAGACTAACCCCCCTCAGAGCAGCACTTCATTTATGGATCTGGAGAGATCACTGAGGAAGATAAGTGCTACGCAGTTCATTTCCACCAAAAAAGCAGCAACTGAGTGCACTTTATTTTAAGTTAAGGATCTCTCACAATTGGAAAGTTTCAGCACAATCAGGGCAGACAGAAGCTAAGAGGAGGTTCTTGGGATCACAAGATTTCATTTAGGCACTTAGGCTCTGTCACTGTTCATGCTAAACACTTGCAGATCTGAGCCTAAGCGCAGCTCCAGTTAAAGGGAACAAGATATTCCCTGTGTAAAGAAAATGGATGTGGTTGGAACAAAACTCCCTGACAGGAAACAGGCTGGAAATACATGTAAACTCCAGAGTCTGAATCTGGTATTTAGCAATCTCTTGGAATTAGTACCTTTGATTCTGAAAAATACATGTGTGCTACACCTTTAATATCTGCTCAAAGCCACTCAAATGTTCAAGGAGTGGTAAAAGTTAATTTTTGTCAAACCACACCAGGATATGTGCAGAAACCATCACAGGGTTCTTGCAGTACAGTTAAAGAATGCACTCAGCCAAGACAACATAAGACAGCAGCACTATGTGCATGAACTAAGTACTATGGGATTATCAGGGTTCTCTCTCAAACAACACTTCAAAGACACTAAGTCATTTATGAACAATTGTGACTACATAATGAACACGTTTTGATTTCGACATCCATCACCAAAAAATAAATATCATGTAATCTCTAGATACAGAAAATATCACTGAGGTAAAGATGAGCTGCCTAATAATTCAAACAGGTGACCATAGGGAAGGAGTTCCTCACTTTACAATGCCAGTGTTGGTCCAGCTCCTTTTAGATCTTTAAAGTTTTGTCAACCCCAGCACTAAACCTCCCAATCCTAAAAAAAAGCCAGTAGTTTTTTAATGGGGCTTCCAAGACTAGTTAATTTTTTTTACAGCACTTTCAAAATAAGAGTAGTGCATAAGTGCACAGAATTGCAAAAAGAACTTACCAATGGATCTTTGGTGAAACTGTTGTTTCAACAGCCACAATTTCTCTAACTGAGAGGCTATTTTCTTTGAGTCACCGTTAGTATGTTATTGACTTCTCTAATTCTCAGCAAGGAATGTAGAAAACAAGACAACTTCAGACTGCAGTGGATTTCAGTGGGACTATACTCTGCAGCTTCCTCTGATGTCCTCTCATCAATCATCTACTACTAAAATGGCAGAGATGGTGCAAGGGATAGACTACAGTAGTATTCTGGATACTGGATGACCTGGAAGTATTGTGAACATTCATTTGACCAAAAAAAAAAAAAAAAAAGAAAAAAAAGAAAAGAAATAAAAAAAAATTCAAGGTTTGCACATGCTTAGTTTGTCTTCTTGGGGATTTATGGCTGGTTTGAAAAGATGAGGCTCACAGTAGTGGCTGTTGTAGCTGATATGTTCTTTGGTCTGGTATTTGGATTTTGGTGAACAGAGCATTTTGCTTTATATGCATGCCAAATATCCAAGACCTTGAGTAATGTTGGTAAACCAGAAAAAAACAGTTATTGCAAATCTGATAGATTTCATGTCAATAATAGGGCAAACAAGCCCTTTATCTTGTGTTGTATACTATTTGCTTCCAATTAAGCCTGGAAAGAAAAAAGCAAGGAAGAAGGCAAAAAGACCAACAAAACTTAGAACTTTTTAAGCTCTTCAAAATGGTTCTGTTCAAACAGCAGATCAAAGTATAGACTGGTTCTTATTTTATCCGGAGTTGGCTTATCCATCGACCATAAGGACTTCTTTAATTCCTGTAAAACAACTGTGTGTTCAGGAGAGTGTCTATTCTGAAAATGTTTCTATTCATAAAAATGGTATTGCTGAATTCTAGCTCTCCAGTATGTTTGCAACTCAATGTGAGATTTACTGGCTGACAGATAAAAGATGTCTTTTTCAAGCACCAGTCCTGAACACTCAGTGAGGGATCATAAAATCAATCTGGTTACCTAGTGGCTCATCCAGCAACAATAGGAAGAGACAATTTGTTCACTGTCAACACGTGGACAACTTCATTGCCTCGGCTGCCTTCAGAGGGGCCATGCAGCCTTGCGGAGGAGCCACATTTGGATGCCCGCTCCTGACGCATGGGACAAAGGGAGTCTCATCCCACTGTTCTCTGAGTGTGGAGCAGGGGTCGGCAACCTTCCAACAGGGATATGCCAGATTGTAATTTTCTTTCCCAAATTAGAGTTTAAGACTGCTGGCAGGAACTTTGCAGGAGCCAACAGACGCTGCCTCTCAAAGAGGCGACATGCTGCCAATCAGCTGATTGGCACTGTCTTGCCTCTGTGTGAGGCAGGGGCCCTGGGCTCCTGGGGAATCAGGATCTCAGTAGGAGCTGATGCTTCTCAGAGATGCCTCCTGCACCGACCTCGCTATGTGCCATTCTATAATCTCACTTATTGATGCCGTAAGTGGGCAGCTCATAGCTTCTACCCTTAAAAATCTGTCCTGAACTCAAAGCCGTATCCCAACCTGGGCACTGATTCTAGCATGGAGGTAAAGGACCAAAGGAAAATAGCATTTAACATTCCCTGAAACTTGCAAAGTCATAGAAAATACAAATGTCCTCAGTTGTGAAAGTTTATTTTTAACTCTTGAGTTTCTGTCTATAAGCATGTAGGCAATTCCAGTGCTTGAACACACACTTTAGGGAAAAGAAACACCTAAAATATCACATATGCCCCTGCACTTGCTTCAAATTCACATACCTCTTTCACTTTCAGGAGTAGACAAATATTTTCAATTAGTCAGAGAACAAATACACATAAATACAACACAGTGGTTAGGGTAGAATAGATAATGGAAAGCAACTGCACATTTCAAAATGAAAGATGCTTGAGAAAACAAACAGTAATTTTCTGAGGTTTTTGGCAAGGCATTTTTCTGAGCTTAACTGAGACATAAAAACTACCATCCCTACTCTTTCATTCAAAAATTGTAAAAGGGGAGAAGAGTCATCCCACCTCTTTCAGATCTTTAGTGAGTAGCTGTCATGTTTTGAAGGCTTACAAACTGTGCGCACAACCAGCGGCACTGCTGTCAGCCAGTGAAGCGATACAAGCATGGAACCTCCCTCTCCTCAGTTTTACACTTTCTGGCCAAACTGAGTGGCAATGCAACTGATAGAGCTGCCACCAGGTCCTCTTCGGGGTATTTAAGAGCAGGGCTGTCTACTTCCCATCCTCCTACTTCCTTCTCCATGCAGGCTCTAGTTCACATTCCTCTAAGAATAGCAGCGGCTCCAACTTCCATGCCACTGGCAGTACTTCCCTGGCTTTTGTTCAGTAAATAGTCTAATTCTGCTGAGCTGGTAGCAGCTGAGATTGTTAGTGATATATTGTCCCAGCATTAAACACAGTGTCACCTGGCAGGATGATTGACTGGAGCCTGCATCTTGGCAGAATAGTGTTTTGCAGTTAGTTTGGCATTTCTTTATTAAGTTCAGGTTAGATTCACTTAAGGAATGCGCTTGCCAGCTATGCCATGTTTTTGACTTTATATCCATCATGATGATAAATGGTCTATTTACAAAGATATTCATAATTAAATTCTTACCTTCTTTTCCCAGCCCAACATAAAACACACCTATCATTGTATTCTGTTGAAGCAAGCCAAATTCCATTAGAAACATTTTCACACATCAGCATAGGATCCTTCCCTACTCTGCTCAAGTCCTGAACTTTCTAAGGAGGAGTGCCTATTTTTAGAGATTGACATTGTTAAAAAAATGACAAATTACACAAAAACACCCTTCACTTCCTTCCTTTTCCCCCCCTCTTTTATTTGCCTCTGTATTCCTGCAATTCAGTGAGCTGTCTAGGAATATATGACATTTTGAGCATCTGCCTCTATACCTATGCAATTATCAGAACAGAACTGTTATAATGGTAGTGCCGAGGAACCTCAGCCACCAGTGGATGGTAGCTGCTACATAAACACAGAGAAAAATCATAGTTCCTGCCCCAGGCATTTTGCAAGTTATGAAACAAGAGGCAGCAGTTAGACTGCGGCGGTATGGAAGCAATGAAATACATTTGCTCAAGATTATTATGCAGTGGTCTCATAGAGACCTATCAAGTTATTTTAGATATTAAGACAAACTATCAGTCCAGACAGAGTTTCAACAACTTCATACATCTCATTGTCAGGCTTTGCAGACAACCACTGTTTTCTGGTTTATTGCTTGGGAATGGCTCAACTGTACCATTTCACCTCCTGCAGGAATGGACTTCTGTCCAGGGCTGTCACTGCTGCTCTGAAAGCTGCGAGAGCAGACTGAGAGACACAGCTGTGCTATGAAGCAGTTATGCAGTAAAGAAGTTATTAATCCCTACAAGGATATAAATCACCGTGCCCAAATGCAGTACAGTTTCTCCAGTATATTTTACTCCCCTTGTGAAATATGAATTTCTCTTGCTCAACCTCCCTTATGATATCCATAGATTTTTTTTTTTTTTTTCTGAAGTACCTGGGGACAGATTTTTAAAAATGCCTTAAAATGTAATTATACAATCACTCTGTAGCATTCAAAACTGCTTACAGAAGTAGTGCTTAAGCACATTTTAAAATTCCAGATGAACCTCCTTGTGCCTAAATAACTTAGGTACTGGCCCATCATGCCAAAAACTTTGCTCCAAAATTCCTCCTCTCCCCATACACAGCTCAGTGCTCTGTGACAATAAACCCTTTCTTCCTGGGTTAAATCTGGTAGCAGCCAAGTTTTCCCTTTAAGTATTTAATTAATCGTATTGCCAAAGCATTCTTCTTGAAACCTTGATAAAGAGCCACTTAGCACTCAGAATTAAAATTTATGGGAAGGGAAGCTCGGATGGGATCTGTCTCACCTAATATTACACATCTTCAGCATAGCTGTTAATATCAGATCTAGACTCCATTCATAGTTAGCAGAGAGAAGTGGAACCTCACAGGACAGAATTAATTTGACACCTCCTAAATAACTACTAAAGGATTTTGTGAGTTGCGTCTCTGCTTTGACAAGAAAGAAAGAATAGGTAACTCCTTTTGCCACAGCTTCTGCTTTGAAGGCAGCTGAAGTTAGGTGAGATGGATTGCACCACTGTGTCTGGAGGTTAAACCAGGATATTGATAGTCCGGTCCTATGAATTCTTTCCTTCATATCATTGACTCTGAACATAACCACCAGCAAGTCATTTAACTTCTCAATGTTTCAGTTTATGTATCTATAAAAAAAGGTATATTATAGTGCTATTACATTCTAGATACGCTGCAGAGTCATAGCAAGGCAAAAGTAGCTCTTGAAAGTGTGCTGAGAACCTCAGAGGGAATATATTAAGTATGTGCAAACCATGTTAAAGAGACTACTAAAGAATGGGGGAAACAACTGACAAGACTTGGAGCAAGAAATAAAAGAGATTAAATTCCACTTGCTGCCATAAATGTTGTGAATCGTCTATCTTACAAATGTTTAGCATGTTACACATGCTCCAGAGAGCTAATATTTCAAGGTGGATTTTCTTCATACCAGGAAGAGAAGCGAAGAACTTGGTTAAATTCTCCTCTGGAGTTAAGGAGCATATTCCAGCCAGGAGAGTTGATTGTGCCACTAAGCCTGGCAATGCCGTAAATGAAGCTCTTGTTGCAGGGTCCAGATCTTCCCAGAATTCTTATAAAAAATGGATGAGTGCATATGCTTCCAAACAGCCAGGACATCAGTTTTTTATTTATTAATCCCATGAACATTGCTCCTGGTGCATTTTTGCAAGCTTTTCATAAAAATGAAAGGGGGAAAAAATGTGGGTTAAGATGGCCATTTGCATGGAATTTTTTTCCCACCGAGAGAAGTCTAAAGGAGGCACATGTTTAAGTTGTTGGTCAGAACAACACAGTAAATTTTGGTTCTGGATCTGGTGCTCTCCTGGCCTGTGTCTGGAAGCAAATAGTTAATGTTCCACATGCAGCCAGAGGTGCTGTAAAGGAGGGAGGAATTGAGCACCCGAGGTGATTATAGCTGAAAACATGACTCTAATGTAGGGAAATAATTCATATTTAAATAATTGATTATTATCTACAAAGTTATCATTATAATCATGTTTATAATGAATGCATGTTTTACCAATTTGAAATAACTAAGTATTCTAATCTTAGCAAGCTTAAAGAAAGTCTGTTAATGAGATAAGAATATTTTCCTTTCTGCATATGCATTAACTGCTCTTTTTTTCAGTTCAGAAAAGATGCTTGCAAATGGATTACTCTGGGATGCATTCTTGCCAATTTACCAGAGTGAGTGCAGGTAGTATCAGGAGATACACTGCTGGGAAAAATCTAGGTTTTAAATTGTGCCTGCTACTGCAAATTGATATGGCATTTCCCTTCAGTTCATTGTGCCTTTCTATTCTGTTCCACAATATCTTCACTTCCATATTCCATCAGTGGCCGAGCCAAATAGCACTCCTGAATATCTGGGAAGCACTTTCAACTCAAGGCTGTGGGACACAAAACATCCTTTTTTTTTTAGTGGGAACGGATGATGCTCTTGTAGGAGCACATCCTTTGAGTTTCCTCAGTTGTTGTTTTTCATTCTTCCCAGGCAAAGAACAACCCCTGATTTCAAATGAAACCTGTACTATAAGTATCAACACCACAGTCACTTAGAAACCCCTGTTAATACTGCTAATATGCTAACTTCCACCAAAATTAGTAGAATTCAGGAACTTAAACTATAGAATAATAGAACAGTTGGGGTTGGAAGAAGCCTTGAACATCATGTAATTCCAAACACCTTGCCATGGACACCTTCCACTATCCCAGGTTGCTCAGAGCCCTGTCCAGCCTGGCCTTGAACACTCCCAGGGATGGGGTACCCACAGCTTCTCTGGGTGGCCTGTGCCAGGGCCTCACCACACTCATAGTAAAGAATTTCTTCCAAATATCCAATCTAAACCTACTCTCTGCTAGCTAGAAGCCATTCCCCTTTGTCCTTTCACTACAGTTCCATGCAAAAAGTCCCTCTCCACATTTCTTGTACCCCCTTTAGGGTCTTCATGGAGCCTTCTGTTGCCAGGGTGAACAACTCCAACTCTCTCAGCCTGTCCCCTTGGAGAGGTGCTCTCAGTCCTGTGATCAGCTTAGTCACTCTTCCCTGGACTTGTTCAGCAGACCTACATCCTTCTTATTTTGCCCCAAAGATGAATGTAATCTTAAACCTCCTTAAGGATTGGGCATTTGGTCTAACTTAATGCATTGTAAAGGTATTTTACTTTGAAACCTACTGGCAAATACAGTCACTAGAGAATATTCCTGCTTATTTTACAAACAAAGCCTCACATATTCCACATTTTACAGAGGGTTGGTGAATCACTGACGGCCCACTTAAGGTGATCAGCTTTGACACAAGGCAGGCACCTTCCCCGTGTGCAAACCTCACAGATGTGGTCAACAGATGAATTCAAATTCAACATATCTGTTTTGGAAACATGAAAGACTAGCAACAGGTATTTTGCTGGTTGTGTATTCAGGACCTCTTCATCTGCTTCCCTAATAGTGCATGGAATTGATCCTCTTTGGGTTATGATAGCAAAAGGCACTGGCCCTTCCCATTCCAGATCAAAAGGAGAGCATTGTGATACAAAGATCACCCTTAAGGTTAATACTTGTCCAATTAGATGGACTGTGATGGATTTTCTGTTGGGTAATTTGAAGAATTTTTTAAAGTATTAAAAAACTAGCTGAAAATACTCTTTTGCCGAGTTTTGCAAGATATTCACAACTCTAAGTGCCATCTTTTTAACCACATGGCAAAACACTGATTACCAGTAGTGGATTGATCCTTTAGGAAAAGAGCAAGTCTTACAGTTACAGTACTGCCATTGTTGAGAGAAAAGTTCCCTGGATAATCATAATTAGCACTTCATATTCCAATTAATGCTGCTGAACATCCTCTCTTCAGAAGTTTGTAAACTGAAACAGTACTTCTACTTTTCCTAGTCACATTGCAGCTCCTTTGTGTATTTTAGCTCAAAGCAGGAACCTGGACTAAATTTATATTGGTCACAATACCAGGACCTAAGCTCCGGCATCAGGTTACACATTGCACGTGTAATTGCATGTTTGCATGAAAGAGAAATGGAAAAGCAATGGGAAGTCATTTCCAGTATCACAGCCATCCTGTTTCTCCTTGTGTCCTCCCTCCCTTGTTTTATGAGCTCCTGCAAAGGGCAAGTCTGGGAATGGGTCTTCTCAAGAAGCAGAGCTGCCATGGAGTCCAGAAATACCGGAAACAAAAGCCCTGGAGTCTTATAAACAACATGCAGTCTCTGTGGACTTTCATCCACTTGGAATGATTATTTTAACAGCATCCAAAAGGGCAGTGCATATCCTGATATGAGCTCCAGTAGCAGGGATTACGCCTTTGCCTCCACAGCGAGCAGATGGAGAAGCAGTACCCTTCAGTGAGGTCTGTGGAGACAAAGAGAAGACATGCACCAGACATGTCTCAGGCTCACAGCCAATCCTTCTTCCAGCTTGGTAGGCAAGTCCCACAGCTACCCTGTGCTTCCCTTCAGTTCAGTTACAAACTTCTCCAACCATTTAGTTCTTACAGAGCATAAACCAGCTGCTAGCATGAAGAGCAGTACAGTATCAGTGTCCTGCAGTCTCAGCCCAAATACCTCTGAGTGACTTTTAATTGGTAGGTGGTCATCCCATCCCTTTTCCTAAATAGTAATACTCACCTTCAAATACCCTTAAAATTGTCTTTGAAAATGAGTTCACATTGCTGCCATGATTAGTTCAGAAGATCTATCCAATTTCAGGTTTTTCATGTTTATTAATTAAAAGGTGACTGAAAATGACATTATCAAAGTCTGCATTAAATTGCTCTCTTTGTTTTATGATGGTTAAAGGTCCCTCAATAGAATTGGAAAGGCCACATGTGTTACAATATTATTATTATTTTTAAGCAGACACCACTTTGTCATCATACACTAGATTCAAAGCTAGAGGCCACAGTCAAACACACAAAGGAATAGCTGGCTTTTTTCTCTTTCAAATTATTGATATGTAAGAGATAGGACAGAGTAATTGTTTAATCACTGGTACATTGCTTTAAATCTCATTCTCAGTGCACAAAGAGAAAACAAAAATGGATGGAAAGGGCACTGAGGCATTTGAGTTGATTGATGGCAGGTCAGCGGTCAATGCACAATAGATATAAAACATAGCAGATCAAGAGCATCGCATTCGAAAAGCATTATATGAAGTTGATCTCAACCAGAGAGATGGTTAATACTATAAAAAGGTGGAATTACCAGCCAGTGTGCAATATCATGTCATGGATTGCATTGGGAAAGGAAAGATAGGAAATTGAGGATAGCATATATTTTTGCATCTCTTTAGAGGACTCACTTTGAAGCAATATTTGCCTATTTTAATAAATGTTATGCTCCAGAAGTTGACCCTTTCAATTAAAAACAAGTGACAGTGTTACTCAGGAGAAGCAGCCCCTGTGGCCTCAGTGGGGGCAGGCAAGACATCCTGATTTCCAGCTAAATTCCTGTACATCCCAACAGCACAGGCCAAGTTCACCAACACAGCAGATAACTCTTTACACAGCTAATAGTTTGTACCTACTTTGCATGCACAGCACTCTAGTCTGGACAATCCACTTAGTCCCAAAGAAAAGGCAGGAGGAAAGTCTTTGTGGTTATTACACTCTCCAAGGTTTCCCAACCACTTCATGCAATTCGCTCTGTGAGGATTTAACACGCCTCTCTTATTCCTGTGATATGCATTAGATTTTTAACGTAAATATTTAATGTTTGCAGATCACAGGAGACCATGCAGCTGAACAGATTATAAAACACTGTAAAGTTTAAAGCAACACATAGCAGAGTAGTAGCCAGCACTCCGGGAGTTTTATGAGGATAAGAAGCCCCCGGTTTTCTGATTGCCCTCACCGGAGTTCTGTGTCAGAGTAGCATGAAAGAACAATTAAAAAGTATTTAAAATCTACTCTTAGGTTCTGGTTTGAATGGGTATTAGAGGAGAAAGTCACTGTCAACAGCTGGAGAGTTAGCAACTGACAGAAGAATCAACAGAATTCTGCAAAACCTCTGGAAGTGCAGCTGGAATCAGGAGCTGTTGAAGCTAACGGTGGGAATTTGGGGGATAAATCTTTTGCATCTTTTTTTTTTTTGATGTGAGGTGTTACTGCTGAGGGCTACAGTCCCAGCTACTTTTTATATTCACATGAAGCTCTGTGGGCTGCCAAGACTCGAGCACTTTTTCAATACTCAGATCTGAGAACTCACATTAGAAGGGAGCCACAGGCTTTCGTACATGTATGAAATGTGAGCTAAGAAGTTTTTTCACATTAAAGTTCCTGTAAATCTGTTCATGTAGATGGAATCAATTTGGCTACTTACCAAAATGGTATCAGAATCTGCCCTTCGATGGCCAGGCAGAAAAGATCAGGCAGCTCACAGACTGATCAAGTGATTTGTTATGAACTAATTGTATATTTAGATGTAAATGTTGCCTTTGGATTTGCCTGTAAGGGCACAATTTGACCCTTTCCTTTTTTTTCCAGCTGAAACGAAATTATGCCTAAGTAATACATCAAAAGAGGTAGGAATTTGCAGTTGGCACCATTTAAGGATTCGTATTATCTATTGATATTACATTAATTAGATATTCCCTCATTCAAATGATTCAAATCTTTCTTTTGAGGACTGAGAAAAAGAAACGTGGCTTGTACTAGAAATTAAGACGTGACGCAGCATTCAGTTGCAGCGCTTTTTGCTCTTTTCTTGAAACTATCTTGCACAAGTGACAGGACTGGGAGAAAGCTTGGCTAAGAATACTCCTAGATCAGGGAAATGTACCAAAGCAATACATCACTATTCTGAGTAGTGATTTCAATAGGATGGTTGCTTGTTTGCAACATTCAGCAAATTATATTCAGGATTGGGCCTGACTAGCCTGATTTTGTCCAAGGAACTAAATGGGCCAAGGAATGAATCATACTGAGACCTCCCTGTGTAAGTATATCAGAAATCCATCATAAAATCAGGGCATTTCTGTAATACAATGTGGCTGAACTCTGCTGCTGAGTGTGGTATAACAGCTCTGTGAATGGACAGAGAATTTAAGTCCCTGGAGCTCAATTCATTAGCTTGTACAAGCATTAATGTTATTTGTTTGAAGCAGAGGAAGACTATTTCACAAGCAGTATTTTCCCCATTTACAATATGATAGAATATACCACATTTGTATATTTTAGTTGGATATCTGGCTATTAACAGGGAACGTTTACAATTAAAAATACATTATCGTCACCTAAAAAGTTCTGATTTAACAAGTGAAGACTCTTTACAAGTTGCCTGAAAGTTTAAGAGCCTCAGAAGATTATCACAGATCACTAACATGTTATCTTCTATGATGGCTGTGTTTTTATAAAATTTTGGGGTTTTTAGGACCACCAGGTCCAGGCTACAAGTTGCAGCTTTACTCCCCAGACTGGTTTTCTTTTCAACCGAAACTGCAGGGAAAGTAAACACTGTCAAATCAGCCAGTGTTCTGAACAGCCATCATGACAACTTCATCTTCGTATGTCAACATACCAAGTGTTTCTCCTAGATACCTCCAAGGGCCAGATCCAATGACCCCAGAGCCAGAGTAACTTCCAGCGCTGGAAGCAGGTCTTCCTTCTGGCTGGATAAGAATAGCAACAAAATGGATGTTCCTTAGAGAAAAAAAGGGAGACAGAAAGAACCAGTGAAAGAGGAAGAAGGCTTGACATGCAGAGGGGGGTGCTGGAAGAAGTCAAAATGGAAATGCAGAAGGAAAGAGGTTAAAGGAAACCATGGGACATGTCGATAGCAAGGAAGGACAAGACAAGAATTTGAGCCGTGAAGGACTGAGTTTATACCTAAATTCCTCAAATTTTCCATCTCTTTATTTAATCCAGCCTCACAAGTGCACATAGATTGCTCTGCCATTCTCCTGCGAGACAGAAGACTGACTTCCCAAAGAGATCCCCTACACTACATCCAGATGCATGGAGGCCACCTAAGATCTTTTGCTTCAAGCCTGACACTCTGAGCAGTTTCTTTTCATGCCAGCAGAGTTTGCCTTTCTTTTTTTTTTTGGTCACACTATTAGATTTCTGCAGCTGCTCTGTAGCAATGTGCCATCCACTGTGGACCAAAGGTGGTACAGAGGAAGGAGGGGAAGATGCCAGAAAGGAGCCAGGTAAAACTGTCACTTTTTTCCATATGGTTGTTTAGAGATACAGCACTGGGTAGCTGCATTCGTTCCGCATCCAGGAAGCCATGAGCAGCCAACTTTTGCCAATAAAAACTACTGCAATAAATTTTTTGAAGTGCTACAGATCTGGAAAAGCCTGAATGATCAGAAAGCATTTTTGGTTTTTATTTGTTAGATCCAAGGAGACAGCTGTTATTTTATTGCTCTGTGTAGATGCTCCTACTTTGATGGACAAAATGTCTAGCACAATTGGACCACAAAGTGACATAAATCCCAACAGAACAAAAATATATCCATTACCTACGGTATGTCCAGAATCAATCTCTGTGAGGGATGATTATGGTATTGACCTGAGATCTGTCAGTACATTTTCCTCTGAGAAGTCCCTAGTGCTTGTAGACAGAACCCCCGCGGGGGTTATCTTTCATGTACACCAGTATGAACCGAAGACTAAAAACTTGCCTCATGTGTGTGCTTTTCCTAGCCAGATTAAAACAATTAATGTCTATTGAATTAGTAGTTCAATACAAGTTGTGCTAAAAGCATAAAGGAAATGAGTATATATGGTACAAGGAATCTGTGTCACCTAGTCCTCAGCAAGAGACACTAAGCAAGTCACTCCATAATATGAACTTTCACACCTCAGTGTTCCATATACCTGGAAAAGCTTCAGTAAATATCTGCATAAATTTGGTAATTAGGATGGCAGCAGAAAGGAAACAAAAGCTGAACAGGGTATAGTCAGCAACAGGAAACCCTTAGTGCCTAATGCATTGTAGCTTGTATTTATTGCAAACACCCTCACATTCACCTGGAATTAATATAAGCAGATTTTTTTCAGATTGTCTTTTGGTCTTTGGGGAAGATGCATCCAGTTTGAGTGCAGTAATTGCAAGTGGATTAACCATCCAGAATTGCCTGCAAAGATCATATCATCACCCAGACCCCAAAAACTCACCCAAAGCTAAAGAATTAATTCACGTACAACACCAGTGTTCTGCCAGAGGGAAGAAAACCCTACAGAACACAAACCTTGTCATGTAGCCCTGTGTGTTGTAGGTGGAAGAATCATTCTCTTTACCCCCTGGACACTAACCAAAATAAAGTCAGGAATTTTAGCATACTACTAACTAATAGGATTAAAAACAAGTACATGAAATTTGAGAATGTCTCCCGACACTTAAGGCTCTTGTGGCAGTTTGTTCATCAAGACAGGAGTGAAACCATATTATGAGAAGCAATATAACAAGCTAAACACCATAGCCCTGGGCCTTCACGCAATCAGACTATATCATACCATTTTCTCATACACCCAGGAAAACTGAGATCAGCTGAACAGGCCACAACAAAGTACTCAAAAGAAATGCATGCGCTTCTCCAGTCTTTATGGAGTCAGAATCCCAGCTCTCCTTGAACATAAGAACATAAAAGGGAAATTCAAAGTGAGTTCCTCTGCTTGTGACACTCATTGTTGCTGGGGTGGCTGGGACCTTGCCCTCAAGAGCTGTATGAAAAAATCCTTCTCTGGCCAGGATCCTCAGCACTTTTATCACAGAGATGGAGAGCCAGAGAGAGGAGAAGCTCACAGACAGGAGATGGCAAAGTTCCGCCAGGAATCCCAGCGCTGTATGCCCTGTCAGAATAGGGCTGAGCATGTGTTAGAATCCCAAAGACACCTGGTAATGCCAGATTTAGATTGCTTTCAGACCTTGTGATAGTGTGTCCTTGTGGCTGATCCCATGACACAGTTGAGGCTTGGAAGCCACGTTTCTGTTTTTTAAGAATCAGTGGTTACCCAGCCTTACCCTGGGGAGAAGCATTTGAAGTACACCAAGATCCTTTGTATTTGCATTTTTTAAAACACTTCAAGTTTGTCTCAGAAGTTTTTTAAATTAAAACACTAGCCCCAGAGACTAGAACTGTTCGTAACCAGCATAAAGATGTATAACCATCTTAAACTCTTATATAAAAAGATTACTTTTACCTGGCATTCGGCAGCGATTCCAAGTTTTAGCATCATAAGAGTTTAAAGGATGGGACATGGATTACACATTACAGTGTCTGATGCATTTAAAAGGGGTTTTCCAGTCATTTTACAGCACATCTGCAGTCAAGCTGGGACTATCACTCCATCAAATTGGAATAAATAAATACTTTGCATGCTTCGAGGCACTCATAAACAAAGTCAGATATGCACTTCTCTATAAAAATTCACAGAATTTTTCAGGGGTCAGTTGATTAACCAAAGAAAATTTCAGAAAGGGACACAAATGTTCCCATATCCACTCTGTAGTGGAGTAAAGTGAGGTTAAACCCCAGCAGAGGACGACTCTCTGACTGTCAGGAGTAGCAGTCCTCAGCCAAGACCTCACCCTGGCTCTGCTACAGGGCTTGCTCCTGCCCCAGCACTTTCACTGAAGATCCTACAAAGCACTTACTCATATTTAATCATGGAAGTACTCTGGACCTTGCAAGATCAAGCCTCAATGAAATATTGAAGAGATGTGCATACAAAAACAAAGGTAACTGACATCAGGAATAGCCAGGGAGTCTAACTAATTGCTTTAAAAGAAAGGAAATCTGCATAATGATATTAAGGGGAAAAAACTCCCAAACCTTCCAGGAGAAAATAATTCAAATATCTTATATTTGAATCTGATAAGGTAGTAAAACCCTGAAATTATGTACAATAAATATCACTGCAACAGATGTGGGGACAGCCAAAGCAATCACATGAAAACTCAGATTGCACTGGGAAGCACTGAGATAACTTCAGCTACAGCAGCACAAAGGTTGTTCCTGTTTACCAAGTCCCATATAAATCTCATCAAGCTAATATTAATTTCAAGAGTGTTTTAGCACAGCTGGGAAAAATTCATACCATAGAAACCTTGGCTTTACAAAAACAGTAGTTTCTGAAGTATGCTAATTATTTTATAAGTATACAATGACTGGAAATACTTTAAAGGCAAACAGAAACAAGAGTGGATTGAAGCTGTGGGTTAAAATTGACATGCAAGACCTTTCAGTAGAAGCATTCAAACATTTTTCAGCACAGATTTTGATGGATTACTAGATTCTGCTTCCCCTATTCTCCCCCTCCCCAAATTGCATCAAAATTTAATGAGAAAAAAAATGCGCGGAAAAGGAAAAATAATTATGGATACAGTTAAGACAACAAACATTTAGCGGCCATAAAAAATCCTGAAGATGTCATTATTATTATTTATATTACATTAGCACTCACAAAACAATGTACGCTTTACAAACACAGAGAGATGATCTTGTCCTAAAAAAACAAGTTCACATTCAAAGACAATTCGCGTGAGGACCTGGACCTCCTTGTTGGCCTGGGTTTCTAGTCAACACCTATGGCTTTATTCACCACTGAGATGTGCAGCCAAACAAGTGAACTCTCTAGCGGTACAACCATGGTTTCATGGCATGGCTGCTTCTGTCATGGAAATACATTAACTCAGGTATGCTATGGCAGTTACAAAATATTTTTACACTGGTTTCATTTCCTTGTCTCTTCCACAGTGCTGCTGGAGAAAGACGTTCCCAAGGTCCCTACATTTGTATAGGCTCTAAAGAGGAATAAAAATAAACTGATTTAAAAGAAAGTTCAGACATTTTGCTATGGATTTCCCTCATTACTGAGGCTTGCTGATCATTCCCAGCAGCCTTCCGCGCCCTCCCTGACCCATGTACAAAACCAGGAATGACAGCGCAGAGGTACTCCTCATACAGAATGTCCTCTCCTTTGCCTAATGTCCCAAGCATCGCATAAACTTGGTTAGCTGGAGAGTGAAAGAGAAAGAAAATGATTGCAGAGTAGATAATCTCATCACTTCGCTCATGTTGACTTTTCCAGGCCAGTCATCAATATCATCTGCATCATCTGAAGCAAGCTACAATTCAATGTGCTGCAAACTCAGCAAGAATATAACTCAGGAAAAGAAAGGTCCAAGCAGAAACTCACTCGGGAATTCTGTCTAATGGGACTACAGGCATTACTGTGCAACTACAATGTGGGGGACCGAATCCTGATGGACCAGTGTATTTCAACACTTCTATCAGGGTATTTTAACACTGATAGATCGGATCTGTCCAAAGTCAGTACCTTTGTTGGAAGACGGATGTATCTGCTGATGCTTAGTTGCACAGAAAGTGACAGAGACCACAAATCACATAATCCTCCCTACATCCACCACAGCAGTTCTGTCCTGGTTTTGGCTGGGATGGAGTTAATTCTCTTCCTAGTAGTTAGTACAGTGCTGTGTTTTGGGTTTGGGATGAGAATAGCATTGATAACACACTGAAGTTTTAGTTCTTGCTAAGCAGTGTTTACCCTAAGTCAAGGACTTGTCAGCTCCTCACGCTGCCCTGCCAGGAAGGAGGCTGGAGGTGCACAAGAAGCTGGGAGAGGACACAGCCAGGACGTCTGGAGGAAAGCTGGCCAGTGGCTCAGGAACATACCAGGCACCACTGGGTTGGTGGTGCTTTTTATTTGCATCTCCTGTTTTTCTCGGGATTTATTTTTATCTCTTTCTGTTACTTTCCTTTTATTACAGCAATTGATTCTTTACTTTAATTCAATTATTAAACTGTTCTTATCTCAACCCATCAGTTTTATCACTTCTACCCTTCCCAGTCCCACTGGAAGGGTAAAGGGAGCCTGTGCAGTGATTAGTTGCCAGCTGGGGTTAAACCACAACTAATTCCCTACTTGCTCTTCGGCAGCACCTGAAGGAAACTGGAAGCAGAGTGACTGCTCAGATGCAATGATCTTCAATGTCCAAACAACAACCAACATCAAATTTAATTCAAGCTACACTACAGGGCATGTTTTCAGCATTTTTGGGGGGAGATGATGCTTGGGGAATTTACTGCAAACCTCCCATTATTAATAGAAGTCACACAGCTAAATCCCCACAACCTATAACAAAAATATTGCCTTACATTTCTCTCTGGTATCACTCCTGATCTGTGCTGACAGCACTCTCATCATGAATAACATTATGTCAGGCTGCCCAATGATTCCTGAAACTGTCAACAATGTTTAAAGTCAAGTTCTCCAAACTTTTTAAAAGTTAATCATCTTCACTCTGGAAGCATAAAAGTTGAATGCAATAGAAAATGTGCAGATTCACAGCAAGTTTTATTGACTTGCTGGCCAAAGGCTTCATCTAGCTGCTGAAACATTTACATACTACAAAGCACTATCTATAGAAAGGATGTCCTTAAAGGCCAGAATATACATGAGATGGCAGAAAGAGTTGAGAAAGTATGGAGAGTAGTGCATAGTGTATTTGACGTTTACACTAAATTATAAAAGCCTTCAGTCAATCCAATGTACGCAATCAGCCTAGTTTAGGGAATTTCACTGTAACACCATGCACAAGCACACCTGAGAAGGAAAGAGTCTTCAGAGATCTTTATTTCCTTATCTTCTTCTGTTGCAATCTGACTTACAATTCCACATTTTCAAAGCATGAAAAATCATCAGTCCTTCAATTTCCCTCAATTTATTTATTTTTTTAATGGCTACTCATCAATGTGATGAAAAGTTCCAGAATGAAAGCCTGAAGAAAGAGCAATCAATGTGCTCTTTACTAGTTGGAAGTGTAAATTTTCTTTACTAGGCAGGTCAATAGGGGGCACTAGTAAAGAAAATACCTTTCTTTCTGAAAGGCAGCCAATCAACTTGGCATTTTTAAATGGCTCAAGTACAAATAAATACATATATAAAATGTTTCAAATTGAGTGCCTGATAAATGTTGTATACACTTTAAACACCTATGTTTAACATCCTTTTCTTGTTTGCATTCTTTGCACTTCCCATTTGTTTTCTATAGGAGTGTTTTCAGCAATAATGACATTAACTTGTAGTCCAGACCTCCAAACTATTGACCTACACATAGCCAAGCACACAACTTGCAGGATCAGGAGGAGAATAAAATCCCTCAAAAGTGGAAGCAACAAACACATAGATAGCATTTAACAGGAACACTATTTTTTTCCCTGCTCCCTCAGCTATTCATTTCACAAAAACTATAGCAGGTGCAACATTCCAAGGCAGAAAGAAAAAAATAAATCTCCAGCTGGAGAATGGGTCTGTAAACTTGTTCAAGAAGAATCAATGTGGGAGGGGACTTGGGCTTCCATGAAATATCTACTGCAAAACACCTCAACTGAATGCTACCTTTCTGTAACCAAATTTGTTTATCTCTTTTTCTAAGTTCATAGTACTTCCATGAAAACGAACTCTATCTCCTGTCATCATCTATTACAGGAACTCTGCACTTGTTGGTAAAGAGCAAGCAGGAGACACAGTTCTAGCAAGTCCATAGGAAAACCTGTTTAACTGCCTGAACTGTACAGCCACTCCAGATTTCAGGAGTTGATCCAAACTGAACTGACTTTCTGAATCTTATATAAGCTTCATTACTCACAAATCTTCCAGTCTGTGCTTCTATCAAAGCTGCAACTCCTTGAATCAAGTGATCACATTAAATCACACTGGGATTCACTTTTTAGAAATTGAGACTTACTGTTAATGCCCAGCTGAATGCACTGAAGAAGTCCAGAAACAAAAAGTCAAAGAAAAAAGGATGCAGGAAGTATTATTCTATAATAACAAGACTATTATGCCAACCTTGAATTTTGGGATTTAATTCATCATTTTCAAATTGTCCCTGCTGGCAACACTTTTATTTTACTCTCTGGACTGTTGAACTGAAGCATTTAACAAAGCAGCCAACAAAATCTCTGCACTGGATTGAAGTCCTCTTCAAGGATCTCCAGCATATGTTTTTTGAAGAAATAGAGGGTGCATCTGTCATCTTCCCTCAAGAACTAATAGGGAACAGTTCCATTTGCAGAGGAAGGCACAGTTGTTCTGCTGGTTCCATATTAACCTGGGAAAGCCTTTAAACCAAGGATATTTCCTCAAAGTTTCTACTGGTCTTTTTCACTTTTGAAGGAGAAGAAAGGGGATGAAGTAGAATGGAGTGCTCATACGATAGGGCCTGTCTTAAAGAAAGTTCTTATCTCAAAGAAATTTATTCAGTCATGAGAATCTAAACATAGCTCCCTGCTTAGAGAGAAAATACAAATGATACACAAAAGTGCTCTCATTTTGGCACTTGGTAGCCATGGATAAAAATAAAGCAAGGAAGAAGTAAAAGTTATCAGAAGCTGTTTGCTTGAAGTCCTTTCAAGTGCCCCCAGTCAAGCCACTGATGTGGTGTGGCCTAGAAAGGGAGAAAGCAAATGAAATCTACAGCTCATTCATATATTGAACACTGGCCTCTTAGACTGTACATGCTTCCCAAGGAACAGAAGGATTTTCTCTCTCTTTTCCTCCCCTCCTTTCTTCTCTATTGTCAGAAACCAGATAGCTGTATTAGTGAGAGTCACAGAGGAGGTTACTCATTAGCACCAGGTTCTCTGACAGCCAACACGCACCAATAACTTTGTCATCTCAGGGGATCCAGCCACAATGTGCATCTCCCATGTTTGCCAATAATCACACTAATGTTCAATCCTACACCATGTAAATTCCCTCCTTCAAACAGATACATTTGACATGGCCCCGAACTGTGACTGAAATGCTTTTGGATCCAACCTGTGCTGTTCAGCAGCGCAACGACAAAAAAGGAAATAATGATAAATATATAGAAAAAAATACTGGCAGTGAGGGTGATACAGCACTGGATCAGGTGCTTAGAAACTGAACAAGATCCTGAACAACCTGAATTAATTTCCAAGCTGGACCTCCTTTGAATGAAGGGCTGAACCAGATGGCTTTCAGAGGGTTTGTTCCAACCTAAATTCTAACCACAAGTGTGGTTTAAATGGCCAAACTGCCCATTGCTTGTGGCTAGTTAAGAGTTGCTTATGTGGCAAACATCTGCCATGCATCCCATTCTCCCAGGGAAATTTCTCATTAAGGTGAAAGAGAAGGTAAAATTGTTTAAAGTGCCAGACCAAGAAACATGAATTACTGTAACTTGTCCCTCCAAGTTCTTCACATCTCTTCAAAGTCCTATGTGAAAAATAATTACCAATTCTTAGAATAACACAGATCTTCATCCTTACAATGACTACTCAGAAATTATTTTGTTAAAGGAGTAGGTTTGCCAAGACAAAATTCATTCAGGGGTTGCTTCAAGCTCTGCTTGAATGTTTATTTCAACTTTTATGCAATCTGACATTCAAAAAAGAACTGACAGTAATGGACTGGAAACACAGGGAGACCATTACAGAACACACAAAAAAAGAGTTTCAAAAGAAACAGAATTTAAGAGCTAAATTTCTTTAACTGGCTCTGATAAGGGACTGTCTGAACAGAAACCCTCTGAGGAGCGTTCAGACTAACAAGATGACACTCTGCATTGCTCCAAAATGCAACACAAAAGTTGGGATGTGAGGCTGCAGCAATATTCCCCCCTGGCTCTTATTTTGTCAGATTTGATGGAGCCAAGCAGACTTTACACCAATTAGCAAGAAAGATGGAAAGGCCTTCCAGGGAAGCATTAGAGTCCCCAGGAGAAAGGTCCTGGCACTACTCTCTGGAAACCTGTCCCCATCCCATGCTCCAGGCTGGTGTTAGGGGGGTAGCATCCACTGGAGCCACAGTTTCTGAGGCTGCAAGGATACAGTGCAGAGCATCTCACCTTCACCATCTCAAAAAACCAGCTGGTTGAGGCATTAAGAAATCTTAGCTGTAAATCAAGGTGATCTAGATATTTCTACAGTATTGCAGGCCTTGGCAGCAGTGCCGGCACACGAGAGGGGTCTTCCCTGGGATAACAGATCTCCTCCACCTCAAAAGTACCAAACAGATCTAAATGTGTCCTTAGAAGTACATACAAAGACATTGTTGTGATGACAACGGTACAGAATTGACAATAAATCCTCCACCCTTCATGCTGGGGCTGAAGCAGACATTGACCTTTCCTGAGACTTTAACAATTCTCTGTGAAGATGCTTCCACCTCAGTAAAGCTCTTCGATCACACTGGAAATGTTTTCTAAAATGCTTTTTTTGATTCTTGATTCCTGGTCTTCCTTTTTTTCTTTCTTGGTAATTCCTAGCTGGAGATAATGCTCTTTGGTGACCAAATGCACATGTAGCACACCCGAGTAGGAGTAACATGACTTTATTCATGTTATGATGTCTGTTGAAAAAGTAATGGGCCCCATTGTTTGTCCAGACCCCATCACTGTCAACCTTTTCCACAAGATGCAGGAACAACCTAGGCCAACAAAAGTTACTAAATTCCCACTCTCCACCCATCTTTAAGAATAGGAAGGCTATCTCTAGAGTCTCCTAAAATTATAATGTAGTTCAAAGTAACATTTTTAACTTGTTATGTGGAGTAATTCTGGTTCTTTCTAATAATGGCTGAAGATTTCTACCCCTCTCCCTCTTACAATTTTGGAGCATTCTAAATTTCTGGTTTCTTCAGAATTAACATTACTACTAAAATAGAAAATTGTCATTAAAAAAACTTGCAAAATATTCCTCTTCCTTTCTTTATACTGCTAAGAGTCTCTGATTGATGCCTCACTCTCCAAATCTTTCCCTCACACAGTGTCAATTTTGTACTGAAGGGAAGTGTCCTTCTCTTTTTTGCGCACAGATAACATAGGGCCATTTTTCCTCCGTCACCTCATTTTATGGTGTTGCATAATTACTGTGGACATTCTCCTCAAAACTTGGAAAACTATGGCCAATACTGGGCTAATTGTCTGTGAGGTGACAACTGCTCTATCCACATGTCTGCAAAACATCTCAGAAAGTTGCTCCAATTCAAAAAGTCTAGTATGTTTGATTTAATTCTCACTTGAGAGTTCTTCTCAGAAGATCTCATTCAGGTGTACCCAACAAGGCATGTATTGAAACAGAATAGGTAAGGATTAAACATACTGCATATACCCAGAGTCCTGCATCTCAAACTCTTCCTAAAACTCTAATTAATTAATTAAGACTCAAGTTATCCTCTGTGGTGGAGAAATATAGCTTGCCTACTTTATAGGTCAAGGTCTAAGGCAGAAGTAGGCTAGATTAATTGGCCAAGATCCAACAGAAAGCACACGGCAGAAATGGAAACTCAAATATGATTTCACTTCCAAGATGTCTCACATTCCCCACCCAAAAAAGCAGCTATACCTTCATTCATTCTTGCCTCCTGAACACTTGTGATTTTTTAACTTGATGACCGTAATTTCCAGTTAGAGGGAGCAACACATCACTGAAGCAGCTCTTAGAATCTTCTTTAGAGGAAGAAAATATAACTACAGTACTTCAGAGCAACGCAGAATAAGAGGTTTAGGGTTGTTAACCTGATACTTGCTCTGACTTGATCAGCACAGTCCAGGTTTGGAAAGCTCAGATAAACTAAAATTGGTAACTTTGATATTTTTGTGACTTTATGTCATCATCCATAACGCTACTGTATGGTAAAACATTATACATGATGACATAACACCTGGAGAAAGCATTATGCTTATAAAAAGGCTGTGGGTTTAGCCAATTCATTTCAAGACCTCGTGAGCATTTCTGAGCTTTCAGCCGGGCTCTATCAGCTCTGGTTATTACCTCCGTCCTTTTTCTGGCAAGCTGCTCCAAAATAAGAAGCAAATAATGTGGCTGCATTGTCTAGCCAATGCAAAAGCTACACAAGGGTTTAATAATTCGATGCACAACAAGAAAGATACAGGTCACTGTTTTCTGTTATGCCATGACCTTGGGAAGGTAACCAAAAAGAAATTTAAAACAAAAATTAAAAAAAAAATCAGAATGCTGTGCCGTCACAGACCTCTGCCTTTTGTGTGAAGGCAGCTCTAAAATAGGTGTCAGGGAAGCCACAAAAGTGCTACCGAAAGAAAGTGGAAGAAAAGTTGTCTGTGTCGCTCAGAAAATCCCCATTCCCCATCACATCTACAGTAGACGCTCCCAGGCAGCAACTCTTTAGTCCGAAGTTTTAAGCGACTCCTTAAATTCACCATCTCTGGGGCCAGGCTGCTTAATAAAGACTACAGGGTGTTGAGAAGCACAGTATATTATTTCATTAAGTGCTTTTTCGGAGAAGGGGATTTAGAAGTAAAACTGCTGGCTTTGTGTGGCAAGGTTACGACCTTTGACAACTTTGGAGCTTATCTCTTTCATCTTCCCACTCCCCCGAGACCCCGAACTTGCGGAGGGATGGAAACGGGTAAGCCGGGGCCAGACAGAGTCCAGCATTGTTGTGGGGCTGCCTCCTCTCCCTCTCCCTCTTTCCCCTTCTCTCTCTCTCTCCCTCTCCCTCTCTCTCTCTCTTTTTCCCCCCTAAACAAAACAGATCTGAACTGAGCCAAGGAAACAAAAATGTATTGTTCCTCGCAGATGGAAGCGAGTGTCGCCTAGGTAACCAGATTAATCTCCTTTTTCTCTCCCTTCCTCTCTTGTAGTGCGGTAATCGGTGGGCTCTTTTCACAAAAAAGCCAGCCTCAAAGCTGGGGCTCTAACTAGGTTCCTAATTAGCTGCAATTTACAATGAAGACAACATGATGAGATAATAGAAATTTGCAAAATAATGACATACCTCAGCAAAATATTCCTCCTCCTAAGAACCATTTTTATACAAAAACAATAAAGAGGGCCCTTCTAAAGCAAAGCTGGAAAATGGTGGTGTATTATGTGACACAGAACATTATTGTTCGCCTCTTGTTCCCCCAATCAACAGCTTATTGTTTGGCATCTTAAATAAAAATGACTCAAATACAGGCCACATAATGATCTCCATTGCGCTAATACACTGTATATATAGAGTAGTCAAAAATGTACCCAAGCCAAGGCCAGTGGGGCTGATAAAGTAGCAGGGCCCAGAAAGGTAATTTACAATACAATGCACCAACTATTATTGCTGGCCTTAATCACACGTATCTTCCTGATTTCTGTCAGGATGCGCTCTGACATCAAAAAAGGGCACTTGAACGGGGGGCAGCCAGTTAATGAAATATGATGGCTCGCATTTGTTTTCATGTGGTGGTTGGCTCAAACGAGGCAGCTCCAGACTGTTAGCCAACAGTCTTCCCTTGTGTGACATCAAAGGCTCCCATTGATGGCAGAGAGGGAGGGCGCGGGCAGGGGGATCGTGGGGAGACAGCGCCGAGGGAGGAGCGCCGGGCAACTCAAAGGACCATTAAATCCTAATCTCTACCTTATGTCCCAAAGAGGAGAGTGGAGGAACAGAGTGGGCCAGGGACAACCTGCTCCTGATTCCAAGGGGAAGGGGTGTCAGCACCTCCACAGGGTGGCCTGTGCACCACTGCTAGAATTGGGCATTTGTCTGCGCAAGGCTGACTTGTCATTGCAGACATGGGGAGTACATCCCTGCTGGAGCAGAGCTCAGGGCAGTTTTGATCTCAACAAAAAGATTTCATAAATAGCAACGGATTGTCTAAAACTGTCAGGAACAACAGCAGCACCAAAAGTCATTCCTTATTTTATCTGTGGGCTCATCAGTGTTGGCTGGTGCAGCTGCAAATATTCAGGACCTACGGATCTTTGAGGAATGTCCCTCAAATAAGTGCAACTATGGCCACTCTGGACAAGGATGGAAAAGCATTATCATCAACCCTGACCTGGTCTTTTGGTTCCTGAGTTTGGCCAAGAAGCCTAATTTCCTTCACAGAATAATTGAAAGGAATCAGTAATGTCATATTATATAGAGCAAGCCAGCGGCTGAAAACTACTGACAGGGCACGTGGCCCTAGCAAGGTCCTGCAAAACAGTTACAGCGAGGGTTAGCCATCTCAAGAAACACTGTAATTCCACTGCCATCTGTTTATACAACTTCTTTCATCTTTCAGGATCTCAAAGCATTAAAATGGTATGGTAAGTTTGCTGAGGAGAGCCACTGAATACATCAATGCTGAACATTATGCTGTGCAAGAATAAGGAAAAGAAGATTTTAGAAGTACCCCAAATATACCACGTCGAATGACCACTGCCATGAGGTTTAAACAGGACACAGGGTTTGAGGTTTAAACAGGGCTTTGGGGTTTAAGACGATATTCAAAACACTCACATAAGAAACATATGGGGATACACAGTGATCCTGAGAGCCTTTAGAAGTGTAATGTGACACCTTTAAATCAACAAAAGTGAACATTCAAACAATAATTAAAAAAAAAAAAAGGCATGCAGATTTAAGACACAGAACAGCACTGAAAATAGACTTCAATTCTGGAATTGGGTCTGCTATAAACAAACACACCCTGATCTGCAAAGATTTCTAGGAAAAAGAGAACAAGGTGGACAAATGTGAAGCTTTCAGTCTTTAAATAGAAATAAACAGTAATAAATGGTCAGATTCTCATGTGCTTAATCCTATTCTCTCCATGCAAAGTCTGATTCGGCTGCAGAATAAGGTGTCATTTAATGTAACTGCATCAAAACTGGTTCTGAAAAACAAAATAATATGTAAGGCACTTGAACTACTTGTCAGGCAGCCCTACTCCAACTAATGCTGAGCATCTTCTTATCCCATTGACTTCTCCCAGCACGGGAGCTGGCAATGTACCAGAAGTATGCTGACACACAGGATCAGGCAGCACCTAAGAAAAGAGCAGGAAAGTGCAGAAAATGGCTTTGAACATGTGAACCCAATTCAGTGTAAATCCTGTGTTGACATTACTGATCATAGAAGTCACTAGTGCTTCTTTGCACCAGCTGAAAGCCAGATCTAAAGATTTGTGTGTTAGCTTGTTTTTTGTGTTTCCACATACTATATACGTTTCTATGGAACGCTGAATACAGCCTGTTCCTTTCAGGCTCATCTGAAAAAGCAGACCCAGTTTACAATTTAGATTTCTAAACACAGAAATAAGCTTTTTACCTGGCACATTTTTCTCCTTTGGAGCTTACACCCTAGTTTTGCTTAATCTGTCTAGAAGTTTTATCATTGCACGCTTAGATAGTCCTGTGTGGAACAGCCTCCATGCACTGAGAATTCAGAAAAGTGGGAACAGTGTTGCTGCCCTGTATATCCTGTGCCAGAGCCCGAGCAGCAGCTCTGTATCTGGTATGATTAACACCACCTTGCCATTTTACACAGAAAACATTAGCTCTCCCAGCTCCTTGGATGGATGAAATAACTCAGTAAGAGCTAGTTTCCCACAATTACAGAGCTGTATCTGATATTGCAGGTGCACAATACAAATTGAATTCGATTGGATTTCTGTATATTCAGCATCTGAAGGTTTGGGAGCCTAAATATTAAACTTTTCTCTACAACAATCCTATCCACTGCACTGTACCATAGGAGGTCAAAACACTGGGTGTAAACCTGCAATATGAATCCTGTTATCCCTTTCCTTCTTTTTATTTACTTATTTTTCAAGTTAACAGAACTGTTTGAGTAAATAAATGTTGCAAGGCTGGACACTCAGTATATTTTCTTTTCTAGCATCCTGAGTGTCTGGCACAGACTGTGTTATCCAGGATCTATCTGAGATCATCTACACCATTCCCCTGGAATAGCACCTGCGCCCTTGTGGCCTTGAACGGCTCCCACAATACAAATTTACAAATGGCTTTTGAAAATTACTCAAACATCCTTCGGTATGAGCAAAATCTGGTGTGTGACACAACTGGCTTGCCTTTGTTTTATTATGATTATTACCACTCCCAGGCTTTGGGGAGCTTTGTGTGTGTCAGCACATTTCTTTAGCATCTCTGATAGCCTTCAATCTTCCTGCCTTTTCTACCTTTGAACCAGTTGCAAACAGTGAGAAAAACTACATAAACTACATAAACCAATGGGTTCATGCAGGATACAAGAAAATCCATGCACCTAACCTAAGCTGAATGCTCTCCAACTCTATTCCTCCGTCTCTTGCCCCTGCCCCCCAGGGGAGGTGGGAGGAATGGTTTAAATCAATAACCAAAGGCTTCACTTTTACAAACCCTTGAGCCATTAGAGCTCCGAGTCCTTGGTGCACCAGCCCCAGCCTCCCCCGCCCCTGCACATACACACATGTAACGCATATAGAAAAGAAACACTCCCAGTCTGGCATTAACAATGTTCATTCAGTGCTCTTTACTTAAAGGAAGAAAACAATTAAGTGAAACCTTGAAGTAATCTCATTCTGCCTATTTAGCCTCTTCATCCCTCAATGTGTGGTTAGTAAGTGTTGCAATCAGGGGCTAAGGCCTGCTATCATTCGGCCTTAATTAAAAAAGACACAAGCAGTGGAGCTGTGAATTAGAAATGTAACAACGCACTACCCCTGATTAATTCGAGGCTCATGTTGGATTAATAACTCCAAACAAAGAACAAAAGGAAATTGTTATGCGAATTGCAGTCCTCCCAGGCCAGACAAAGGTCAAATCACAGGATTTCAATTTCATCCGGAGTCGCTTAATCAACTCCCTCGGAAGGAAGACCATATGCAGTCCTGAAAGCTACCCATTGTAGTCGTGTTGTCACTGGACCTGAGAGACAGCACAGCGATAATCCCAGCTATTCCCCATCTTTTCTCCTTCTCATCTGCTTCTTTTCTTTTTCTTTTCCCAGTTTCTTTTTTCTTTTTTTTTTTCCTTCTCTTTTTTTTTTCCCCATTATGACAAAAGCCCTTCATTAGGCCTAATGATTAAGAAATAATCTGAAGCCAGGACAGGATAGTAGCTGTGGGAAAGTGGCTTTTGTGGCTGCTGCCCCATGGAAGCATCCTGGTTCTCACTCCCCATGCAGCTGCAGAGGTAGCTCCTCATTTTGGAGGGGTCTTCTGTGGTAGCAGCAGAAGCCACGAACTGCTGTGCTTCATTCCACACCACACAGTCACTTACAACAAGTAGCACTTGGGGGTGAGGGTGTAAAACAGGATGTTTGGGACACATTCAGTGCCCTGTCTGCATCTTAATGCAGGGGTCTTTCGGGGATGTTAGCTGAGGAAGAAGGATATTACCAATCTGAAAACCTATCTCTGACCAAATCTAAGCCACAAAGAATAAAATCCCATATTTTCTTGCTGTTGACACCCCCAATTAAATGATGATGGAGCAAAACAGCCCTCAGTTTTCCTGATCTTAGATATACTGTCCCTCCAGTGAGCAGGAACAGAGCATGTCCCCCTGCTCCCATGGAACATGACTTCTCAAGTAACTCACACGGCAGAACATTTTATACAGACTGCACAGTCATTCTATATAAAGAAAAAAGGAAACTTCAGGTCTGCTTAGGAATCTGGCGCCTCATACCAAGAGCAAGCCTATAGAAAAGAAAAAGGAACAAGAAAGAAGCTTCAGGGTGGGGACCTGCAACATGGAGTTCATTCCCATACTGGAGCTCAGTAACATCAGTTTGGCACACAGCTGCCAGCAGCTGGCCCAGCCTGGTTGGGGCAGGTACCCTATCTCAGCTAGATCCCTGTTGTTTGTATACATTTCAAAAGGCAAGCTGGAATGTCTCAGGGTTTAATTCACTGGGGGGTTTTGTTGTTTATTCTGTAATAGCAACACACTTTGGGACCAAACTTACTGTCCCCAGGAATCGGCTCCAGCAAGAGGCCAAGAGCCAACACTTGGAGAACCATCACTCTCCACGCTGATGGAGACCTCTTTCTTAACTCAGATCTCTCCTGATTTACATGGAAATGAGGTACAGAGATTCACGCAACAGTTCTCTTTTAATCTTAAATTCTGGTTCAGATCATATTCTGTGTATGAATTCCTGGGTGTAGGATTGCAGACAAATGCACCAGGACTCTCTGACTTGACTTTGCCAAGAGATACCTTAAAGCCCAATAAAACTACACAAAACCTGGTACTAGTACCTGGCACTGCATCAGTAGTTTCCAAACCTGCAGGCACTGAAGAACAGGCATTATGATTGGGATATTAAAACACCTTGGAAAATGCAGATGTGGATTCTGTAGAAATCTCTTACCTGTGTTAGGTGCTGGAATAAAATTGCAGGTCACTCGGTGAACTTAAAAGAAGATCCTGTTTTGACTTTCAGCTTGGGATCATCTCCATTCAGTTCTGTCACAAACTACACTCGGTCCTCTTGCCAAGGGGCTGCTCACACGATTGCTGCCTCTGAATTAGCTGTTGGAGGAGAAGTAGTGATTTGTGAATTGCCCAATTCTGAAGCCCTTTCCTACTCAGAAATATTCTAGTTTTAAATATTAACCCAGTACATGACTATTTAACTTCTCTGATGCTTTCCTTTTAAGTATCTGTACTCTCTTGCTTTACATATTGATTTCTTAGCATGCAGCCAAAAATTAAGATGAAATACCTACTGTGCCATGGAAAAGGAGAGTCACACACTAAGAAATCTTTTTGCCTGTGTTATACCACGTCATTAAATCCAAATTACATGGAATGCAGATTCTGTTAGAAATGAATCTCTCAAGCATTCCACCAGCTCCAAAATGTATTCAAAAAATAATTTTTGAAATCTGTTACTATTAGAAACTCAGCAACAAATTAACTTACGTGCACTACCAGTTATTTTAGCTACTTCCACTCTTCAGTGCAAAAGTAAAATGACATTTTTAAGTGTGCAGCTCCAAAACTTTAGCCCATGTATTCATCTGTCAAAGAAGGAAACCTGTGCACATATCCCTGCAAGAATGATAGGAGGAAAAGATTTCCCTTCCCATTCATGTTTAAAGCTAGTTAAGCTTGTAGCCTTCAGCCTAATGGGGGAAAGACTGGTCATACATTTCTCACGTATTCTAATTACTAAAGAGCAAGTAAGTTTTTTTCTCCAAGAGTGAAAGAATCACAGAACCATTTAGGTTGGAAAAGACCTCTGAGATCATCAAGTCTAACCTTTGATTGCCACCATGTCAATTTGACCACGGCATTAAGTACCACATGCAGTCATTTCTTGAACACCTCCAGGGATGGTGACTCCACCACCTCCTTGGGCACTTGGGCAGTCCATTCCAACGTTTAACAACTCTTTCTGTCATGAAATTCCTCCTGATGTCCAACCTGGACCTCCTTTGGTGTAGCTGAAAGCCATGTCCTCGTGACCTGTCACTGTTGCCTGGGAGAAGAGGCCGACCCCCACCTGGCTACACCTTCCTGTCGGGGAGTTGTAAAGAGTGATAAAGTCCCTCTGAGCCTCCTTTTCTCTGGGATAAACTACCCCAGCTCCCTCAGCCGCTCCTCATAGCATTTACTCTCTAGTTCACACATGCTCAGGAACTTTTTAGGCTCTCACTTCACAGCGCTAGTCCCCAGGTCCATGAGATGACATTATTGGTCTTCACACAGGACATGCACCTCTCACTTATCAGTGAATTGTGTACAAGTAAACACAAGACAAAAGCTGATGTGTTAAGAAAAAATAGCTCACCACAGTGATGAAATACATCCACTGCTATAGTAATGTCACAAAAAAAAGGCACTTAGGATAGCTTTCTTCTGCTTTCTACAGAAGACGACAGAGTCAGGGGTGTCTTCTCTCTCCCAGCCCAAATGCCAGCACAGGCCAGGTATGCAGAAGTTCCTGTAGCCTACATTAGATCATAACCTACAAATCTGCTGAGGATCAGAAGGAAAAGAATTTAAGTGGCTGCAGGCCCAACCAGCCCCCACTACTAAGTTTAGCACATGCATTCTGAGTCTTGAAATCAAACTTTGCCCATCTTCGTAGCTCCTGCACACACTGCTGCGAACAACAACTTCCAAGGAGCTGCACCTTATGGGACAGGCACAGCCTAAAATATTCCCCATTCCGCTTTGAGCACCACTGCCTCCCTCTCTGACACAGCTACGCTGAGGCAGGTGGGAAGACAAGGCAAGCTCTGGGTAAGCTACACCTGGGGACCAGCAGACTGCCCTATATTCCTATACAATCCCTCAAAATGAAGGTGGTTTAGAGCCCATCCCACTCTCCTTGCTCCTCTCAGCTATCTCTAAGACTTATGAATTTTTATAAATCCCAAAGCATCAACAACAGGCAAGCATTGAAAGCTGCCCCCATCTTGACTTGCTCTTTTCTTTGTGACAATCATCTCAGAGCTGTGTACCTGTATCTTTAAGCAAATAAACCAACAAATTTACTTGATTTTACTTGACATTTTTCCTAATTCTCTCCCTTTACTTAGGAGCTGCCTCTTTCTCTTCCCTTCCCCTCAACAAGCCACTAGTGAGAATCATTGCTTCTCTGTAGCTCTTACCAAGTGTGCAAGAGCTTTCACATACCTTTACCTCACTGACCCTTCATCTCTTTTCAAATCACAGATAAGAAACAACATTTTCTTATCTTGCTAAGAACTGGGAACACTTTCCACTTCTATTACAGTGTTTGCCACCCCTATTAAACACTCTAAGAGTCTGCATGAAAAAAAATATGCATAAATATGGTAGTTCTCTGATAGATTCCAAGTAAACAGTTTTTCAGTGGATAATATTCCGAACTGTACTGCAAGCAAGCAGCTTTGTCAAAAGATTAAAGATGATGGGATGTGCAGAGAAAACCAGTTATGTCAAGCCCATTTGTCTCTCCCAAAGAAAACCAAGCCAACCAACCAAAGATAATGTGGATTCTTCTATTCACCTTACCAAAATGCCACTTCTGTTTGTAAGATAAAATCAGGACACAGAAAATTAGGTTTTACATCTGGATAATTTTTCCAGAGAAGTCCAGCACCTTTGTTTAAGCTCAACTTAAAGGACTGTGCACCATTTCTCAGAGTTGCTAGGTAGTTGCTGCTCTCCCTCTCAGAGGTGGCTGCTTCTCCGTACTGGCTGGCATTAAGCAGGGCAAGACATAATTTCCTTGAAAGATACAGCTTTCGTTCCAAGACACAAAAATATCTTAAGAAACAATTTTTTTTCTTTTTCTTTTTGGCCAACTTTAATGGTAATTATGGGGATAGCCAATCATTGTTATAAATCTAGAACTACAGCAGTAAGTTCCTTGTAAAAGAATCTATAATATACTTCCACAAAGTTATCAGGAATCTTATCTAATTCTTCATTACTATGATGAGATATTACATAAAGGAGTAAGACTAAGAGTCTATTCATGTTATATAAACCTGGAAAGAGGTTCCAGCAGCTTAAAAAATTTGGATCCCATAAATAATTTCACCTTTGCCTTTTCTTTAAAATTTTCTTGTGAAATCTGTCTCCTTTGCTTTGATGACTTTGATTGAAAGGCATTGTGTAAATGACTCACATTTGCACAGCTCTGAAACACGAACACCAGCAAAAGCCAAAATATACAATTTGGTGTATTTGCTTGCTGACTAAACACTTTTCCTTGTATCTCTCTTTGCTTGGAGGGTAAATTGTTAGTTTCAAAGCTGAATGACTGCGTCAGTGAGTTGGGTAGCAGACTATTGGTACAGTGCGATAATTAAGGGATCTTAGTTCTTAAACAATGCTGATAAAACAGAAATCCCTCTCTCTTTTTTCTGGATTACCTTTAGAACTGAAATCAGAGCACGTTAAATGAATAATAATTTGCACCTTCTGTGAATGATAAAAGATTGAATCAAATTTTAACTAGACTCTATTTGTAAATCCCTCAGGATGACATAATTACTATTCAACACATACTTTAATTAGCTGTACACATCTATTTCATAGTATTTAACAGGTTTAAACAGCTTCTATTGTTCGTTGAATGGATGTTCCATTCTTATCAAAATGGAAACAATTCTGAATTTCCTAAACTGAAGGAAATTTGCTCACAGAAGTTACAAAATGACCTGAAAATTACTGTTCCTATAGCCAAATAGGTTTTGGTTGGGTTTATTTGTTTGCTTTTTTATTTTTAAAGTTGTTCAAATTCATTGATGGTACAAAGAATGGACAGGGCACTGATGTAAATTATTGTTGCTGCTGCTTCTTTCCTTTTGATGAAGAAACGTCATAGTTGCATTGTCTGGTGAAAAGAAAATTATATGCAAAATTTTGCATAGAATTTGAAATTAATACAAACCAGGCTGGGACACGATTTCTTTTCCTGGTTTGGATTACAGCATGTCCTCATCTCTAGAAAGTACTACTGCTTTCATTGCTCCATCGTGGATCAGAAACAGGCTGAAATTTGGCAAGCCATGCCTTCAGGTGAAACTGAAGAATTAGGATTTGAGACCTTGGTGCTCACATTGTGTAACAGCAGGTACTTGCTCAACTGCAGGGGCTGTTCTTAAAACCAGTGGGATCTGCAGAACAACGAGGCTTGGCCACACATGCAGCTGCCATGAGCTGAGGCTTAGCGCAAATCACAAGCACAACCTTTCCTAAATTAGAGAATCCCAGAATCTTATAGGTTGGAAAAGACCTCAAAGGTCATTGAGTCCAACCATTATCCTAACAGAGTCAGGTCCACTGCTAAACTGCATCCCAAAGCACCACATCTACCCTTCTTTTAAATATCTCCAGGGATGCTCAAGCAAATGAGAATGACAGTGATGGTGTGCAGATGCATTTGCATGTGGTGTGTTTTCATATTTTGTCAAACTGCCCCAAGTGAGATTAAAATGGTTGCTTAAATACTTATTTTATACTCTGTGTCATCTGCTTTCTGTTCTCCTTAAAGTAAAATGCTAAAGACAGCTGACTCTTCAGACAACTCACTGTTCCCAGAGCCAAATCCAAACGAAGGTAATCGACACCCAGGGAAACGGTGGAGGCTGAGCTGAGAGGGAAAAGCAGGACTAGGAGTGCTTTGCTCTCCCAGACACTTTGGTTTTACTGGGATCACAGAGGAGGCACGACCTCCACAGTCACAGTAAGGGAGCACTGCCAGAACCTAAGAGCCTCGGGAAAGGGAAACACCAAGCACACTGCTCTGGCAGAGGAGAAACTAAACAATTTGAGGAGAAAGTCTGAAAGATATTTTAGGTACTACCCCTCCTAACTACCCAAAAGTCATCAGACCAGACTTCAAGTCTTAATATTTACCATAAATATTAATGCTTATAAACAAACAAACAAACAACCCCCCTAAACCATACACAAATGCCTTCCAATGTATTTCAGAGTATTTTGTTTTATCTTTCTCTTACTTCTTTAGGCTGCCCACATGTCATATTTTCAAGTTTTTCACTGCAATTCCTTGTAGCAACAATGTATTTTTTTTAATAAGTGCAGGTAGAGATTCTTAGACATTCATATCATCCCATAACAGGGCTTTGCAAGCTTTGTAAGCTTTACGATAAAATTGCAGACATTGTGTTGGGAAGCTAATCTATTTTGCCCCTGAAACATAATCAAGTAAAACAAAATAAAAATAAACTTATTCAGTTGGGAATGCTACTTGTTTCATAGTTATGTTTCTTCTACTGTGTATGATGAAAGTGCAAATGCCCAATCATTAAAAATTAAAAAGATACGGATCGCTCAAATGTATCAATCTGATCCCTTATCTATCTCAGCAGATTTAGGGATGGAGGAGGAAAAGAAAAAAAAAGGTGGGGGGTGGGGTGTGGTATATATTCCAAGGTGTTTTATACTTTACCAGCACCTCTCTTTGAACCTCAGTTTCCACCCTGCCTTGCTGTGGTCTCAGCGGAGACCCAACAAGAGAAGGTAACAGGGTCCCAAACCTTTCTGGAAACTTCCCAGTGTAAGTACTGGGAACATACTGGAATACGGAGCAGGCTGGGAGCAACAGGCTCCTCTGCTTCCACCATGCAGCCAAAGCAGGCTGCAGTCGTCTGTGCCAGCGCCTGTCCACGAGCAGCCCGCTGGTTCCCCCTCGTCAGCATGCCACGGGAACCTCATCTGGAGGTGACAAAAAGATGGACCTCACGTTGCTGCACCACATATCTATCTTCAAGTCATTACCTGGGAGAAGAGAAAAGCTATTTGTACTCTCCCCAGTAGACTTGCTCTCCTTGATTTTCCTAACATTACAATGGAAGTTCCCTGTCTGTCGTGCTGGTCACTTGCTTTGTTCTGGAAAAGCAGCAAATCACAGGGAGAAAAATGGTGCAATATGCAATCACTGTACAGCATTAGCATAGTGCTGGATACTCTCTAACTACACAAAGTATTGTTGATGTGCTGATAAAAATAATCATATTGATTACTTATATATATCGTATTGTAAAGAGAAGTAGTTTGAGCTCAGCCAGATACAGAGGAAAAAACTACAGGAGGCCAAACAAGGATTTACAATTCTTTTCCGCTTGAATGACATCATCTGTGAGGAAATGTGCATTTTGGTGGAGCACAGTACTGAAGAACTTTGTGAGAGTAAAAAAAGCCTGATAGCAGATACAGGCAGCAAAAACATGAGATTCAAGCATCAAAAAATGGATGGTAGTGCCAGCTCACATGGGCCATCCAATATGTTCCACCCCTAGCTGAATTCTACTATCTTACAATAGTTATACTGTATTATTTATTATTTGCATTATATATTATTTGCATTGCAGTATCCCCAGCAAGGCCTCCAGGAAACCCCATAGGAGTATTTTCATGTTTGGTTGATTAGTTTTGCATCTGCATAAAAATATTTGCCTTGTTGCCTGAAACCTTGACTCCAGCATTGGAAACGCACAAAAACCAGGAAATAAATCTGATCTTTCTGCTTTCCAACTCCAAGTTGATAAATTTTTAAGTAATTAACTTATAATAATTAAAGATGAAGTTAGTAATACAAAGAATGTCTTTACATTCAATGTGTCAGATTTCTGAAAGCACTTCTAAGTTCTGCTAAAGACCCAAGTATCTGCAAACCTGTTGAGTGGTGAGCACAGGCATCTGAGCCACCAGTAGCTCTTCCAAATCTTAATTACTATATCTGTGGAATACCTGACTATGGAAATCAGCTACAATGATACCTGTTGTGCATGGCTGTGGTTTCACCATGAAGGCAGTAACATTACACATGAAACTCATTCTGTGGGTAACACTTGAAAAGATAAATTATTGTATATGCATCCCCAGAAGAAAGAAAACTTGACAGAAACATCAAGTTTGCAGTGTTGTGTTTTCTAAACATGAAATATTTTAAGCAGAGACATTGTCCCTACATAATACACGCTGGCACGATCACAGTTCATTCTTGTGTAAATAATTTGGGATAGCATTAGAAAAATTGCAAATATGGCACTTAATTTTATTAAGAAAACAACTGATGCAATAGCAGCTATGGCAAAAATGGGATGGTAAATAGGCTGGGGTTTTACCAAATTTCTCCTTGGGCCTTCCTGATAGTTAATAAAGATATTTTATTGAAGCCATACAGTCAGGTTGAAGGAGACTCTACATCCTACAGTAAGAAAGATAGCTACAACTAAGTCAGCTAAGTGATTTGGCTTTATTAATTCCTTTGAGGGAATATAAAAAATGACTTTCTGAATTTTGATCAATGTGGACCTGGAATTACATCACTGGATGGAGAAGTCTCTCAAACAAGGAAGAGAGGATGGAATAGATCAACTTTTACCAACCATTTGTTTGGTGAACTTGAGCTGACAGGCATTACTTTATTCTCAAAAAATTAAAAAAAGCCACAAGACATGCAGTGGGAAAACATGAATGGCATATTTGGGATCTGCCAAGTAGAATATAGCTGGAAAAATATTTGGTCCTAAGTCCCAAAGTATAGCAGATCCGTGCCCTGATTAGCTTACATTCATCCAAACCTCCTTCTGTGCCCTGTGCTTAGATTAGGTTGTGCACACAACCTATTTTCTATTTATGCAACATCTGCTCTGCTTTGAGATTGTGAGCAAGAACATTTCCAGGCTCCAAAGCAGGATGAGATTACAGACTGGCAAACTGAGCTGGATAAAACAAGTCCAGAGCCATAAAGATTTAGGTTCAACTCAGATCATTTAAGATTCCAAAAATGTCTCTATTTCACATGAATATAAGTGATTTCTCATATTTATACCTCCTTCCAGTTTTGAGAAGGAAGAGAAACAGAGTGCTTAATTAGTAGAAGTTCATCTAGTGCTGTTCTTTCACATGACCAGAGTGACAAATCTTGTGGCTATCATGTGTAGTGCCATAATTAAACCTTCAGCCCTGATTATTTAGAGCTTGGAGAGTCATCTAAGCCCTGTCGTCCAGGCACAGTGATGTTCTCCTACCACTGGAATGAAGAGGGGCGTACAGGAGGAAAGGAGGTGTCCAAGCACAGACAATGCCAGTATGAAAAATGTTCACCTTGTGGGAACATTACAGAGAGGGGAAAAAAGGTGCAGTGCTGCTGAAACAGGGGGAGATGGCAGGGAAGACACAGGGTCCCCCTGGAGGTGACCAGTTCAGAATAAGAAGGAGGGTGCTTTTTTCCTAAGGAGCAACCAGCAAAATTTCTGTTAACATCTGCAGTAAAATTAACTGCAGTGGTTCCTGTGAAAATCATCTCTGTGGGCAGCAAGGCCAGGATTTGGTCTGCAGCAGCAACAGCCACTATGCATGGAAGGTCTGTTTAATTTGTTTCAATAGCAACAGGCAGAAGGTTAAAAATCTGACCAAGGCGACAGCCTCAGGGTGACTAACAGGACCACAGAGCTGATCTTACCTTCCTGCTGGACTTGGCTTTCCTGATTGCATCTCACACTCACTGGCAAAGTACATGTGAACAGAGATGCCGCTGCTGCTGAACTGAAGTTCAACAGCCCCACTGATACTCTGGGAGCCCATAAACTCACAAAAATCCCCACCCCAGCTCAAATTCACAAGCTGGCCAGAAAGATAGTGGTTCACCAGTTTGGGTATCCAAATACTTTCAGTTGAGTTCAGTGGAATAATAGTTCACTGACAGCCTCTAAATAAATAAATAAATAAATAAATACATAAATCCCTCTTGGCCGTGATTGAGGGCTTCTTCCTCCCTTGGAGGAGGCTGCAAGATGAGGAATGCCATTCAGCTAGTAGGAACTGAGTGCATCAAAAAGCAGCCAGGATTTCTCCCTCTCCCCATTCTTCCCCTCCCCAACACAATAGACCTGAAAACAAAAGACAGATTATTAGGTTTAAGTATGTAGCCCATTCTCCACATATCCTTTCCTCCCTCCTCCCACCCCTTCTTCGGCACATCTGGTAACCATGTGTGGTAAGTGCTAATGAAGACTTTCCTGAGTGAGCTACAATTAGTTCCGACTGCTGTACGCCTCTCTCGGCTGTACTGAGGATAAATACCAAAACAAAACAAATATCTTCCCTTCACTGTTCCTGAAACCTCCTCTTGCCCCTGGGATTCCCCTTCCTCATTTGCTGCTGAAATGAGAACAAAAAAAAATAGTGTAAGCAAATACTTTGAGGTGGTCTTCTGCCTGATTTCTTTTCTCTTTTTAAATCAGCATTTTATTCATTTTGATTGAACACGACAGGCAGGCAACAGTGTTTCTATGATCCTGTCTACAATAGAGAATTGTTAAACAGATGTCCATTTTTTTTTCCTCCTAGCCTGGCAGTATTATACACATAGCAGTTTTATCTGCTTGAGCAGATCAAATTTGTGTGTGTGAGTGTGTGTGTTGCCATTTGGAGTGATTAGAATAAGCCGCACAGAGGCAAGACGTATTGTGCACAACTAAGCCCATCTCCAGACCGCACATTTTTGTTTACTCTTGGTCTCCTCCTCTCCTTTCCCCAATCAAGATACTAATAGAGCTGTTTCAAGTTTCAACAAGACCACATTAACTGCTGGTCTCCACATGAAACAGAATGTCAAACCCCGGCCTCTCCCCAAGATCTAAGCACCAGCCTCCCTGTCCTCCTTTACATTTCTCTCTGAAACTGCCATGGCCCTCACCTTCAAAATTCCTAATGACTCCCCCCAGTAGACACTTNTCGTCCAGGCACAGTGATGTTCTCCTACCACTGGAATGAAGAGGGGCGTACAGGAGGAAAGGAGGTGTCCAAGCACAGACAATGCCAGTATGAAAAATGTTCACCTTGTGGGAACATTACAGAGAGGGGAAAAAAGGTGCAGTGCTGCTGAAACAGGGGGAGATGGCAGGGAAGACACAGGGTCCCCCTGGAGGTGACCAGTTCAGAATAAGAAGGAGGGTGCTTTTTTCCTAAGGAGCAACCAGCAAAATTTCTGTTAACATCTGCAGTAAAATTAACTGCAGTGGTTCCTGTGAAAATCATCTCTGTGGGCAGCAAGGCCAGGATTTGGTCTGCAGCAGCAACAGCCACTATGCATGGAAGGTCTGTTTAATTTGTTTCAATAGCAACAGGCAGAAGGTTAAAAATCTGACCAAGGCGACAGCCTCAGGGTGACTAACAGGACCACAGAGCTGATCTTACCTTCCTGCTGGACTTGGCTTTCCTGATTGCATCTCACACTCACTGGCAAAGTACATGTGAACAGAGATGCCGCTGCTGCTGAACTGAAGTTCAACAGCCCCACTGATACTCTGGGAGCCCATAAACTCACAAAAATCCCCACCCCAGCTCAAATTCACAAGCTGGCCAGAAAGATAGTGGTTCACCAGTTTGGGTATCCAAATACTTTCAGCTGAGTTCAGTGGAATAATAGTTCACTGACAGCCTCTAAATAAATAAATAAATAAATACATAAATCCCTCTTGGCCATGATTGAGGGCTTCTTCCTCCCTTGGAGGAGGCTGCAAGATGAGGAATGCCATTCAGCTAGTAGGAACTGAGTGCATCAAAAAGCAGCCAGGATTTCTCCCTCTCCCCATTCTTCCCCTCCCCAACACAATAGACCTGAAAACAAAAGACAGATTATTAGGTTTAAGTATGTAGCCCATTCTCCACATATCCTTTCCTCCCTCCTCCCACCCCTTCTTCGGCACATCTGGTAACCATGTGTGGTAAGTGCTAATGAAGACTTTCCTGAGTGAGCTACAATTAGTTCCGACTGCTGTACGCCTCTCTCGGCTGTACTGAGGATAAATACCAAAACAAAACAAATATCTTCCCTTCACTGTTCCTGAAACCTCCTCTTGCCCCTGGGATTCCCCTTCCTCATTTGCTGCTGAAATGAGAACAAAAAAAAATAGTGTAAGCAAATACTTTGAGGTGGTCTTCTGCCTGATTTCTTTTCTCTTTTTAAATCAGCATTTTATTCATTTTGATTGAACACGACAGGCAGGCAACAGTGTTTCTATGATCCTGTCTACAATAGAGAATTGTTAAACAGATGTCCATTTTTTTTTCCTCCTAGCCTGGCAGTATTATACACATAGCAGTTTTATCTGCTTGAGCAGATCAAATTTGTGTGTGTGAGTGTGTGTGTTGCCATTTGGAGTGATTAGAATAAGCCGCACAGAGGCAAGACGTATTGTGCACAACTAAGCCCATCTCCAGACCGCACATTTTTGTTTACTCTTGGTCTCCTCCTCTCCTTTCCCCAATCAAGCTACTAATAGAGCTGTTTCAAGTTTCAACAAGACCACATTAACTGCTGGTCTCCACATGAAACAGAATGTCAAACCCCGGCCTCTCCCCAAGATCTAAGCACCAGCCTCCCTGTCCTCCTTTACATTTCTCTCTGAAACTGCCATGGCCCTCACCTTCAAAATTCCTAATGACTCCCCCCAGTAGACACTTGGTGCAATGTGAAATTTCACAGTGTGAAACTTTACATATTCTTTGTCATTTCTCTCAGCTGCGTCAGGCAGCATGATTGCCACTGACCAACCCCTACTTGAAAGTATGTTCCCACTAAACAAACAATCCGGATAATTGCTGTGGAAGAGATGATATCTGCATACATCCTATTTCAATTATACCTTATTCACTCAAAAAATGGCTATGACCCTCCTGCGCCTTTTGAACAGCACTGTATATTGAAATGTAAAAAAACTAAGTTCTAAAAACAGAACAAAAGCAAAACTGATGCTTAAAAAGGAGTTATTCTCTTAAAATACACATGTTTCTACTTGCCAAATGATTTCTCAGAGAAGATGATAGGCTGGAGTAATGCAGGAAGGGGGGAACAAAAGGGGTTTTAATCATGGTTTGGATTAAAGAGTTGTATAACAACTGCTCTCCTTCCAGGCACATATACTGTACACGCTCACTGTAAATGATCAGTATTTAAAGAAACAAAGTGCACTGTGATGCATTTAACATAAAGACAGCTGCGTATACATTAACACTTGATTAATCAAAAGACACTGGTTATCTTTCTCCCTCATGATACCAGGAAATAGCACTTACGCACACAGGACTGACAGCCAAAGCCAGGCTTCTCCCCTACCCCAATTTAAAGTACATAAAACCCACTGTGGGGAAGAGGAAAATAAAAAAGCACAAGAATCTTTCTAATTTGAGGGCCTCTTTTTGGACAAAAAAATATTGCTTCATCTCCACATAGTCTTGTTTTTCTCTGCACCAAGCAGGGAGTAGAGCAAAGCTGTGGCACTTCTAGCAGTATTTTTCTATAAAACATAAATTTTACACTTTGAAAAAAGGCTAATTTTATTGGTAATGAATACCAGTAATAACTTAATGAGTCACTGCAGTACACACTTTAAGGAGGAGCCGGTGCTAATGCGTGAATAATTATTGACACAATTAAGTGCCCAACACTGGGCCTGTTAAACTGCTTCTGGCACGTGAGGACTCCTTAATGGCTCCATGGCATCATACAATGACCCTAAAAGGTTTTAAAGTGCAGAGAGCTCCCTTTTGCTACTGCAAGGGATCCTTGGCTCTCCAGTGCATTCCCCGCCAGATAATGCTGAATTGGCAAGGATTTACATCCTGTGTGGTGTTTTGCCTGTTGCCAGGCCGAATAATTACCTATTTACCGATCCTGTAAACAGTAAGCTCACCCTTTGACCTGCCGTGGGAGAGACTGTCTGGTCCATAACCCTGCCAGGGGCTTCCTCCTGCCTAACAGTCACTCTGTGAGCCATGGCTGCTGCTGGAAACCCGGCTGCTCCCTTCCCACTCTTGGCTCCAAAGCACAAGATGCCAGCAACACACCAGCCACTGAATCCTCAGACTGAGGGAGATTAATCTCCAACTCACCTACATAAGCTTTCTTGGAAATTGGAAAAGAGTATTCGGCAGAAAAAAGTCACGGGCTGAAACACCTCCAAGCTGTTTGGGTGGCCTCACCAAACATGTGCTCCCATCCCAAGACACCCAAGCCCCCCTCAGCTCCATTGCACACACTCAGCTTCCCTCTTTTACAACGTGTGCCAATGTACAGATGTCCCAAATCTCTGGCCCCGCTGTGCATACCACGCTTATCTGTGGCAAATACAGCAGAATCGCTGGAGATATCTGCAGGTTTCCAGCAGAGTTATTTGCGAGGCAACATTATCATCAAGAAAGCCATAAAAAAGTCACCTCTGGCAAGTAACTCTTGACCGTGTTTCACAAGAAGGGCGCTCGTGTCCTCTGAATGGACGCGGCTGTCTGTAAGTTGGGATGTCCTGCCAAGACGCCTCATCAGTGAGCTGGAGCAACACATGCACTCACACAAAAATTGACCCTTTTTTCTGAGATCCTGAACTCCCTCTGACCTTCCCCAAGCTACTCCAGCATGCATGTAGGTCCATGAGGTAGATGGACGAGAAGACAGACAGGACGTAATATTTTATGTTAAAATCTGCACAGCCCGAGTACTGCACCTACAGAGTTGTCACTGAGGTGTCCCCAGCCCAGGGCTAATGAAATGGCTTTGCATTTCCTCATCTGCAAAATGCAAACACAGATGCTGCCACCTCTGTAGGGTGCTGTAGGCACATATTCATTTTGAAAATATGCACTGTACTGGACACCACAAAAAGGAACAGGAAAACAGGGCTGACCTGAAAAATACATGTCCTGAATTAGGAACTACCAAACACAGTCCTAGTACTTCTCACACAAGAGAAGGCTTGGAAGGGAGATACCTCTTCAAAAACTAAGTAGCTTCATTAATTTCCTTTTATTAGATAATGGTAGATGATAAACTCCAGTCCTTGTTCCTGACAGACACCACAGGCCAACACCCAGCTTACTGAGCCCTGGAGCAAAGCTACGGGTCGCCCATGTCCCACAGGACGACACATTCACATTGATGCAGTTCTACAAGACCTTCCACAACCCAAGGCCTTTTCTGAAACACCAGGAGTAAGCACAAGCTGGAAAGAAGATTGGCATCATGCATAATGAACTGAGGTATTGTTACTTTTAGCTGCCTGACTTCTGAGTGGAGAGGAAGAGGGAGGTCTCTTTCCCCACTGGCTGCCCCCAGGAAGTCACAGGACCTGCCTGGAAGAGCAGTTGGAGTTTCACTTGCAGCTGTATCATGCCAGCTCAGTGGTACCAGACTTCATAAATGGCTCTTGACTTCTTGCCCTAACTTGCAGCAGAAGACAGCTGTTCTAACAAGAGCAGTCCTGCAAAGCCAGGCAGGGTTCGTGTGGTTGCACTGGAGCAGGATTTCACTGCTGAATGTCCAGTGCTGCTGACACCCAGCCCTAGGAAACTCCCAGGCTGCCCTTTCTTCTCTGTAATAAACTAAATGTGCAACAAAATATTGCCACATCCCATTCGTATATTGACACAATTGGGACTTCAACCCCAATTCTGCTTTGTGTTTTTCAAATGGCTTTGTTTATCTTAAGATAAAGCACACGTTCTGGCCTGATACTGGGGCCAGCCACGTTGGGGAACAGCCAGTGCATGCACTGGGCACTGGGTCACCTGAGGACGGAACCCCTCCTGAAGTCTTGACCTGTGGCAGGAGCCAGAGAACCCTGAGACACTTGCAGAATTGGTCCGCTTTAAAAAGATAGAAATGATTAATTTTTTATGTCTTGCTGCGCAAAACATACGTTTTGAAGTCAGCTGGTGTGAAAACTGCAGGGAAAAGGAATCAAACTTTAGGCTGTTGGTCATAGGTTTTTATAACATGCAGAAGAAAAAACCAGACATTGTGTTTGCATTCTATTTCTGGGCCTTTTAAGCTGTAACAGCATGAGTGGTATTTGCATCAGGAGTTACCATATATCATTGCAAGCAACATATGCATAGATGGAAAAAAGATGACGGCAGCAGCAGGTTCAGTGAAATCTCAGGATCTCTCTGTGATAGGGACCTGCTAAAGGTTTGGTTTTATTTAGCGTAGCTTAAAATGTCATTGGCATATGTGTTTCTCAATTAACACCAATTTAATACACTCCAGAAGTGTTCTATTCTGAGAGCAGGCTTCAGAGTTTACAAAGGATCTAACCTGACATTTTAGCACAGGATATCCAGACCCATTTACAAACAGAAAAGCACACTATGAAGGCTAGATTTTTTTCTTTCACATTGTGTTAAGATGCCTCTAATGATAAATACAAAAGTCAGAAAATCCTAGCAAACAGTGCTATACTATGGGAATTATGAGTCCCTCCATCCTCTGTGAGTCACTCGTATCCCCCAGATGAAATGGTGCCTTGCAGCAAATGCAGAGTTTCACAAAGTGTATGGTTGATTTTCCTTCTCTGTGCCTTAACCACGCTGCACATTTTCCTTAATTGATAAACTGCAAACTTACCAATAGGATTAAGTGACAAATGTATTAAAAAACCACAAAAGCAGACCCCAAACTCAATCAGAAGTAGTCAATAATCCTGAAAACCCTGGGCCTTATGACAAAAATTTGAGGAGGGAAAGATTCACTGATGATGGCTTCCTAAATGATAAATACAGACGTCCAACAGAACTCCAGAAACCAACCACCGATAGGCTGAAGGATTATTTATTAAACAAAAGGATGAATAAAGAATAGGCAAGTATCATTTCATATGAACTTTACACAGACTATATGAATGTCTATTTAAAAAGAGCACCCGGCATTATTAATATTGATTTTGGAATATACAATTCATTAGATGCAGTGGGCCAAATTCATCCCTGATGAAACTAGTAACTTTGGAGAAGCTGCATGACACAGAAATACCTCTTTTCAGATCTAGTTAACTGTTTATTCTGAAATCAGTGACAACAGAAACACTGGGGAAAAAAAAATTCAAAAAACATTGGGAGAAAAAGGTTAAAATCAAGCATTTCAGAGTTAGGAAATACCAGTTTTCAATTTGCCCATTAATTCTGTCCTGCTGTGTGTCCATCGTCTGCGCCAAAGAAGGAAAACCAGCCCAGGTTTTTGCAGTTCAAAAGTGTATCACAGGGCATTCACACAAGAGGGCAGAAGTGTGATTGGAGGGACAACCTGAATTTGGCCTTAATTATCAATATTTGGCTTTGCAATTTGCATGAACTTTCCTCCTTCTCTAAAGGGGGTAAAAAAAAAAAAGATAAATACTAAATATATTACATACAACTGCTGAAGCTTTCCAAAACACACCTCCCTGGCAAGGTTTAGCCTCTGCATAAAAATCTACTCTTTGAGCTTCAGGGAATGAGCAGGAGTCTGAAGAAAATAAGGTCCAGTCTGGTCTGCAGCCAGCTGGACACATCACCAATTTTTCCCATTTCCCAGCTCCATTTCTGGGGAAACTGCAGCTGATGCCAGCGTAGGGAGGTGGAAAGGGAAACTGGATGCACAGGGAGGAGGTTGGGAGAGGAGGTGCTCACCATCCTGCTCCAGCTGCTCTGGCAGGTCCATGGATGTCTAGGTCAGCACGTGCTGCAGGAGTGGAGGTGGTTTGGTCCCAGCTGAGCTCAGCTCCTCCGACACCCAGCTGAGCTCTGGCACCCCTGTCTGGCTGCTGCTGTGGCACTGTGACTCACTGTCTAGAAAATGACCATGAAAGTGAAACAGAGACTTGCATAGGCTTGTGTCATCATCAGGTTTGGACAGAGCCTCACGGCACGACAAAATTCTACTGTTGAAACCTGGAATTTCACGGCATGACAGAATTCTACTGCTAAAACTTGGCCTTTTTTTCAACAGTGAATTTTAAAGCAAGCCCAAGGCAGAGGAAAGATTAAAGTTTTTTGGTCCAGCAGGATAATTTAAAATTAACTGAAGCAATCTAAAGGCACCAGACTTCTACTGTCTCTTGCAATAAATAATTTGGAATAATCTTTCCTTGTAACAACATTCTCACCTACACACTGTCTAGAGCATGTGTGTTTGTATATACCCATATATATATAAACACATCCTTGAATACAAACAGTTGGAAAGACTTCATCCTGAGCATGACTTGCCAGGAAATCTGGAGAATTCTGATACATGATCAGTTAAAATATTAACAGATGTGCACATTAAAAAGTGAGAATATAATCCTGAATTTGATCAGGAATACACATTGAACGCTGCTAGAGAGAATTCTGGAATTCAATAACCAAGATGTTATCCAAGATGTTATTTGTTAAATCACAGGAAATCTTGTGCTTCAGATTCTTCAATTCCTGGTTCCAGGGCAAGCCTAGAATTGCTCATGCTGTTTTGGTCCTCTGAAAACTTAGCTCAAAAGACAGGACTCCCTCACCAGGCACCCCAGTGGATATTCACATCACCTAACCTGAGGGATCTCATGGACTCAAGGGAAGTTCCCAGTATGGCTGCTCTGAAGCCCCCTTGGATGAGCCTACCTTTCTCTATTGATTACACAGATGGCTTAAGCTCCTAATTTAGGTACCTCATTTAGATGAGGCTCCATGGTGTGATAATTTCATCCTCAAACCTTACTGTAGCACACATGCTAGTCACTACAAGCTAACTCAATCCCAAATGAGTGGGGTCTGAGCTAAATTCAGGCTTTTGCTAAAAATGAGCCCACATGCAGATCTAGATGCCCTCAAGCTCTAAGAATCAAAGATCTTATTCTAGGTGGAAGTTTCTCTGACCTAGCTGTAGCTTTGCCCAGAAATTTGGATTATTTATAGCCTTATAAAGACCCTATCAAAAGGTTCCTTATTTATTTTATTCCTATTATATGGTAATTTTTATATCCCTTTTTTTCCAGCCTTCACTACTGAACTACTGAAGCATTTTTATGTTATACTTCATAAGCAGCAGAGAATTTACAGAAGTACAGATACCTTGCCTGGAATTCACATATCACTTCCCATTAAAGTGTTGCCTCCCTTCCTTTTCCTCTCCCAGCTTATAACACACAGCAGTGGGAAATGAGCAGACAAAGTCCTGTTAAAGCTGAAAAGAAAATCCTACCTACACAATGGAATTAGAATCACAGAACCATTTAGACTGGAAAAGACCTCTGAGATCATCTACTCCAACTTTTGACTGATGATCATCGTGTCAATCAGACCAGAGCCCTGAATGCCACATCCAGTCATTTCTTGAACACCTCCAGGGATGGGGACTCCATCACCTCCCTGGGCAGTCTGTTTCAAAGCTTAACAACCTTTTTGTGAAGAGTTTTATCCTGATGTCCAACTTGAACCTTCCCTGGCACAGCTTGAGGCTGTTTCCTCTTGTCCCGTCCCTCGTTTCCTGGGAGCAGAGCCTGAGCCCCACCTGGCTGCACCCTCGTGTCAGCAAGTTGTGGAGAGTGAGAAGGTCCCCCCTGAGCCTCCTTTTCTCCAGGTTAAACACTCCCAGCTCCCTCAGCTGCTCCTCATCAGACTTGTGCTCCAGACCCTTCCCCAGCTCTGTTGCCCTTCTCTGGACTTTCTCCAGCACCTCAATGTCTTTCTTGTAGTGAGGGGCCAAGAACTGGACACAGGACTCAAGGTGTGGCCTCACCAGTGCCACGTACAAAGGGACAATCACTTCCTTGGACCTGCTGACCACGTTATTTTTGATACAGTTATCACACTGAGCCAGGCAGAGGACATGCCTGTGTGCAAGTTCTCTGTGCTGGATGTACAGCACCTGAAAGGGTTAAGAGAGAGAGGAGAGCTTTCAGAAATACCTAGAAACAAGGATACCTGTGGGGTGTGCTCAGTTCGTTTTGAAGATACGTTGTTCTAACACTGGTTGAGTATATTGCTACCTGATACCCTGCCAGACAGCTCTGTGGCTGGAGTTGTGTCAGATCAGTTAAGCTTTCTGTGAGGATGTTCATTTCAGCCGGGATCAAACCCTGGGCCTGCACAGGCCAGCCCACAGGACAGGCTGTGATAGGACTGCACTGAACACAAGCCCTGCTGCCTTCACCCTTGCCAGGCTGCCCAGGTGAGGGGACAGCTCCGTTCACACCACTGGGAGCATGCTGTGCTCCATGGGACACACTCAGCACTTCCACAGACAGCACAGGGACTTGTCCACTACTCACTCATGCACTGCTTGTCTTTATTTCTAGCCTAAGTTACTCCTGCTCCAAACAACCTCTTCCTTTTCCTTCCTTTTGCACTTTGGTAATCAGGTGACAGGAGCACAATATGCTCTCCTCAGGACAATATCTAACCATTCTGCCAGTCTCCTCTCCACCTATTTGACATATCTCCTAAAAATGGACACATTCTTATGGAATGCCTCACAAATCTCCCCCCTCAATACTGAATTCATCCAAACATGTTTCATGATACAGTGTTGCCTCTTCACTACATTTTCAAGACCCATTTTGAACTCTCAGCACTTAAAGATGAGGTGCTCAAATATTATATTTGTCCATAATAAAACTGACTGCTCTTTGCTTCCTGCCTCTTCATCTCAAAGGACTTTTTTTTTTTTTTTTTTGCACATTCTAAAGTAACTGCATCTTCTTAATGGCCTCCTGTGAGGAACTTTACACAAAGCATTTCAGCACTTAAATAAATCATATCCCCAGTTGTTCCCTGACCACTATTTTACAAACCCTTCCTATGAAGGAGGAAAAACAATCTAATTAGTTAATCTTTGCACAGTACTTTGAAGAAGAAAGTGCTGTGTCTGTTTGAACATTCCTACACCACCTGGTGCATTGCTTTTGGTTCAGTCTTCAAAACAGATCAGGATCCAACACCAGCCCCGCTAGGAACCATCCTGAAGAGCCCTGTGAGCCACCCTCACTTTCTGCCTTGTTGAGATGCTCCTCAGATGAAACCACTCTCCACATACACACACGTATCAATATCCAGAAAGAAAATAAAATGCCCTTCAAATCCTAACTGTGTAGTTTGGCTGGGTACTACAAGCCTTTTTCTGTAAATAAACACATGCGCAAAACTCTCACTGGTTTAAGGACTGATCATGAGCCCTTTTCCATGTACTCATTAATATTCCCTTCACCAGCAGTGCTGGATGAATGTCTGACTGTTGGGATAAGGGTGTCACAGTACATGATTTTGAGATTTTCATGTCTATGCAAACCAGCAAGAGAGTTATTAAAACACAAAAAAAGTAGCAACAACTTTTAATCAGTGGATCTCCTCTGGTCTGGAAGAGAGCTTGGTGAAGAAGCAAGCCAGAGACAGATCAGCTCTCTCTAATTTACAACACAAGGTATCAATTAAATAAATTAATCAAGGGACAATTAATATCTTGTACAGTAGCAGGAAATTCAGGCCCCGCTTGTGCAGCACGTGGCCTGGGTTTGAAAGCTGGCTAGACCCCATGTTGTGAGGTTTTTATTGCCGAGGAGCTGGTGCTACTTCTCTTTCATCCAACGCCTTGGCTTTTTGTTTTCTGTTTTTAAGTGAGGGCTTGTGGTTGTTTCTAACCCATATGTCTCTAGTTTTGAGCCGCGTGGTTTGCCCCCTCTGTCTCTCATCATTGCTTTTGGCCCAGTTTCTTGACAGGAAATGCAAGATTTATTTTGTCTGGCCTGAACTACATTGTTCCTTCCTGACTACTGGTGTTACTTCACTCCAAATAACACGGCTTTGTGCTTATTGCCTGTGCAAGGTCAGAGCCTGAGGGGAACAGGCATATTTAGGAGCAGTGGTGAGAGAAGGGGATAAGGCTTTCAGGGCAAGAAAAGAGACTAAAAGGCAGAGGGGAGATGGAGAAAAAGGTAAGAAATTCAGACATGATGTAAAAACTTTCTGTTTGGAGGAGATCCCCTTTAGACAGCAAAAAGCTGAACTGCTGCTACGGAATAACTCTTGGATATGGATTCAAGCCAAGCTGCTAATGCTAACATTATCATATGAAGCAGGACATTGCCAGGTAACTTTTACCACAAATTTAAGGAGAAGAAGAGTTACCAAAATTGATACAAGAAATTTTAAATATACTGCTGAAGATTTTCAGTCTTTGCTCGCTCGGCAGAACAAGCAGCACAGGAACGTGGAATGAATCTGCGGTTCAGAGCAAAGCAAGCTGAATGCAAACAAACATATAAATGCTGAAAACCAATCATCAGTTCTTAAACGAATTACATTTGAGTTCCTCTGGTGCTTGTAGAAGGATTTGTAAATCTTTGCCTGGTATCATTAAATACAGAGTAAATGAACTTGTAAAAGGCGGGGCAGGAGCTGTGCTAGGCATTGCAGCGCTGCTGAACCCCACGGCGCTCAAGCCTAAACTAAGAGCAGGACAGGCTTGTAACAAAACAGTCAGTTTTATTAGGACAAAGATAATATTTGAGCACTTCAGCCAAAGGCTGCCAAACTGCTTTCTGACTCATCAAAGGTCTAAAAAACCCATCTCTCACCATTTACCTGATCTAAAATAAATCCAAAGCAAAAAACAAAGCTAATTCTCCAGCCAGCAGAGGCACATACCTTACCAGCATCCCAGCCTGCAATGCATTTACTCTGAGTGGGAAATGCAGCTCTAGCCTGCCCACACACTTGCTGTTATCCTTGAAATTGGACTGAAGGAAGTTGTTCACAACTTCAGCTAAGCACAAGGGTAATGGACACTTTTGCCTAGAACATATCCAAACACTAGAATAAGTACCCTTTTCACACTAAATTCTTCATCTTAGGCTGATCTCAAATTTTGTTTTGTAGGACACTTTTGACGAAGTCGTCCCCACAGCATTTATACCTGTGATGGTTCAGGAGGAACTCAAATGCCTCCTGAAAGCCTGCAGTCACAAATTAGCTATTAACCAGCAAGTCTACATAGGTTCAAATGTCTTTGGATAACTCTGCAAGTTCTGATGCTTTTGTGACTTTTGTCTGAAACCAGTCAAAACAAATCGTTCAGGATGGGGCCAGGGGCCTCGGAGAAGGGAATAATGGCTTTTCAAACAGCCTGAGCAGGCACTGCCAGCACTGAAATTCAAAAAGCAGCCCAGGCCCCCTCATGGTAGCCTTTTGCTGCCTCAAACACTGAATGACGTTACTGGATCAGTACCACATCATTGCAGCAGGCACTGGGCAGCTCTGTGCGGTACAGAAAGCCAGTGCTCTGTCCTGTGATGTTTTGATCTGCACAGATAAGATCCTGAGCAATATCCCAGAATTCTGTTCCCCGAGTATCACATCATGTTCCCATATCATATATATTTCCATACAAGGTCAGCCAGCTTCTTCTCACCGAAGGCAGAATGGTTTTCTGTACCAGCTGGGAGGGGGTGTCTTGGGAGATGGGTCTTGCTCTCTATTCCAGAAACACAAGGCCTGTGTACACACTGATTCATACAACTCATTTACTTGGTCAAAGCTAGAGAACGGTCTAAAAAACGTGGTTTATGGAAGAACATGAGACCAATTGGCTCCAAAGAGAGCCTCCCCTTTCTACAGAAGGTTATTACATTGGCTCCACTGAATGTTGCGTGACAAGTAACAAGAGCAGAGATTGTCCTTTGCCATTTGGGGTGCAAATTTCTAGCTGAGGCATTGCTTTACTGCAGCATGACACTAGCAGCAATCTGACTGCATGCTGAAGTTTCTATCTCTTTTATGCCATTACCTCAAAACACTTATCCTCATGAAATTGGGAGTGTCTCAGTGTACTGGCTTAAAAACACATGGTCAAGCTTTATGGTCCAGTTCTACTCCTTTTTTGCTGAGGTCTGTAGACTCAAAAGCTTATCAAATTAAGAATGGCCATTTAGTAAAAAATGGATTTCAAATTGAATTTAAGCTGGCAAGAGCTTTTCTACCAGCGTGGTGAGGCAAATATGCCCGGTGCCAACTTCCCCATACTCCTCAAGTGAGAGACTAAAATCTGTGGGCCACCTTCGGTGGTGCTTTGCACCCTTAAGAGTCTACTTATTTCATTGCAATTAGGTTTAAATAGTGTTTAGCATTCCATGATTGTCCTACTTTACAGTCCCTTCATTTTCTTAGCTTAAAAAATAGCGATGTTGCAACACTGTAGTGTTTCTGTTGTGATTGTCATGATGGAAGCAGAGCCAACGCAATTTGCCCATGTTTTACTCACCGCCATCTGGCAGGGATATGGTGACATGCTAATCTTCACAGGACTCTTGTTTTTCAACTATCTGCTGGACAACTAAGGAGATCACCAGGCTGCTGGGATGAGTGCCAGATGGGAGGCAGGTATGTTTATGAGTTTAAGATTCTTATTTTCTTTCAGTGCTTTCACATGCTGTTCATGGAGTGGCAGGAAAAGTGAAAAGGGGGAGGAGGGGATGAGTCAGTGACTAGACTACAACTGTTCAAAATCACTTTGAAGTTCTGCAAAAGGTGGTTGTTCACAGTCCACCTCTTATCTGCTGTTTGCTCACTTGGCCTTGAGGTCTGGATGGGCTTTTTGGAAGTCCTTCCCAGTGCTCTGCCCAGGGTTCCCAGTCTGACAGGCAAACACATGGCTGAACACACATACAGCGCTCAATAAAATGGCCACATTTTCCTCTCTTCCTCATTTTTATAGCTCTGGTGAGCTCTGGGGTGATGGAAGGACAGTCATATGCTGCCTCACCAGTAATTACAGGCAGCTGACATGGTGTTAGCACTGCAGCTGAGTCTTGCAGAGGAAGTAGAATTATGGCAGCTTTGTACCAAGAATGAGAGAAAAGTCTTTGCTCATCTCCCTGGACTTCAGGGCTGCTTAAATGGCAAATATTGCTGTAATGAGATGGAGACCTGGTCTTCCTGCTGATGAATGCCTAAGTAACCCAAATGATAATGATAGCATCAAAGCTATATAGAATGGTAGCATCAAAGCTATATAGATACTTTGAAGTTTACATAAAAATCCCAACAAGAAAATCCATCAAGTTCTGAAGTGTGAGAGGACAACTGCAGACAGTGGATGAAGCAGTCAGCAGATCGCTGCTCCTCAAGTGATCCAGACAATAAGCCAACTTTGTCTGGAACATGCTCAGGTCTCAGCTACATGCTGCCTCCTAAGCTTCCCTCCTAGATCCCACGTCTCTCAGACTCTTTCGGGGCCACAGCTCACTGCTGCAAGTCTCAGCAGGGAGGAAGATGTGCAGCACCTACCCAATTCACTGGGGCTGGAGCCAGTGCCAGCTCCTGTCAGCATTTCAGAAGAAATCAGCAACTTCAGCAAATTTGTTTAACAAATGCCTTACCCTGACTCACCTTCTTGCAGCAGGGCCAAAAATTAGAGTCTAGTTTTAGCCACTGTAATGACTAATATTCATAATGACTAACAAAGAATTACAGCTAAAAACACAAGCTGCTTCAGCTCAAACTAAACAGTCATGGCTCACCAGCTAGGACTGAAAGATTCATGCTCAGCTCAAGTGCAGAGGAGTATCTGTGGCACACTCTCACCAACATGTGACATTAGCAGAGCTATGTGCAATAGATCCTTATTACAGTAGGCTTCTCAGAACAAAGATTTCTGATGAGGGGGCTGGTTTGGAAGAACCCTGTGTTGCATCAATTAAGCAAAACAAACAACTCCTCACAAATATCCCCCTAAACAAAAAACAGAGCACAGACAAACAAACAAACAAACAGACAAAATCCCTCACCTATCACGCTCAAGTTGGAAATGGACTTGTGGTTACAGCCAAGAGTGAGACACAGGACATGCACATGTACCTTACCTTTCTTTCCCCACCATAGGTAAGGCAATTACTGTGAAAATTATCTGCTCCATTATTAATTAAATATCTATAAATTCACACACTCACAGACAGTCTCTCTCTCAATAGGTCTTGGCATAAGGGTGCATACAGAATTTTGGCACTGAGCTGAGAGTGGAATAGGCGGCACAACCTAGACATGCCCAAGCCTTCTTGACACAGGAACAGCTTCTCTTCCCTGCGCCAGTGGTTTGCTCAGTGCCAGCTCCGATGCACACCCCCTTCCAGGAATGGCTCTCATCCATGCTGGCAAACAAAATGATAGAGAAGAAAATATGAAATTACTCTTCAAAATGTAAGTGGAAGGATGAGCACGGCGCCAAGTGAGAAGTATCCAAATGTGAGATCCCACACTGCTGCATGTCAGTTGGAAAGATGACACACATACAGAAAGTCAAGCAAACAGGTCCGTCCTGAAAGGGAAGCTAAAGGAGACCATTTGCATTTTGTACAATAAAATGTTTAAATCAGCACCACACAAATTATAAATAAAAACACTCACACAGTCACCAAGAATGCCCTTGGATGGAATGGAAGCTGGCCAGCAAACCCCTTCATTAAATACAGTGTGATCAGAAGGAAATAGGGAAATGGCTGCAGACCTCTGAAGGCCAGCAGGTAATGCAAGCCAATTGATTATTCGGTTCTAATGAAGGGATCCAGTAGTTATTTTGGACTACTCACAGGAGAAAAAAGCAAGAGTTCAGGGCGAAGTAAAGTCGACTTCATTTAACAATCTGTGACTGATTATAAGGGAGCAGCAAGTTCCAGATGGGTGGGAGTACTTACAAAAACCCCTCTATTTTCCTACAACTTACAATCAGTGCTTTTAGTTTCCATGTATTGTAATGTTGCCTCTTAACACGACAAGCACAAAAGAACAAAGAAACATGAAACTAACTTTGCACCAAAATTTGGGGACTGAATAGGACATGCTTCCCACTCAACAAAGGAGGTAGTTCAGACTTCTAATTTTAGCACCTTATTCAAGACAATATCTGATTTAAAATGTTTCTTGGTCAAGCCCTCAGCTCTGACCTAAGCCTAATAAACTTTAATTCTGTTGTGTAAAATATGCAGGCTTTTTGAGACAGAAATCATGCCTTATTCTATGCTGAAAAAATATCATCATGCAGACAGTCTTATAAAATAACATTCACTTTAACCATTATTTATTTTCAACTATCTGTCTTTAAGAACTACTACAATTTTGAAATGAACAATTGTTTTTCTGTTTAAATTAATTTTATGCATGTCCTCATAACCACCTAGATTTATTATTGCTGGTGGGCAAATCAAGTGGAAGCATGGAAATCCCAACAGTTTGAGCAATAATTAGTCCCTTTTCTGTTATAATTGCAAGTTCAAGGAACTGTTCATTTCTACATTCAAAAAAGGCAAGATACTTTGACACTGTGATTCCTGTTCCGTGCCTTTGCCCACCCAGTACCTAATCCCCGCTGTCTTGGCACAGCAGTGGAAAAGCAGCAGGATCATGAGTAATGGTAAAAGCCTGGGACTTAGCAGCCTTAATTGATTCATATTCTGTGAAAAGCAAAAGAAAAGGTCTATGTTTGTCTGCTCACAGAGCTCCAAAGTAAACCCTGCTAGACAGAGTAGGGGCATTAGACTCACCGTGTGCCTGTGGCTCAGCAGAGCTATGTAAGATAACACAATCCAACTTCCACCCACGAGGATTTCCCAAGGCAGCAGCTGGAAAAGGGTTAATGCCTGATGTTTCCATTAAACCTGACCTACCTGGCTGTTCCGCAGCAGCCTGATAGAATCCTTGTGTTGCACTTTTTCCCATGGACAAATGGAGTCACTCCACAAAGAGTAATGCTCTAACAAAAGGTCAATTAATTTTAAATGGACGCACACAGCATTACTTCTACTTAAAACAAACGAAGCAGGGCAAGGCCTGCTTGCTCTGCGCTGCTACTTGCCAAGAATTAAAAGCTCCCCATCCAGGACCTAATGGATGCAGAATGTATCAGGAGGCATCCATGTGTACTTTGAACAGAAATCAATACTATCACCTCACAACTCCAGGCAGGACAATATTCAGCCTCCCTGAGCTCTCCAATCCAAAACATCTATCATCTCATCTCTAAACTTTCAAGGACGAGTTACAGTCTCCTTTGCTGGGAATTTACGGTTAGGTAAGAACAGCGGCAACAATAAAAACCCCACAAAACCTTTCTAAAAAAGGTCATTCTTTTACCTACTTATTTTTAAAGCTCAACTCTGAATTCATTTTCAACACAAAAAGATTGAGGATGGGTGTCTAAGAGGAGTGATTATAGGATTTGCATTACTTTGGTCAACTGTGAACATACTAAAGGCCAAAACAGACCACATTAATTGGTCAGAAGCTGATGATCACAACACAAACCCACAAGGAACAAAACCCACCCTACAAAAGAATAACATTAGTTGACCCTAACTCAAATATGGGAAATGAACTTACTCCTAGGAGGTGTTTCACCAGATCGCGTTTGTAGAAAGCATTCTTGGGAAGATATAATGAAAAGATCCCAATGGTGAACAGCACATCACCCAATATTCCAGCATATACTTCCTATAGGCCTTACTACGAGAGTTTAATACTTGTATTAATATCAGAACTCGTTTTTATAGAGCTCAAATACAAATTGCTCAGAAACTGAAATTGCCACAGGTTCCATGTTTCTTAGTTTGGGATGTTCAGGAACTGTCTGCTCTGGTTTTCTTCTTGATTGAAAATATAGCCTTCACTAAATCAAATTTTCTACATGAAAATTCTGATTGTGCCAAAATACTCTAAATAAATTAAATATTCTGGGGCAGGATCAATGCAAGGCAAGTCATTTCAGTATATTTAAGATACCTGCAAGCAACTGAAGCAATTCTTCAGCAGTTAGAATAAAACTTATGAAGGGCAGGGGAAGTATGGGTCAAAAAGAGCAAAATACTATCTGGCTTCAAAGAAATTAAAATTCCAGGAATTGCAAACTTCACTTTCAGTTGCTAGAAAATCAGGAAAAAAAAAGCACACATTTTGTAAGCATGTGAGTGGTAACAAGGAGAAAACTAATACACACATCGGTGTTGATTTGTCACGAAAATATCTTGCTAAATGAATCTCTTCCTGCGACTTATAATTCTTTGCAGAGCACCAGGAGTAGCAGTTGCCATACTTGGTTTGTGGTTCACTTTTTGAAACTCTCTGACACTACCTTCAGACAAGTAAACTATAAGATCTTCAAGAGAGAGGATCTTGCTGGAACTAACAAGGCAGACATGAAAACGATACACAATTACAAGGAAAACAATGAAAACATTATTAATGGCTCATTACTTAAATGGAAGAATGCATAGAGCAGCATTCCACAAGAATCTGTCCTAAATCAGATGCTACTCAATATTTTTACTAACAACTAATACAACGAAATAAAGAGTGTTCCTATGAAATCTGAAGATAGCATCAAACTGGGAGAGACATCAAGCAGGAAGTCAGAATCAGAATTTTAAATAATCTTGAAAATTGGAGGAACAGCCTTAAAAGGATGCAATGAGAACAAGAAGATGAAACTATGATTACAGAGAACAGTTAACTGCATAAATGCAGGATTGGGAGCAACTGATTAGGGAGCATTTTTTTAGGAAAGGATCTGAGTGTTACAGTCAATTGTAAGTCAACAACATGATGGTATTGTGGAAAAGTCCCAGCACCACACCAGGATATCTATAATCAGATGATTCTTGAAGGTACACAAAAAAAAAATCTCTCACTCTATTTCATCACTGGTAAAATCTCTGTAGGGAACAATTTTGGGGCACTTCCCTTGAAAAGAGACGTGAACTACCTGTAGATGGTTTCTGATTTCCACTTGAAATTTAATCATCACTGTATGTATGAACATCTTTTTTCTTATTCCTTAGCTTAAAATGTTCTTCTCTTTCTTGGTGTATTAATGCCAAATAAATCATGTAATACCTTTAAACACACATAAATGGAGCTGTACAAAACATTCTAAGTGAATTGTACAATGGCTTCCTTCCCTCTTTTGCTGGGAATACCAAACCTGATACCTCCTGCACTCAATTTGCCTTTTTCATATTTTCACATTTAATATTTCAGAGTAATCCTGTGATCACCTAAATGTCCAGGTCTTTCCTTTTCAATTTGAGGAAGGGAGGAGATGACAAGGTATAGCAAATATCCTTAACCAAATGACCTTGTTGTTTATGCTGCAAAGTTTTATCTGACTGTAGATCCCCTTCAGAGTCATCTATTTTGGCATTATGGCATTGTGACCCCCTCCCCCCCCCAAGATTACAGTGCCTCTCAAATTTTATGGTTGGTTTCTGTTTAAAACACAATTGTAAGAACAATTAATGTTCTTTCTTTATCAGTCTTCTTTTCCCCTTTTATTTAGGTATATAAATGATGAAAATCTCACAGTGTAAATCAGAATTTTTTCCTGTGTGTTTGTTTTATTGTTTTGTTTTTTTAAACAGAAGTCAACCAGATGAGGTTCTGATTCATTAATTCCATAACTGACCCAAGTCTCTATCTGTTGAAAGACTGTTAGGTTGCTTATTCTTTTTAACCCTTGCGATATATTTAGATTGATTGAACATTTTCAAAGCTTACACTGCAAGGGATTAAAAAAAAAGAAGCTGAAAATTGCAGTTCCCAGTCAGGCAACAGGCTTTGCCAAAGCTCAGCTCTATATGAGAATTCAGTTTTAAAACATATTATTTGCTCTCTAAATAACTTGCAAGATACTATTAATGATCTACTGTGCCAATACTTTTCATAGTGCCATAAAACATACTCTTTTCTACATAATGGACTCCTCAAATATATATTGGAACTGACAGAATGGTTCTAGGTTTGATGATAAAATTATAATGTGAAATTTTATGGCCTGTTGTAAAGAGCAAATCAGGCAGGGAGAATATACAGCCCAGGTGATGGCTCTTTCTGGCTCTGCACTGATTTCTACAGCTCCTCATATTCACTGACTAACACAAGGACAAATGAGTTGTCCCAAACAGATGAAGCAAACAATATTTGAAACACTATTACGATTTTTAAAAATGTTCTGAATGTTTGTCTGCTTTAAAATGAATGAGGTACATTGCTATTGACATTACCAGTAGTATAAAATAATATGTGTGTGTGTGTGTGTGAAGGGATGGGATAAGGAAGGCTGGGGCTGTATTAGAGATGCTCTTTTTTTTCCACAGTCTCGTGATTCTTGCTCTGCCACGGTTTTCTGAAACAAGGATTTCAGATCTGGCTGCTGCAAAAGCCCAATGAGTAGTTATCATCACAAGTTTCCTAAGGAGTCTCAGCAGACAGATGGAAACGATACACATGCGCAAGAGCCACTCCAGCACAATAGAGCCACTGTACCAGGAATGTGGGAAATCCAGCATCCCTCCATCCCCGAGCAGCTTTAATGCACTGGGCTGTAGCAGCTCCAAAGAAGTGTTTGTGGTCTACTGAGTCAATCATCTGTACATTAAAAAATCATAGCTGGCACTACTATCTCTTTGGCACAACACTTAAAAAGTATCAGTTAAAAAGGAGAAATAAAAGGACCACACCAAAGCCACAAAAAAGTCAGAGTAATTTAGTTACTTGTGATGAACAAAGCACAGAAAAACTCTTAGCTTGACTCCAGCATGAGTGAAGACAGGGCTTACATCTTTTGCTGAGTCAGGATCTTAGCACTGAACATTGCCTAAAATTGCTGTGCTGCTGAGCACACTGGGTACGTTCTTAATCTAAAACTGGTATCACGTCTTACATCCCACTATTGGCAGTAATGGGGTAATCTCATCCCCACATAGCGAGCAAGAGGCATGTTCACATATTCCAATGGCACAGAGATTTTTCAGAGAGAACCCTGTGTAATTTGTTCTATGCACCCCTTAAAAGCTGTTGTTTCTCACACTTGTGCAAACCTGACAAGTGGCTGAGATCACTTGGTTTGTTCGGCCTGGAGAAGAGGAGACTGAGGGGACTCCTCACAGCAGATCTGCAGCTTCCTCATGAGGGGAAGCAGAGGGGCAGGTACTGACCTCTTCACTCTGGTGGTGAGCGGCAGGAGTCTGGAAATGTCATGAAGCTGATTTGGGGGAGGTTTAGGTTGGATAGCAGAAGAAAGTTTTTCACCCAGAGGGTGGCTGGGCACTGGAATAGGCTCCCCAGGGAAGTGGCCACAGCACCAAGCCTGACAGAATTCAAGAAGTGTTTGGACAATGCTATTGGCACTCTCACTCTCCCTAGAGCAACCAGGGAGGACCTGGAAGCAGAGATTCCCTGCCCAAGCACAAACACTGCACAGAGTTACTGAAACTGCACACACAGCAACCCCTTCCCATCATGTTAAATGTGGTAAGAACACATGTACATCAGTTATATTTGAGGGTGAAAAATTTCTCCTGGGGCTGGAAGGGAGGTTTTTTTTCCTGCTCACAAGTGTTGCCACGGGATTGAAGGAATGAGGGGGGAGGGGCTTACTGTTTGCAGCCTTAAACACCACGTGTCTGAGAATAAAGAAGAGAAGATCTGTGCTGGAGTATAGGAGGATTTGTTCTTCCCATTCATTTGAGAAAAGGACATTGTGGGGCAACCCCCCCCCCCCCCCAAAAAAAAAAAAAAAAAGAAAAAAAAAGAAAAAGGAAGGAAGGGCTGATATGAATGTCAGAACAGAGAGGGTTCAGACCTCAAAAATACTTTATACTGGTTGTCAGCTTTCCTTATATACAATGGCAAGAGTAATTATAAAAACAAATAATCAGACATTAAAGTTGGCTTAATCCTTGCTTAAGTGCTGTGGACGTATAACTCTGAAAGCATGTACAATGTGATTATAAAAAAAAGCTCTGGTCTGTCATTACATTGAGCTATTTCCGAGTTTTTAAAGATGGCAACTTGGGAATTAACAGTCTTGATGCTGTCCCAGCAACATCAGCCACCAAACCTCAAGCAGAGTCTGTGTTATATTTCAAGATTTTACATCCACCTACTAAGACTGATTACCTCCTCTTAGTCCTTGAATGGAGAGGGCAATTCAGGACATGTTCAGTGTATCTGTATCTAGGAATGTACTTAAATGTGTACTCACACAAATGGCTATTTCTCTCAGCTGGGGTCTCATTTTCCTGGAGCTGATGCTCCTGTAGTCTACTGCAAATTGGGTTCCCCGTATAAGTCTGGATGATGTAACTCATGGTATATGAATAGTAAAGTTTTAAAAAATTGTCACCTGGCCAGTTTTTTGATTACGTATTTATAGACACAGAGAAGTAACAGACACTTCAAATTTTTGCATAATTAAATGAAAAAAAAAAAATTGGAAACTATAGGTCAAACGTTCCTTGGTTTTAAATAAAAGAGAGAACGCTACCCAAAATCACCTGCGTGGTTTTGCATTGTGCACACAAAAATGCATAGAATCAGCAAAAATCATATAGCCAAGATTTCCTTGGAAAACATTAAGGTCCTTATCTCACTTGACACATCAAGTCATTACTACTAACCTCTTTCCCCACTGAAAAACTCCAATAGCTTTGAAATGGATGATTGCTATAAGGGAAAAAAAAAATGCTCAGAGAAAGAAATCCTCCTCGGGAAAATGAGAGCATTCTCTCCTTGCTGGTGATGAATACAGACCAGTGTCGTATTCCTGCACCTCTGCAAGCGAGAGGATGCTCCTGAAAACCCTCCTGCTCACCAGGGAGGACTCAGACAACAATCTCCAGACAAGCTGCATGCCTGCCCTCTTTGTCAGGGCTGAAGCCTCAACAACCACACATTATGAGGAAAAGTTTATTTGGAGACAATGCTGCAGATCAGTGTGTAGTTGGGGAAAAGCTGCTGGCTTGGGTAGTAAGATTAGAGAGGAGCTGTAGAGGATCCTGATGCAGTAAAGATGGATTGTGCTCCAGATGTGGCATCGAGGTTATTAAAGTCCTCTTTATCAGCTGGTGCAAACACACAGCCACATAGAATTGTTTACAGCTCTGTCAAAGATACCTGAGGCTTAGGGTCCTGCAAAACATGGAGCAAGAAAGGGTCTTTATTGACTGAACAAGTGGTGACCTGTTACCGAATGTGTTTGTTAGCACTTCCAACATGATCGCGTGTCCTGAGCCATGATATGAAATAAAGGGCCTTTTCTGCTAAAGAAAACCCTCCTCTGTCTCAGAATTTGTAATAACACTTTTTTTCCATAGTCAGGATTCATTTCATCTGGCTGGTTTTTTCCCTAACCTTTTTGGCTTGCTTAGTTGCAAGGCTACATTCAGGGTACTTCTGGCTCCTAAAGGGGATCAAGTTTTCCTTTATAGTTTGAAAGAGGAATCAACGGAAGTTGATTGTTTTTTGCAGTTTTTAATTATTTCACTAGGTAGTCCCCATCTTTGCTTCATTGACTCAGTCTGGGGCTTTTTGGTTTGTCTGGGCCACAATATTATGGAAGTACAAATTACTGTACGTGCTATCTGCTGATATTACAAGCTGAGACCTGGCACTGAAAGCAGCTTCACTGGGCTCAGATAGCGGCATGTGCTCTGTGACAGATTAGTGCCCCAGCTAAAGGAAAAGCTCTTCTTTAAGGAATGCAGAAGGCTTTTGTCCATCACATCACGTGCTAATTCAGTGACCTGAAACTCTTGATGATTCCTCAGCAGCTAGGAGAGTTGCATCCTCATGTTTTTACAGTGCAAACTTTTCCTTTCCAATTCCCTTAACCCTTTTTTCCTACCTCAGTGCTTTGCAACATGAAAAGCAGAGAAGGAAAAGTTAACATGCTTTAGCAGTCCCCACAGACTGCTTAAACAAACACGGTGATTGCAATTTAGACAATCTGGAGTCCATTCAATATTAAATCCCCATCCCAGGCTACAACTACCAAACAAATAAAGGATTCATGGAGTACTTTACACTGTCATTTACTCCCAGAACCATTGTCACTTGACAGTCCAGAGGAGGAGCCTACAAAGTCTGATACTGCACTAGCTACATCTGTCAACAAGAAGACAGAGAGCTCTGCTAAGCAAACAGGCTTGATCCTGCTTTACACAGTCTCCCTTTGTCTTGCCCCAGCTGAGCCCCCTCTAATCTTCTCAGGCTATCTTCAGCAGCACAAGCAAGAACTTCTCCTGGAACTGGGCAGACAAAAGATGCCTTTTTTCACCCCTCTGGACTGTTTAAATGTTTATGCCACTCCAGCTCTGTCCCTGCACCTTTATCCCACGTCCCCACCCACTGCACAACTAGAGTGAACACTTACTATTTACGAGTGCAAATTCTACAAGTGTCAGATCAGCACACTCGTGTGTGTGTGTTTGTGGGGAGTTCAAATTAAATCCACTGCACATTTTACTCTCCCTCAGCTGCAAATTATTTCAATTACTTATTCAGAAGTGGCACCCAGATCAAACTCCCATTATGCTACTTCAAGTCAGGATGAGCTGGCCTGGCTAGAGAATTCTCATTTTTCTCCTTTACAAACCCCCTGGTAATAGAAATATTCACCACGCCCAAAAATTGAATCCACTTGGAAACATTAAGGTAAAAATTATCAAGGTATATTACTCTAGAAGTCTAGGCTGGCAAGTACCAGCACTGGAAATCTTGCACTTAATAACTTTTTTTCATAGCTACGCATCTTAAATAAATAGTATATAAGCAATATCACCAGGTAAACCCATAGGACACACTTCATCTCAAGCAACATGAACGAATGCAAGATTTCCAGCTGTTTCAGCATTAGGAACTGCCATATTTATTCTGGAAGGAGCAAACAACAGATGTAGTTGGATAGCAAGAGTTCATCTGGTTTTCAATCACACTCGAAATAGAACTCAATTTGCCATTATCATGTCAAAAACACTTGATAAATGTCAGGAATCTGGGGGAAATCCTAATGTGTAAACCTCAAATTCCAACTGCTTAGCCAGGTTAGAAGGGGCCTCACAGGACAAAATCCTTTATCAACATCTGCTAAAGCAACTATTAGCAACAAGTGGTTTCCCTGACTTGTGAAATTCACATGAACTGTATTTATGATTTTTTCCTCCTTCACTCAGTGATGAAACCCCTCAGTCTACCACCTTGAACTGCTCCTGCCAGGGTCGTGCCCCTGCACAACGATGGGTGGGATGGGTCCCGGAGCCTGGAGCTGCCTTGGCAGTGTTTTGTGCTGATTGCTTTTTAAAAAACAGAGAGGACTATTTTAGAAAATGAAATGAGCATTAATACAACCCCACCTTCCCACTGTGCCACATCCAACTGCAACTCTGCCTACGCCAGGGAACAAGCAGCGCCCAGTGCCGGCTAAAGGGCTCAGAGGGCAGCACTTCCTCAGCCCAGCCCACACAGAAAATTCACGGAGCTACTTTTAAACCAAAGCCTTCAGCTTATTTTGTTGCCATGTGGTTTGATGGTTTGCTTTAAAAATGCAATGGAAGAGAATCAGAAGGGATGCGTAACCCAAAGTTGCAATTGGATGACCAATACTATCCATCTACATCTCACACCTTGGAAAACTGATGTTTTCTCCCCACATACATCATCGCCCATTGTTAGCAATCTGACTGGTGCAGTTTATCGGACCTGACAAACCTAGGGAAAAAGGAAAAAAGGGAAAATAAGGAAAGAATTGCTGGGTGAGATCTGACGTAAATGCACCTATGTCAGGAGTGAATAGAGCTGGTTAAATATCTATTTTAAAATCTGAATATCTCTTTCAATCTTTCATTCATCCCTCCACAAAAAGGGAAGAAAAAAATTCTGTCATCTCAATAGTATTTGCTGTCAGCAGCTTTATTCTCTGCTAGTAGGAGCCACACAGCTCTCCACTCCCTCACTATGAAGTATACTCCTAACTTTATATCCAATTCTGTTTAGCTGAGTTTTGATTACTGTGTCTCTACCATGTTGGCCACTGCATTTTTTTTTTTCCTTCTGCCTGTGAATGTATATTGCTCTACACAGATGGATTTTATCCTTGATTGTACCCAGGCATTATTTCCTTACAAATAAATCATTCAGAATAAAAATTTACCTCCCTTTCCCTCATGTTGGAACTCTCACTTTGTAATTCTGTAAGCTGAAGTACATCAGAAATAACAAATTTTTCAGGCCGAGATTACAACTCATAATATATACTAAGACCACAAATTCCACATTGTCTATGCTTTTTGTCCCCCCCGCACTTTGGTGTCCTGTCCCTCATTCGAGGTACTTGTCACACATTTGTAAAGGCCTATGTCATGCATGTGAGTCTTGGCAGGCTACGAGTTACAACCAGCAGCCTGAGTGACCCTTGCACTTCTACCCCCCATCCAATTTCTTTTCTTCTTCTCTCTTCTTTTCTTCTGGCTCTCAAATACCATCTTGTCTGCCCCTGCGGAGATATCGCAGAAATGTTCTTCATCAACATACAGTGTCATCTAACACATGGAGCCTGCCAAGTTTTCATGTTGTTATATCAGGAAAATATTCCCCAGGGGCAAGGGAGAGGAAGAGGTCATTTTTCATCTATGGAAGAGTGAGTAACCCTTTTCCTTTGGGACTAAGAGGGTCTTAATTTAACAAACCTTCTTCCCTGTCACACCGCTGCTGCTCACTTGCACACCACGGCAGGCCGGGCAGCACAAGAGCTGGAGAATAAAGAGCACTTGCAGGAAAGTAGCAGCTAAACTTGGCTTGGTGTGCTGGAATTCAAAATAATTAAATGCAGAATGGGAGAGAAGCCAGAAGTATAGGAGTTTCCAGTGCAGAGGAGTGAAATTTGTCTGGTTTCCAGGTGTGATGAGCAATCCTCAGAAGGCTCTCATGCGTTCAAAGAAGGAAGCTCAAAATGTGGGTTCTTAGTTGAACTTTAACCAAACTGTATAAATCTTTTCAATCTTCACAAAGATCTAGACTCAGGGATTGCTCAGAAATAGACTTGGAGGGATGGAGTAATTTCTTTTTTTCTTATAAAACAAAGCAAAACCTTTTGGCATTTTTCATTGTGGGCAAACCAGCAATAACACTGTTAAGTTTTCCATGACAAGGTAAAGTCCTTTTTTTCCTTAGGGTCCTAGCCCAAAAAGGGATTCAGGGGCTGAGTAAATAATCATTTTGGTTGTGGACATTGGCATTGCAACTGGTGCTTTCTCTGCTGCTTAGGCTCAGGCTCTCCTCACCTAAACACAAGAGAAGCAAAGCTGCAATACAAAATAACACTCCAGCAGCTTGATGAAGTGGTTGCTGGCTGGTTTTTTTTTTTTTCAGAGGCATCGCTGATGACTTGTAAAACAGCTCAAGCCCAGTAGTACACATGACATTTTACATGTCCTGTGCAGACAGGCACATTTTTCAAATGAAACTGCTGAAAACTCTTACCCTGCCCACAGATTTACACAAATTAAATCAGTGAATCACAAAATCATCTGGGTTGGAAGAGACCTTAAAGATCATCTGCTTCCAAACCCCAAATCAGGGGTTTACACTAAGATATCTCAATATGAACCCCTTATTGGCCTACCAAATGCAGACAATATCCAAGACAAGAACAGGTTCATTTTCCAATACTGCTATAGATAAAAAACAAAAAAATGCTCCTCTCATTAAAGCATTTCCTGAAAGAACAGGAATTTAATTATAATTGTTAGCCCTGAAAACCAGAAGTTAGTCTAAGCCAAAAATTCTGCTTTTTAAAGCTACAAACCAGCTCTGCGTTTGCAGCAGTGTTGGCCTCTTATCTAAACCAAACCTCCAGCTCTACACAGATTTGAAATCATTCTCTTAACTAATTTCTGTGACATAGTCTTGTTTGATTTAGAGACATCAGGCAATAATATACTCCGAGTCCCTGCCACTAGTGACCTGTCTATAATGATGATAAGACAGTAGGCACTGCTTTTTTGCCTCCCCTTTCAACCAAGCTAGGCAAAAATCACCAGATAGGGTAAACACTGTGATCCCTCAAACAGGGCTACAGAAGAATATTCTTGCTTGTGTTTTCAAGTACCTCATACAGGAACAGCAGTGTTCCAGCAATTCTAAATGCAACCAAAAATCTTGTACAAAAAGCTGTAAAACTTTCAAGACCTTTTTCCTCCTCTTCTGATTTTGAATCGCCTTCGTAGTCTCAGAGATGACAGAAAGAAAAAGGAAATAAAAATCCATTAGAGATGGCTCCTTGTGTATCTTCACCCAACCATCTTCTTCTTCACCTAAACCTTCTTCAACCTTTTCCTTTTTTAATTTAGAAGTGCTTACAGTGTGATAAAAATTGGTTGGGTGGCTAGAACAGCATGAGAACATGTTTTCCTTCTTTTTGTTCTTCACCAAAACCTTCTCTTAGGCTTTTGGAAACTTTTTTTAGATTATGCCAATCAGGAAGGAAAGCTATAAAGAAGTACTCAAAGCCAGTTTTCTGTAGAGAGTAACACAGCAATCAGGTTCATGTTCTATTGCACCTGCAGGCACATTTTCTTGAATTGCAGCTTCCTGAAAAGCTTGGCCAAGGAGAGGTCCTTATTTTCCAGCTCAGGATCATCTGCCCCTAAAATGATTTCACTGACTCCATTCAGACTTACCAAAATATCCAAACCAGGCTCTAGGCAGAATGATAACATCGCCTGCTTTTATTCACTTTTTTTTGCCATCAGGTTCTTATTGCTACTCCAAGCTGTGCCCAACATGAACAGCATAAAGAAGAACCTCTTCTTGTTTTGTTTCAACCACAGAAATAAAAGGGGAACAGCAGCAAAATCTGTTTACTTACAGATAACAAATAATTATTCCAATTGCATAAAAACAGAGGATGAAGCAGATGAAGGAGACAGAGTAATGGAGCAAATCTTCCAAAGGTCCTACAAGTACAGGCTGGGAAAGTGGCTGTTAATGATCCTCACCCCTCTTCTCACACTGGAAAGCAGAAGTGATCTATATTATTCCTACACAGGATGTGATTAACAAGTACCAAATTATTTAAAAAACAAAGAAACCAAAACATAAAGCAAACCCTCATGAAATTTTCAGTCATATTCTAATGACAGAGGACCAGAAGATGTTGAGGGATTCTGCTGCCTATTCCCTTGCAGCGGAATTACAAATTTTATGATTTTCCATTCTGTCTACAACTGCAACCTGTGCAGAAAGTGTTCTTCACTGTAGGATGGACTTGCTCATTTTGGGGGGAAAAATGAAAACATATCCTTGCTTTCTTTTATGTAAAGAAACTCCTTACCTTTTACCTACATTAAGCTAACCCCTTTGGAAAACAGATATTACACACAGAGTGTTAAAAGTAAGCTATAAAAATTGGAAAAACAGTTCCATATTAGGTGCCTTGAGTACTGGTAACAGGAAAGAAATTATCATGTTCTTGGTACACGAAATACAACACGAATGCTTAATTCTCAGAAAGTCCCACCTTTAAAAAATATTTAATAAAACATCAAAGCATCCTATTGCTTCTGAAATCCACACCAGATTCAAGCACAGATATGCAATTAAAAGCAAGAGCTAATTTCTGTAAGGAGGTGCTCTACTTCTAAAAACGTCTTTATGTAAGCAGTAATTTTTTTCCTTCCGAATTCAAATCGTAACTCTGTGTTAAGTGAAGAGTAAAATTTCTAGCTTGGCTTCAAAATGGCAATTTTTAGTGTTAATGACCTTCACACAGCACTTTTGAACATCATATTAAAAAGATAAGCCTTTGAAAACTTTAAAATGTGGGTAAGTAGGAAATATTTGAATAAGTAATTATGAAGGCTAAAGAGAAGAATGATGTATATCATCACTAGGCCATATTCAAAGAAATATATTAGGTCTTGTAGAATCAGTTGTTCTTAAAAAGACCCATATCAGTATGAACGTGTGTTGCAGGTAAGGAGCACACACATAATTCCGAAAACTCCTATAAGGACTTCTCAAAAAACAGGAGTGTTGCAGCCTCTGATTCAGCAAAGCACTTTTGTTTCAGCATAATTAACCAGATGAAGTCATGCTCAAGTCAACTGTCTCACTCGAGGAGTGCTCTCCAAAATAACTACACATATGCCATAAACAGATGTCAGCAGGGTCAAATCCAATATTTAAATCAAGACAAGATTTAACATACTCTATGGATTGAGGATCTAGCTAACATGAAGTGCTTTGGGAATTAGAGAACGGTTCTTCACTGCTGGAATAAGGAGAGTGGAGTATTTCAGAGCTGCCTGTGAAATTTTATATCTAAAATGCCCAAGTAGTTTAAAAAAGGCCAGGGGTTTCAGATTTCATAGGCAACTCTGGAAATTTCAGCCACAATTCCTAGAAAGTTCAATGCTGTGGGTTATTTTAAGACACTGGGTGCACTGTGATTTGTTAGACTTGCAAGTTGCAGCCTCCTTAAAATGAGATGTACGTATGCGTACTTGCATGATATCCTCATAAATGGGATTAAAAACCAGTCCCTGCTGAACACTGCCATTCATAATTTAAGGGTCAAAAGGAAAGCAAAGAGATCCCTTTTTGCTGTGTTTCAAAGCAGAAACAAATATTTATTTCAGTCTGCAAGCTGCTGCGCTGCCATAACAGCACATTAACAAAAAAGTATACTGAAAAGTGGTCCACATTTCTCAGTCAGGGGCTCCTATGTATAACTTGGAGTTTTGGTAACAGTAGAACGTTAACAAGGTTAACTAAATAAGGTTTTAACTGCAACCTCTAGGGATATCTAATTGGCACTACCCATCAAGGTTTCCTGTATAGTTTTTTATTTATTTTTAATATTTCTACAAACTCTAAATTTTTCTGAAAATAATGGCTACATGAAAAAAATACGAAGAAAAAAAAAAAAAAAAAGGAGCCTAAAAAATGCTGTAGTTAAGGTTAACCAATACCTTCCACGTGGCAAACGGTGAGTTCCTACAATATTTATATACTTTATTATACAAAAGCAACCTAAACTCCTCAAAGAAAGATAATCTATTATCAGCTCATGCAGTCAAAAACTTATGTCTAGAAATCATGTAATTTTCTGCACCGTAAAAAAAAAAAAAAGCCAAGCAGACAGGATTTCTTTAGTAGCCTTAACAAGTTTTGAATGTCTTCACAGCGTGGGCTAAAATCTCCCATACAAGATCTGGGCTTTAAATAAAGTTTGGTTTGTTTTTGGTGGTAGACAGATAGCTGCTTTGAGAGGGAGGGTTGGAAAAGAAAAATGTTCCACTTAATTTTAAAATTGAATGGATCAAATGTTTTTGATACCGCTCAACTGACTTTATTTGGTGCATTGGGACACTGAATTATTTTATTTTATTGTATTTTTAAAATTGTTGCCAAGAGACAGATTCCCTTCCCGCAGTGGGAGCCCTACCTATTTACACCAGCTAAAGGAGTCCATCAAGTAATATTTTTGAAGAGACATGAATGAGTTGCACATGAAAAAGAATGTGAAGTAGTGAGTATAAATTTTGCATGTGGGGAACTGGCTTGTCAATTTCAAGATGTAACAGTAAAACTTCATTCACGATTCCAGTAATTAAGAATCACAGTTTACCTATGCCAACACCTGAACTTTAGAACCACAGAGGGTTTAAGTCCAGACCAAATCCAAATTTTGATGTTCGGTTAATAATTAGTATATTAATTCATTTCACCATTTGCAGCAAACATAGCAGCATTGCTGAAAATCCTAATTATAGAAATCAGTAAAAATTGCAGCACAATAATTACTCCCCTTTGTCTGAGGCCAGTCATTCATGGCTTCTCCTACATAATCTCATGAGCTGCCCAGGCCTCCCCTCAGCCTGCTCTTCTAAATATCTGAGGATCATAGAGGTGAGGTCACTTCATCACTCCTTGTGAGGAAAGAAAAAAAGAAAAGAAAAGGAAAGAAAAAAACAGGGAGAAAAGCAAAGCATCTGCTAAAATCTGACTTCATTTGATTTACTCTCCAAGACTGTTTTTTATTAAATATGTTTGACTGCTATCTCTAATTAAATGTAGAATTAATTTTGGCAAACTAACCACAGATGCAGTTTATGTTCAATTTTATCAGACAGATTTATTTATAAGCTGTCAACTTCTTGAAAGACTTCATTTTGGAGCAGTTTTAAATTGCTAACAGTAGCTGTAAATGGGGCTACTGTTCTCTGGAAGACTAAAGAAGAAGTATGCTATAAATGTCCATTCCATCTGCGAGGAATCATAAAACAATCACATTCCTTTATATTTTTTTTCTTCCCCCCTCCTTCTTGGGACCTTTATTAAATTAGTTCAACTCAATTAAAAATAACTTCAAAAACATTTCAGGGCCCTTTGTTTCAGGGAATACTTGGAACTCTCTGCACGGAACGTCACCCTTTTAACTAATCCCTTTTGGGGAGCGGAGGAGAATAGTGGTATTGTGACTTCAGACAGTGCTTTCAAGGGTCTCTACTGTACCGAATTGAGGTCAGCGCCAGACAATGCCCAACACCCAATAGCCATTCAGGCGTTCTTCACAACTCTATCAAACGTGTCTTTCTTTCTTGCGCGCGCTTTCTCTCGTGGCAAAGTCACAGGACAATGGAGAAAGCCTCCAGCACCATTTATGGTCACTATATTTGCACATGACAAAGTCTATTCTTCCTGGTTTGCCAATTCCGTGGTAAAAAAGAATGAACCCTGGATAGATTTTCCCACCATTACAGTTGTTCAAACTTAGCTCAGATTAAAAACAGAAAACTCTAAAAACAACAAAAAAATCCTTCTAAGAACAGTAAGTGCTGTTTGAAAGAGTAGCTACTCCAGTCCTCGCTATTTTGGTGTTGAGAGAGAAGCTGCAGAGATGAAGTGGAAGATTAAATATGCTACATTATAGCCTGCATATGCATGGCTGAGGATACATTTAAGTAGAAACAAGGGATAAAGCAGAAACTATTTTTCATCGTATCCTTTGCCATTAGCCGCGTTAGAAAATCACTGAACAACAGAGCAGGAGCTCGTCTGCACCACTTGGTTTTGCTGGGGAAGGTTTCGCTGCTTCAATCACAAACAACAACAGCAGCAAATCAATTACTGCACATTTGCGCTGACTACTGCTGCTATTTCTGAAGACCTACCTCAGAAGTTTTACTCTTTCAACAGATGAGGATGAGAGAGAGAGACAGAGTGAGAATGTTGCACTAGATACGGCGAGCTTGCTGCCAGGAAGTTTTTTTTTTTTTTAATTTTAAATATGTGCTACAGATACAGTATTCTTCACAACCTAAAAAGATCTGAATGAAAATGTGCTGCTGTTTAAAAAGACTGTTTATAACCAGTACTGAACTTGACATTTGCACTGCCTCACCCACACACCTCCAAAACACACACATCTTTTTTTAGCTAATCAGAAATGGCGAAGCCCCCACCCCGCTGCCTGACAACAGGGAGCGCAGCAACCCAACCTGCAGACAGTCAAATGCCATTAAACTCATCGTTTGAGACTCACTGCAGAATATTCCATCCTAGGACGGGATGACGCTTTTTCTTCATTTCTATTTCTGACCTTTTTGGCAATGTTTTGCTTCTCTTTTGCACCACGCTGTTTGCGTGGCATTTAGCGGCTGCAGACTCCTTCCCAAAAAACGGATCCCCAGTCTCATGAGACAAATCCCATTAGTGTTAGGAGCTGCCGTCCTGCACAGGAAAGTGCTCTGCTTCCCCCTCTCTGCCCCTCACAGTGCTGGAAGATGACAGCCAAGGCATCTTGCTCTGATGCTGTACCTACCCATTCTCCTGTGTGCACATCAGCCACACCTTCACTTAATCACACAGGACAGCAAAGAATTACAGAACAAGGGCTTCAAACTGATGGCTGGTTGATGGTGATTTGGGGTTTTTTTTTCCCCCACCAGCATCTAACATACTTAAATTGAATTACGACACTGAGGCTCCCTGGAACAATTATCTCCAGGAGCCAGTGTGATGCCAGGGACCAAATTCTGCTTTTTTGGCTCACAAGGAGAACAACCAAGTACATAAATCTCAACCCACTTTAGGAAGTCCTGTAAGTATGGACTTCATTTTAAGAATACTTCCCCAGTCTGAATGTTCATCTGAATCAAAGGCTAAGTGTCTAATTCAGGCTGAAACCAATGGTGTATTAAGATCTAGGAAAATCTCAAGATCCATCAGGAATGAGTTACTCACTTAACTGGTAAACCTACGTGAGATCTTTGGATGAAAAATTCTATAGAATGATTAACCATATTGTTAAGATAAAAAAATAGTTACAGCATATTCTACTTAAACAGCAAAATGTATGTGTTGGAGTACTGACTCATGGGTTCCAGACATGTGGAAAAGAAATACCATTAAGTTACTTCCAAATTTTCTCCCCACATTTTGGTTCTATGCAGACCCAGAAATGAGTCAGTACCATTAGCACATTCTTCTTTGATACAGTAAAACTTAAATATCTGATTGTAGATGTGAGCATCATCTACAGGCTGATAGCCAAGGGTTTCTGCCTACAAATGGGAGCCTATATCAAGCTCCAGAAACAAATTAAGAGGCCAGGAAAAGGATTTTCTGAGAGTTTGCTGGTCAATAGCTTTCTTTCTGTGTTCTAAAGAAAAAAAATCAAAAAAAATGTTAAGGAGGTGGATTTAAAAAAGAAAGAGTCTGCAATGAAAGAATTCAAGAAACAAAATCTACTTTGACAAGACATGATAAGATAGCATTTAACAGGCATACACTGTTTTGAAGCTGCCTTTAAAATTGCTCAGCTACGTAAACAAATGCTAGGTAAATATTTTCCTGTTTTACTTGAAATTGCTCACTTTTCTTAATAAAAAAATAAAATGATCTCTCATTATTTTCAAAAGATGGACCATATGTTCTTTGGAAGTTTCATTTCTAGAATTTTTATATTAGGCCTTCTTTTAAGCCATGATAAGGACTTTTATTACCTACCTAGTGGGTAAGTTGACTTTGAAATGTCTCCTGAACCCCCAAAACACATGGAAAAACCCTAATTACTTAGCCCTACAATTTGCGATCTACACTTCTATTAAATCTAACATACTTACAGAAAAATATCTATTCAACTCCAGCAGGTTAATCTGAGTCCTAGAAAAAACTTATGAGACTGATGCTCCATCTATCAAACAAAAAACAGAGGGACAAGGGAAGGATAATGCAGAAAAAGATGGAACAGAAATCTAAGCCTCCTAAACCAGGGTTCTTTTTCAGATGCTGATCAAAAGTATTGAGGAGATCTTAAAATAGTTAGCTAAAAATATGCAACCAGTCCTTGTTGATTTAGTCCTGGCCCACAGCTCTGTCTATCAAGGGGCAGATTTTATGCTGCCACCCCAGAGAAGTGTTGCCTATTTTCTTAAATCCTGGTGCTGTGCATTCTCAGTGCTGAAGATGCCTCTCATCCTCCAGGTGATGGCCTCCAAGTTACAGCTCCAGCCTGGAAAAAGCCACTGCTGCAAGGGCTGAGGAAGCATCATTCTCAAAAAAACTGCTGAATCTACTGAATCTGATATTACTTATTTTTATAATCAAAAACTAATGTGAACCACATTCAGATTCAAATCACACATTTTAAAAAAAGATGAAATAAATGAAAACCAATCACAAGTGAAGTAAAATATAGAGCACCTCATCAAGACTATAACTGTTTTTAGAACTCAGATTTCAAATTTCTTGTTTCAGACCCAACTCCTCTTTCTATTATATGACAGCACTTGATAAGTGGGAGGAGGCAAAAGTGGGAAGTCCAGCTTTGCCTCCTGGTAGGAGATCCTCAGTTCCTGAGAGAGAGAAAAGCCTCAACTGATGAGGCCTGTGCAGCTCCTGGGGAGAAGCAGCACCCTGGTAGAGGAAGGCAATGATGCTCAGACATGGCCCTCAGGTGATGAAAAGAATTTCCTTGTGTCTCAGACTGAACTTGCTACAAAAGGAGGAGTCACTGCATTGCTAGGCTAAAAGAATGACTGAAGGGAAAAGTCTAAACCACAGGAACCCATTTGGCAGAAGAAAGCTGATCGTAAGCCAGGTTTTCTATACCATTTATTGTAATTATTCTGTTATCTTTTTCTTTTATCTTTAACATACATTTATTTGTATATACACACACAGGTTAAAAAAGCGTCTTTGTTTCTTTGAGAAGAACCTGGATGCAGAGTTTGAAAGCTTTTTCTATAACCCATTGTGTTGCTTGAAAAGACAGTCAGCAAAATCCAAGAGGGTATCAAGCACCACCAAGATAGACAGATAGGTGGACAAATTGAAAGCTTTTTTCAAAGTGTCTCCATCCACAATGTCAGTATAGCATGAGACACCTTTAAAATCACACATGCATAATACAGGCTGATAGGTGAAGAAAGTTAAATTCTAAATTTAAGAAACCCCAAAACATATTTCCTGAAGTGAAAAGATACTTATGAGTGTCAAAGTGAAAACTCAGAAGTGCTTTTGGGCATGAAAGCCCACCAGCCAAGCTAGAACAACAGGAATTTCAACCCTCCACAATTAGAAGCTAACAAAGCTTAGTTTAAGCTGCTTTTACTCCACCAAGTTTCATTACAGAGCTGTTGGGATGGGCAACCACACCCACACAGGGACCAACAATAACTTTTCACAGGGCACTGGCTCAGCCTGGCAACCTGCTGAGTTACAGCAAATAATTTGTATCTGAGGACTTGAATATTTGAGTGCACAAAAATATATCCACACCCCTGATATCTTGGTGCCTCTCTGTCTCAGGGAGAACCAAGTTTTCAACAACACTTGATGACAATGCTCCTGGCACTGAAATCACCAGAGCTCCACAAGGGTGGCAGGATCAGTCTCTAATTCACACACAACTTTATAATTTATTCTTTGAATCCCGAGGTCTTGTTTTGCTACTGGATAATACAGTTAACTGCTTATTTCAGGTTTGATAGCATCCAAAGAACTTTTGGCTCACCTTTAGGTTTTTGGAAAGCATCTATTACAGTAGACCTTATAAATATAAATTAATGTGATCCCCTGTAGAGAAAACACACAAGATCATGAGTCTCCTTAATAACACAAAGGAGATACCTGAACATAAGTATAAAGATATATTAGTGCTATGTTTTCTTTTTTATGAGAACAATTTAGTTTTCCCCTGTCCTTCCAGCCAGACTTGGCTTGTGTGATACTGAGAGAGAGGAATCATATACTTTCAGAATGGCTGACAGCCTGCTTTAGGCATTATATCTGAAAGCAAATCAGCAGCAGCAAGAAAATTGACATTTAGAGAGAGAATAAATTACAGGACATTGAAATATCTCTACTAGAGCTGTAAAAAGTAGAAAAACTAAAAAACAATAAAAAGATCACCTGATATTAATGGGAAGGCCAGTGAAGGGAAGATGAAAGGAAGAAGATTTTGTTGTAACCAGCGTGTCTACTCCGAAAAGACAGCATGATACATCCACAAAATGCTACAAAGGCTGCAAAATCTGGTGCTCAGAAGTTAGGACACGAAGAATAACAACTGCCTGTACAACCTTTGTTTAGCCCCGTGACATAAGTCAATTGCAATACAATAATTTCCCGATCACAGATTATTTTTCCACAAGATCTCTGTACCACTACGCAGAACAAATCTTCTTAAGTAATGAGTCAAGCCTGGGTTGTCAGTGAGAATGTGGCTTTGGCTCATTTTTTGCAGATTGTGAAGGTGTGTTGTGAATGAGGCAAGGGATGAAAGGGAGGAAACAGAAGCTTACATTATCAGACAGATAGGTGGATCCTTCTTGGGCGGGCTGGATCTCCTCCCTGCCACAAAGATGTGAGGTCCCCTTTGTAAGAGAACTTTCCCAGGTATCCCTAACTCTGTCTTCCTCATCTTCTGTGTGGGGGACATAAACCTGCTTTGCTGCTCTGCGTTACCACTCACAGGTGCCACGTGAATCATTTGACGCATTACTCTGAACATAAGAAGTGCTAGATAAGATTTACTATTGAAAAGGAATACATAAACCCAGATATAAACCCATTAGTATCTTCAAATGTCCTGGATTCAAAGTGTTAGCAAAATTTCTGCTTCTTAGTTTCCCATACATAAAGTTAGTATGCCCTCCTTCCTCAGGTTCCCAACACACCCATTGTGAAGATAAAGTTCGTGATGTTCTCTTCCACAGTGCCATGCAAAAGACTATGAGAAAATAATTGTATCATCAGAGCAAGAAGGATATGTGATTGAATTGTACTGTCCATAAGGAATAATCAAGAAAGATAAGGAAAGATTGAACAGCTGCTCATTTGTTGACCACCTTCATTCTGTGTGGTCAGTGAGGTTCCTTGTAGAAGAAAAACTGTACTTGATCATCTAATTGCAGACTCTATCCTATGTACAGAAACAGGAATCCTGAAATGAAATTACACAGCAATGTAATTGGAGCGCTTGACTTTGCAAGCAATGCTATTTCAGCAGAGATTTTGTGCATGTAATTTCCTGTATTTTTCAAAAAGGTAGAGAAAGCAGCAGTTTCACCATATTTATGGCACTGTCAACATCTGTGTCACCTGGCTCAGAACCTCCAGCTCCACCTACTGCACCTTGCTCTTCTTCTAATGGCAGCAACCAAGGGCACAAATAAACTTGTATCTGTGTAGGTCTTACACACTGAATCTTCCACCAAAGTTTCAGAGACATTTGATGCCAGGAAAAGGGGATCCATCCCATGTCCCCGATAAAAGGTACTTTTTCTACCCTTTCCCCTAAATTCTCCTGCATTATTTTTTCTCCACTCTTCTTTCAGTTCACTCCCACTCTTCTTGTGTACCAGTATTAACTCACAATCTTCACTGTCCAAGACCAAATCTTTCCCTTTACTCCCACACCTGTTCCTCAGCTTATCTCAGAAGCACTTAGAGTAGATATGTATGGGCACATACTGCAAGAGCCACGGCAAATGCACAGAGTCAGCCACTTGGGAAATTCTGTCTTTGCCTCACTGCTGTGGACTATTAAGACTATTGGAAAAAAAAAAAAAGCCTGCTAGTTTTTCTCTTTTTTTCTTTTCTTTTTTTTTAATGGATGAACCAAATATTTCCTCTCATATCATTCAATATAAGAAAAGCAAACAAACAAGAATAAGAGTATGAGGTCAGAAACAAAGGTCCACCTTGCCCAGCATCTTCTCTATAACTGAGTGACCAAAGCATATGTCTAGGGAATAGTGAGTTTAAATAAATCAATAAATCTGCCTAAGGCAGATATTCAACACTTTACAGTCTTATAGCAGGAAGTGTTTGACAACTTCAAAAATATTTTTCTTCTGTAGCACCCAATAAATCTTGGTTACGTTCTTAAAATCCCACTAGAGAGGCCTTAATTGCTGAGATCAGATAATAAAATACAATCGGAGAAAACAAACAAGTTCCTCAAAGAATACAAATAATAATGCTTCCGGACTGTCATTTTTTATTGCTTGTGCAAAACACACTGGTAAGAAGTTACTTTCATCCAAATTTATAATCTCTGTCCCCAAGATACACAAAATTTCACCTCATCATTCCATGCCCACAAAATTCATATCAGCCTGGTTTTAAAGAAAAAAGCCCTGTTTGTCAGAGGTCTGTTTGGATTTCTGTGTTATGTATTCTTATCTTGAAGATGCAAACTCATCCAACACTGGCTAAGTGTTAGAATTGCAAACCTGAGCTACTGTTGCTATTAGAGGGTTCTCAGGTTTTTAGTTAACTGAGAGTGATTTCTCACTAAATCTGGCCTGCCCAGCAAAGAAACATATTTTTTGACATTTTTGACATTTGCCATGAACTACTGAACCTTCTTTAAAATCAAAAAAGAGATATAAATTGGGCCGGGGGGGTGAGGGGTAGTGGAGGGGGCGTATATGGAGCAAAAAGGAGTGGGAGAGAGAGAAAAACTGTATAGAACATTAAAAAAAAAGTAGTCAGAAATAAAATAAATCAGCTGAAGTCTCAGCAGTGCTGTGGAGTTGTTTCCTGCTTCTCTGCAGCCACTCACATAAAGTGTGAGCTGTATTGTGGCAGAAGAATGTCAGTGTTAGCAGCATGACAGTGTTTGACACCACACTGGTCTGCTGCACAAGGCAGTTCTGGGTCTTCACATGGCACATAGGTTAGAAATATTTGGAGAGAGAGAAGGAGAGGCTAAGCAGGGCAAGAAGCAGACTTGAGAAGAAAGCAAGTCTTCTACCACCCCTTTCATTGCTGACTCTGCTTTATGAAGACTGTGGAAATCATCATAAAGAAAAGGTAAACAACATCCCATGGAAGGGCAGGTTTATACTTCCAGGTCTGACCCAGGGGACCAGCTGCTATAAAGTCCTGGAGTTTTGCTTTCCAAAGGTTTTGGACACTCAGGATACGGACACCCTGCCTATGGTGGAAGTTCTTTCTCTCTCACACCATGGCTGGACCTTCCAGCCAAGAACTGCTGTGGTCCAGTACCTGCAGGTGAAGGTCAGCTCAAAAATCTGGGGTTTTTATCCACCAGAGGTTCCCAAAATCTTCTCCTTTGGGAGAATAGTGTCCCTCATTTCAGGAAGCCAATGCTGTCACCAGAATAACACTACTGACTTCCTTATCAAACTGCATCTGTAAACATCCGCCCATGTGAGCAGCTGGGAGTTTCTGTTTGATAAGGTATCATCCAAGCAAAGCCTCAAGAGCCACTTGTGTTGAACTTTTCTACAGCAGGCAAAGTGTAAGGCTCTTCTACCAGGGTCTGAATGAAGGTCTCCAGTGATTCCAGTGTTCTGAGTCTAGGATCTATGATGCACCTTACAAAAAAACCCCAGACCATGTGGCATTTTCTGAACCTGACGTCAATCACAGTGTCATTAGTATTATGCTGGCCATCTTCAATTAAACCAAAGGGAATGGATGGGGAGCAACCAGGAAATGAAGCAAGAGTAAAGATTACTTGTTAAAAACAATAACAATGTCTCAGAGGAAACAGTAGGAAAGTCATTCATTGTAGAATGCCCACTTACTGTCTGAATCTAGGCTAGCAAAGTTTATTCTTTCCAGGACTGAACATAGGATCAAAAGGGATAGTCAAAGTCCAAAGCCTTAACAGAGAGGGCAGTCAAGCAGGTATTGGAAGGGAACTGAGGAAAAAATTACTTGGGGGTTCTCTGCTTCTCTCAGGCAAAAAGCAGGGATTTTAGGTTGGCTGGGGTTTACCCCAAACCTTCCCTTTTTGTTTTAACATTTTTGTCTCCCTGCAGTTTACCTTTCTTTGCAAAAATAATTGCTTTTAAAAAGCTGTTCTGAGACATTTTAAACAGAAACTGCATTTGGAAATGGGAGAAATAGAGGAACACGTAAACAAGACAGTCACTTTTATAAAAGATGCAACTGTACCTGGCAATAAAGGATGTACTGACGAAAAATAAGTGCAGGTCTTTTTGTAAGACTGTGAAATAAGAAAACTTTGTCTCAGATTTTCCAGGAGTCTCTGCATACTTCTGTAGATTTCTGTGTACAATAACAACACTGAACAAATGTAAATCCAGGACTGACCTTTGTGGTTTTGTCCCATCCTTAAAAGCAAATCTATGCAAGCCCACACAAAACTTGAACTTTGTGATGTGAAAGGAGGTCCCAGGGGTTCAGGCAGGCACCTGAACCAAGTGAGTCAATCTTTTGAGGCTGGCTCTTCTCTTCCTCTCCCACACTTGTGGTTGGTATTTCAAATCTATCAGAGTCTGTGAGATACCATCTCTCTAACAGTGGTTGTGGCCACCAACTTTCTTCTCTATAATCTCTCTCCATTTTTCCTATGTAAGAGTCTTAAATGAAGTTTGTTCCAGACTATTAACCTATGACAGAAGACTGCAGAGATAAGATTTCACTGACATATAGAACAAAGAAAAAGAAAGGGTGTGAAAATTGCAATGACAAGGTTGCCTTCATAGTTCAAGATGTATGAAATGAAATGAACCAAAATATCTGACAAATGTCTGGATAACACACGTTGGGCACTACTCACTTCAGCTGAGTCAATCAGAACTGCATTTAATAGACAGCACAAAAGATTTCATTTACAAACACAACTCCTTAACTGGAACATCTACAATTTATCCAATACTGTGCTGCTTCAAGGAATAAGTGATGTAACCACTGCTACCAGGACATATATTCTCAAACTACAACATTTCTAAACCAGGCAAAATAAATATTCCATTACACTGAAACCAATTCAGACTCTGTCTATAAGAGGAAAGGCCATGGCATTGGGAAATCTACTGTGTCACAGTTAAACTGATCAAATGAGCCTCATGGGTTAGACAGAACTAAGCCATCTTTTGACTGCATGCCAAAAATAATCTTTCATCTTTGGCTGTGCAAGAAGTTTTCATATATTCTAAAGTGAAGATGGTTTCAAGCTGAAAATGCCACAGTTCTGCAGAAGAAGGAAGAGGACTGAAATTAAAGACAGACTGAAGGGAGTTATTTTCATAGTTGCTGTTGTGGAGCAAGAACAAAACAGCAAAAGCAAAAGCAAGGAAAAACGTAAAGGCTTGCATACAAATATCATCCTCTGTGGAGAGTTTCTGCTGAAGTGCCTGTGGTGATGCCTGCTTTGACACCAACTTGGCAAAAGTCTCAAGTTCTATTTCCTTCTGCACAGCTTAACTTAATACAACCGCACTCACAGAGCACAAACCCAATATGGATAGTGCTTATATTTCCCTGAAATTTGGCCCAGTGAGTGACACCCTTCCTTGGTGCTGCAGTTCAAAATTATCTGTTAGTTAATGTCTTTCAGGCCTAGCTGGAAACCCTCCTTCTGGGAACCTCCTCTGAGGAACACCACCAGGAGCAATGGGATGCTTCAGGGTTTTGCAGTTCCCTTTAAGGGGCACCAAGATATCTGGATGCCCCTTGCATCCTCAGAGATCCAATGTACTCCAACTCCTTCTCTGCTTCCCCTTTTCCATTCCAGATTTTCATACAGCAAATATATGTAACCCCATGAAAAAACTATGAAAGAGGAAACAACAAAGCAGCAAAGCAGCAGGGTAGGAGAAATACTACATTGTTTGTTTTTGCTAGGGACCAGAACACAGTCTATTGCTTGGAACAAAAAAGAAAAAAAAAGAAAAAAAAAGAAAGAAAAAACCCCTAAATGAATGGGTCTTTTTTTTCCATTGTTGTTTATGACCATAATTTAGCAATGCATTTACTAGCCACTGTAATCATCAAACAGGCCCTGACAATTAACAAAAAGACCATGAAAATGAAAGTAGTGAAATGGAAATGAATCACAGCTTCACCACAGCAGAAAACATCTTTCTGAAGAAAGACAGACTAGAATGAACACTACTCCAAGTAAATTACATATTAATTAAATGAATTAGCAGTGTTGCTATTGTCCCATTTGGCTACTCACAGGCATTTTACAAAACGACCCTTGCAGCTTTACGAGTTTCTGTCTTTTCACCACATACTTGTGTAATGCCTGCTTCCTGACTGGGATTCCTATTACCAGTAGCTACTGGATGACAGCAAATCCCTCTATCCATCCCACATCAAACCAGCCTTATGCAGACAAACTCCAGCCATTACTCTGAACAGTGCTCTTCCATCATGCCAGCCTATGCCTCTTTCTGGCAGAGGGCCTGTATAAAACTGCTTCCATACAGATGAGGGGCAGGATAATGCTTTATGAGAGACAAGGGGAGTATGCTTCTCCTGCTCAGCTTTGCAGACTCCCTTTAAGATCTATGTGCTTTTGTTAGAAATCCATATTATAAATGGGAAAGTGTTACATAAAACCAAATTCGATTTCAAATACTTAAAATATGTGTTGGGTTCACAAGAACTTTTGGCTTAGATGTGCAGTCATTCTTGTATTAACTACAGAGTGGCAAACAACCTTCTGAAATCTGCTATAAGACCCTTTGCATCATTGCAAAGGTGCCAGACAGATTCTTTGTGGTCTTTGGATATGGGAGTGTACTATATTAAAGAACTTGGCTTCAGGACCTTTGCACATGAAAAAGATCAAATTCTTAATGGGAATGACCTTCAAAAAAATATTAAAAAACCTGGGGCCCTTGTATAAGCTGGAGCTCTATTTCTTTGGTGTGTTGTCAACAACTTGTCAACAAGGCAATATCAAACCAGTATTTAGAGGCAAAGGAAATAAATGCAATGAAACAAGCAACTTTGGAGAAATTTTCAAGCATTGTGGCTTTGCAGTTGACAGTTCTCTAAGGGAAATTGGCCTCCTGATGCTGAGGAAATGGGTGGTCCAATTACTAATCTGCTCAAATAATTTTCATTTCAAAATATTGTTAAAATCGCTGCCACTATGGAGCAAACATCTAGCATCAAATAACTTGCAATAAAAGCTCAAAAGCATGCAGATGCTCTCCCTAGAAGAGGTGGGAGAAGCCTTGCCCTTTCAGCTATATTTCCTGCAGAAAAGGCTTACTGTGGATGAGCTCAAATTAAGACAGAACGTACTGACCTACTGAGCATTTAGTCTTAGCTTAAGCTGAATCTCACATTCTGTAATTTATTACAGCACACAGCACTTCCCTCCGCAGTCATGTTCTTGGCATAAATGAAGTCACAAATCACCATTGTTTAAGATTATTAAAGGTCTTTCTACATCAGTGTTATTATTAGCATTTGGGTTTAAATGAATAGTCTGCCATTTTTAAGCTACAGTCACATAAACGAGACTCCAAATTCTGCTGGGAAAGGAAACCCCACACTGTCTCACTTGAATAGAAGGCCAACATGCGTTTTTGGCTATGCTTGTCAGTTTTCCCTGACTCGATACAGAAAATTCAAATGCCTACAGACAAATTAAAGTGGGAGCATAATGCATTAAAAGATTACTTGTGGGATGTTGACATTCAGATGTGAACTTCACACCTTCATTTTATCCTCACGATGCAGCAAAATGCAGTCCTACATCCTAAAACGCAGCAAACTCCGGGGAAGCTCAGTAGGGCTGGTACTGTGCAGCTCAGCACCGCTACGTAATTTCTGCCTGTTTCATATGAAGGAAATATGTGTGTAGAGATGCATTTGTTTTAAACACTTCTTGAGGCCACAGGACTGGTGTATTTTGAAAGAGACCACATCCCTTTGTAGGTAACAGAACACTGGGTAGGTGGGCTGGGGTAGGGTCAGTCAGTGTTTTATTCTTCAACCTCAATTCTCAGTTGAGGTTGGAGATAACAGGGGAAAAAAAATTATCTTTCCTACCATGGGCAATAAAATATTTAGCATATAAGGTTTTATCCTCCTCTTAGACAACGAACACCAAGAACGGCCAAAGAAAGAGTATTTACATGACTGACAAAGTGATGTGGACTTCATGGACCATCTGAGAAATTCTATGATTCCGTTTTACATTCCCAAAGACAAGATGCTATGGAAAGAAGTTAGGTGTACTGTATATAAAGCAATTCATGAGCCCAAATGTAAATCTTGTTTCATCAGATAGCATGGCTCTACAGCTAATTATTTTTTTTTTTTTGAGTGTTGTGGATGTTTTCAAATGATGTATTTCATATGTATAAATTACCTCCTGCCTTGTAAAGTTATCATGAAAATGAGATCTTGCTCTAACTCAAGCAAACCCAGAGATAAAGGAGACAATAACAACAAAGAATATCAGCCCTTCCATCTCCCTGTATAAACAGCTTGAATAGCCTCCTGCATTTCAAGGGTTCTTGTCACTGATGATCTTTAGGATCTTGTAGCTGAACTCTACACTTCAGCAATGAGGACATCCAGTGGCAATCACCAGTTAACTTGCGTGATGCGAGTGCTTTCTGCAAGTCTGAATTTGGTATCTGACACTATTTTTGTTCTGCTTACATCTGCATGGGATGAATAATATCCCTTTTCTTGTTTGGTGACTGTTTTTCTTGAGCTAAATTGCCTATTGACTCTAGCCGGAAGCTAAACAAAAAGGGCAAATAATACAGCAGAAGCCATTAAATAATGTGGGTTTTTTGCCTATCATTAACATGAATACCATGTGCAATTTCAATCCCTACAGAAAAGCCGTAACAATCTCTGACACTGGTGTAGAGCAATTGCTGATGAAGACTGACTGCTCTAGCAGCAGTTTTTCTTTATAAAATACTTTATGCATTAAAACACCTGGAGAAAGCCCAATTATTTTGTGTAACAGGCAAACAGCAATCCTAGTGCTATTTCACAAAAGAGGAAACTAAGGCAGAGAGCTGAGGCTGCTTTGCGAGTCAAGGGCTGAAGTGGGATTAGAAGGCAGGAGACTTCTTCCCGGGTCAAATCCATCCCAGCCACAACTGCCGTGTTTGTTTAGCAAGGACTGTGGGGCACTGAAACAGTGCAAGGTGAGCATGGAAGGATGCATGCCTGCGTTTCATAATCATCCACTCTTCAGGATACTCTGAGCAAATCCCTGCTTGGCACTGTTGCTCGGATTGCTTTTAGCAGAGGAAAGCCAGAAGAAGTTTCCCATCTCAGGCAAGAGCATTCATTCAGGAGAGGAGATTTTTAGTTGCTCTGAAGCAGCGACTACTTGAAATAGTCCTCACAGGGACACTCGGGAAAAAGTTACTGCTTCTTTAACCTAAACAGAGGCAAGACCTTGGTAGGAACAAAGGACAGAGCTGAGACTGCTGAGGGAAGGAAAGAATTGAAAACAATTAGTGTGTTGGTGTCAGCTTAAAGAGGGTCACCAAGAGATCAGCTTTCCCTGCATCTGTTCTTTAATTAAAGTGAGAAAGGTGGCAGTGTCCACTGCTCATTACTATGGTAACACTGAAATGCCACGCTGCTGGGAGCGGGATCAGCCCCGAGCAGAGCAGGTATGGATGAGGGAGGGTAAGGGAGGGCCCCTGGCAGCTGCTCCCACACCTGGGAGCCCTTCCCTGCTGGGGCAAAGCCCTCGGACTGCTGGAAATGGGGCACACTACACACCCTGCACCGCTTCTGCTGAAGCTCGGCAAGAGAAGCCTTGCCGGGATGAAAGAGCAGGAATGTCATGCCAGGAGAGGGGAGGATGAGGGGTTTGGGCAGGCTTCTGCTGTGGGTGTGTGCCCGTCCCCCTCTGCCCACCACCGTCTTTGATCATCACTAGTACTCATGCTGTGCCTTATCATCTTCATTGATGATTTAAGTTGCTACAAAAATATTTGCCAAAACTATTGTTTGAGTTGTCCTAATAATAGTGATTATAATATTCCTTCAATTAATTACAGACAGCTGCACTCACAGCTTTTTCCACTTTCTCTCCCAAGTATTTCTTGCATTATCAGAACTGACAAGAGTTTTGTCCACATAGATATTGGTCTTAGGGGGATTTTTGGCGGGGTATTTTGGGGGTCCTTTTGGTTTTAGTAATTACTTGTGCAATTGCTTTCCTCTTCTTCAAACTGCAGTTCTAAAATAACAACACAAAAATGATACCTGACCAAAATAACATAGTATCAGTGCAATTAGAGTAAAAAATGTCTAATACATTTTGCAAATCAACTTACAGCCCTGCAGTTGAGACCCCTTCCTATATCTTACCTTAGAATTAAAATAATCTGGGTATTTTACTCCTTGAAAACTATTTCTGAACATAATTTCTTCTCTCAGTTTGAGACCTGTCTCAAGAATCAACTATCCTGCATGTATATATCCAAGAGTCTCTGGAGCTCTCTCCATTTAGAATCTAGGAACTGAGGAATAGAAAATAAGTTTCATTGTATGTCAAAGATCCTTCCATTCTTATATTTTCATACACAGTTTCAACATCTTGCCTTTCAAATATGACAATACATTAACAAGATTATGGGAATATATATTATCCTGTATTACTATGTGAACAAAGCAAAAATGATATTCCCTTCAAAAAAGAACCTGTTAAAAGCCTCTATTACACCAGGAGCAGAATCATGAACAATTGAGCTAATGACTAGGTAAAATATGAAAGACATTTTCAGTTAGGTGATGAAAAGTCCTATTAACATAGTTTTTTTTAATGAGCTATTTTAACTTGTAGCATTACAATTATAAGCTGGCATTTCTCAGCTTAGATCTCTCTTAGATCTTCCGGTCATTTCTCTCTGGTTCTCTACAAACTCTTGGATCTAAACCTTGATTAGTTCACATTTCTTGGCTGTGGCTTTTATGACATATTGGACCACCAAAATATTACATTTAACTTTTAGTTTGCAAGTGTCACATAATGCTTGAAACCTCTTATCTTCCAAACAAATAAAGGTACATTATAATATAGTCTAATTGTTTTTCTAAAGTATTGCACTATCTATAAACTGTTGGTGCTTTTCTGGCTATACTTTAGGCCCATTAATAACACTAAGCTAAGCAGTCTGATAATTGTGATCCATTGGCAAGGATTTAGCAAGGACTCTGAGTATATATGTACACCCTAAACTACTGACACCTTACAGGAAATTGTAACACAAGAGGGACTGTACCAGACCAGGAGCTCTCTCTTCTGCCTTATGCAGTGCTACAAGATGGTAAAAGAGAGAAGACAAAATTAGGGCCATCACAGCACAGCATTTCCTTAGTACATTCTCCTACCCTCCAGCAATTTGTCAGTGGGTTATGTTGGTGCCCTTGATCGATTTTTTTAATGTTTTTTTCTACTGTGGAGATAGGGGCAGGGGAGAGAACAACCAGAAAGGAGCACAATCTCCCATATGTGGCTGGATCATAGATACAGCACTAATGGACATAGTAATAATTATGTAAATATAGTGGCATAATACTGTTCTGTGTTCCTTTCCTAATAACTCTTAGCCTGCTACTTGTTTTATTCATTGGTACTACACATTGAGATGACACTCTTGAGTGGAAAACTAGTTTACAGTTCACCACTCTGTAGGCAAAATTAGAATTATTTTTCCCCATATGCATTACTTCACAATTTATACACACAGATTTTTACCTGCCATTAATTTTACCAACCAGTCACTCACTAATGTGAGATCCTTCTCTGCAATCTGTCTTGGTTTCAGCGAGATCCTTCTCTGCAATCTGTTTTGGTTTCAACTCCTTGAATAACCTGTTAGAAGCTGCAACCTTTTTTCAATTTTCCTTTCTCAGATCATTTACGATATGTTGAGCAACAGATACCCTAGCAGCACACACATCCTATGAGACTACACCACTGGTTCCTTACACTGTCAAAACTGTCTATTTATTCCTGCCCTTTGTTTTCTACCCTTTAGCCAATTATTTATCCATAGAGACTCTTACTCCTTATCTCATGACAGCTAAGTTTTCCAGGAGCCTTTGGTGAGGGACCTGTTGAATGCCTTTTCAAATCAAAGTAGATAACACCAGGATCTCCCCCTGACTCCTCTGCAGAACTGCAGTAATCTGTGAAACACAGCTTCTGTTAACAGAAACCACATTAACTCTTCTGCAACATAACATATTTATCTTTCTGTTTACTAACCCTATTCTTTGCTGTTGTTTCATCCAAATGGTCTGTTAGGGTGTCTATTTCCCATTTGAATTCCTTTACAAGTCATGGATGAATACCGTCTGGTCCTGGCAATTTGATGCTCCACATTTTGTTGATTTATTCTCTCCTTTCCTACTGACACTGGAAGTTAAGTCAGCTCCTGTGACACATTTCCCCACCCCTCATTTTCCCAGTAGAGTTCTGGCAGACAACATCCAGAGTATTTTCTGTCAGCAGTACAAGCAGATTTGTGTTCACAGAATCACCCTGTAGACTCTTATCTGGTCCATCCCACACACACTTAGATAAACGGACAAGACCCTCCCCAGTATAGACAAAACTAAATCTGGGTGCTCAAAATCTAAGCCTAGTTATAAAATTCAAGCTGGAAATTACTCCTGATGGTTGCACAAGCCAAGCCTGCTGTATGCAGGTGGGAAAAGCTTAAAACCATGCAGGTTTTGTCATGCAGATCCCAGCCCAGGACTTTGCACCAGCTCTATTTCACAAAGTTTGTCTGTTTTCAACAGAGCACCTACTGCAAAATAACACTGAGCAGACTGTATATTAAAAAGCCATCCCACGCATATTTATAACTAATTTATTCTTCATTTCTTCTGTGTTGAATAACTAAATTACAACAGTGGCTCAGTAACCCCTTTTAGTTTAGGAAAGGGCAGCAGCTTCATTTGAGTAATATTTTAGCCCAATTAGTCCATTAGTCTCCAGTGGAGACCAGAAGAGAATGGAAACCAGTGAAACAAGAGTCCTGCAGGATTCCTTTTAAGTAACAGACCTCTGACTCATCTGATATCATCTGGCAGCCCTCATGATCCCTTCAAAGATATTTCAAATTTTCCAAGTGTTCCACAGAGACAGTAAGCAGGCATTTGCAAGGAAGAAGCAATGTATTAGCATAGGCCGCTAAGGATAAATCAACCTTATAAAGGAGTTTCAAGCTCCTCATGTGCTGAAGAAGCTTCAAAGTATCTGAGAATTTTGGCTTCTACTCTTTCCCAAACCCTACAGAGTATGGGTTAGTCACAAAATACTATCTTGTCTTTGCACAGGGATGTTGTCCGAGTGGACATGCTGGACATAGCTGTCCAACTCTGGTTTTATATAGATTTAAAAAGTGGCCAAAATAAGACACACATTTTTCTATCTGAAAAACAAAACTATTTTAAGGCCTGTTTTAGACTCCTTGCCTTATAATACATGTGTGTCAGCTAGAAGGTAGGAAAAATACAGATACAAATGCTCAAGATGAAGAATCTGAGAGTCTTTTCTGGTTCTGTCTAACTGACAATCTGAAAGTTAGTGACAAGTTTCAGTCAATTACCCCTTCAAGGAATGCAGAGAAAGCATCCAAGAAAACCAGCATCTATGGCAGGGAAAACTGTTTGCTTAATGTACATATCTGTATTCAGGTTAAAACAAGTTTAAATTATTAGCTTAGCTTAAGCACCTGAAAGAGAAGTTACTGGACCAGTGAGAGATGTGGTACTTGTGACAAAAGTGACAAGTGACACTTCAGTATCACTCCAGAGGGTCTCCTCATTTTTGTCACCTTACAGCACCATAAACATGAGAGCGAGAATACTTTCTCTGTGCAGGGAAGAACTCAAAGTCCCTGGAAGCTGAGGCAAAGAGAAATATCATCCTCAGCAAGACTGCCTCGGAGTATTGTCATCAACCCCAAACACATCACTGAAAATATTTGTGTAGCCCAAGCCCTCTACTCCTTGAAAGGAACTTTAAGCCTTGGCACAGGGATGCAGGTGTGTGTACGTGGTCTCACCCACAAACTGCAAGTTTAATACTCCAGGATTGCCCTTTATACATTTAAGAATATTTTTCTATAAGGAAGTCTCCATATGCATAAGACTGCAGCCACACCTACACTGCTCCCAGCACTGAGATAACAAATTCAAGGCTTGCAGGAAAATGCTATTTCAGCACAGTGACTGAAGAAGTGCCTTAACACAGGGTTGTTCTCAATTCTGTGCTTTGGTTCAAGTTATATGCACAGAGCTTAAACCAGTAGTCACTGGCAAAAGACTGCATTTCACAACACGAATGCACTTTCAATTGGTCTCATCTTTTATCTTTATCATTCAATACTATGACCTATCTTCTCATCTGAACAAATGTAAAGTCTTTTGCAAATAAATATAGCACATATACAAGCACTGAAATAAAACGTTCAGCTAGTGTGAGGAAGAACTATTAGTCTTCCAAATAAAAGTCATCATTGTTAAAATAAAGTCCCAAATAAAAATCATCATTGTAAAAATAAAGTATCAAGCAGTCTGATACCAATGCATGAAAGATGGGACGCTGATTTTATAACTCTCATCCAGAAAAAATGCCAGTTTTAAGCTGCATGATACTCAATTTATCTGTCTCATAGGGCTGAAAGGCAAAGTCTAGTCTCATGGGATTTGAGTCTGAGATTTTCATGGAGAATTTATTTATGAATCCCAAATAGCATTTTCACTGGATGTTTTTGATATCTTTTTTCTTATGTTTCTGTTTGCATTGCAAATAATGAGATAAAGAGCAACTCTAAAATAAAATAATTGTTAAACTTTTTTTTTTAAGTATTCACAAGCCTGAACTGCATATGACGTTTCTTTTCCAGATGCCTGACTTTACATGACAGCAAGAGAGGAAGGAGACACTCAGCCTTCATCTCCCATTCATCTAACAGCCACTGAATAATGGCTTTAAAGAACAAGAATACTAATCTCACTCTAGTCATCATCCAGCGACTGCAGGGGCTCCACACCTCAAGTTCCTCCCCACAACAGAGCTGCTGCACATTTTACTGACAGATACATGTGTAGAAAGGACAGCTTCAATTTGAACTTCTCTTAAGAACTTGACCTAAATCTCACTGAAGTTGAAAAAAGCATAGACAACCTGTTGTTTTACCATCATTACAGTGATAAAATTTTATCCTTCTCTGTCACTGCTTATCCTAAAGAAATGCAAACCACTTTACATAATGATGTATAAGTTACCGTGTCACAAACATGACAGGAGGATGCTGCTCTTTACCAGAGAGCTGCTGTAGGTGACAGGAAGAAAGAGGTAACCTTTTATTGTAGGCAGAACAATTAAGGTATACAGATGACAGTCTAGAAATTAAGATACCATACTAAAATTAATTTCTGGTACTACAAGAGGTGTAAAAATCACAAATAGGATTACAAAAAGAATCTACTGTTCAGTCGTATACATCTTATATTAATACTTAGATTACATAACAATAACCCTCTAATTTGCTTAGTGGAATATGCCAATAACTGCAGAAAAACTTATTTTCAGTATTCTTTGTAGAGTTATGGAAAGCTATAATAATATCTTTTCCCTTACTACAAAATAATGTTTAATATGTCAATTTATTTTTATGATTTTTTTTATTCCACAGAGGAGCCTTATCTTTCCTCTCAGTAAAACGCAGGTGGCTGCCAGCACAACAGGAACATTGGGCATTGTGCAATTTCAGCTCACCTGAAAGCTTCTCAAGAATGAAACCTCAGGACTATTTTGGCAACATCATTTGGCTGGGCAGTATTTCAGGGGCTGTGTGTGGTACTCCCAGCTCCTTCCAAGGATATCTCCTGATTCATGGCAGTAGGTAACTGGACAAGACAATAGCAAAACTTAGATGGAATTGCACATATATAACCTATGCTCTCTCCTCTTGCATACACAGAGGGAAAGTAAATAAAAGGAGCATAGATTGGCTGAGAAACAGTGTTTCTTACAGACATATGAGCTATTTCACATAAGCTTCTGTATTTCCACGGAGGAACCCAGGGCACTTGATAGGGACACAGCAATAAGCTAGGGGAGATAATGACCCAACCTGCACATTAGGTTGGCATGGGGAGAAAACGCTGGGTGAAAGAAGTGAGCAGGCATAGGCACAGGCACATTAAGGCACACGAATCTCTATATCAATAAGGGGTTTGAAATCAGATTAATTTCTACACAATTAACAAGGCTGTTGAAAGATCTGCTTTACAGCTGCTGCCGCTGCCAGGAGATGATGACAACTGAGGAAATGAAAATCAAAGGAGGAAACAATTACAACAATACTTGCTGAAACTATTTAGAGTTCTCTTAATAAGTCAGAGAAACAAGTAATTGAAAGAATGTATTTTATTGCTGATTAAGATAATACTTAATTTAGGTCTTGTTTTTAAAAAGAGCTCAAATTAACAAATCAGGTCTTTCATCTGAGCACAAGTGAGAGCTCAGTACATTCTCCTCATATCCCACAGCCTGGAGATTGAGAGGGAGGGCTCCGGGAGACAGCAAAGATGAGAAAGAGGTAGGAGACATTTAGGGAGCGGGGCCAGCTGGAAAGAATTGAGTGCCAAAATACAATTATAAATAAGATGTCAACTTTTATTCATTCCAATCTAGTAGCACAACAGTAACTACACCTTGCTTCTCTACACATTAAGTTACATTAGCCTTTTCCTGTTCTCCAACCATGACACAAGTGGTAATGCTAAACATTAAGCCTGACATCTAAACTTGAGGAACAAGAGATGACTTTAAAATAAAATGTTTTATAAGCAGAAGCATTGCTAGCTTCTTTTTTAAACAGCAAAACCAAAATCCATATATCTTTTTTTCTTTAAGTTCATAGTGCCATCATGTCACATCTCTAGATATTATGATTGAGAGATAGGGAAGAATAAAACAGTTAGAAAAATAAGTTTGCTCTGACTGTTGTTTCTTTGAAACTAAGTGGAGTAACTCAGTTAGTTGTCAGATTGCAAGAACAACAGGAGCATCTGCAAGTTTTGTCTTAAATTTCAAATTCTACAGCAGTATCTTTCTCTTTTTTTCTGAAGGATGAAATAAAGTAAAAGCTGAAAGGTAAAGAGGACTTTCAGGTTTGATAAAGAAAGGTAGGATTAATAAAAAAAGATGAGTATGGGCTTTTAAACACTATGTTATAGTGTTTTGAAAAACTCAGACATATAAAAGTTAATCATAAAAATACTGGAAAACTTGCCTTTGAAGGGGAAGGCAGCAAAAAATTACAGAACATCAGAGCTCAGAGGAAAAGGTAGAAAAAACTGGAAAAGGGTTAAAATGACTAAGATTAAGAAGGTGCATGACAACCACTCTCAAAGCCCTGATCTGCGCTAACAAAACCATATCCTATGCTTTTGATGAGACACTCACAAATGATTTAGCAAGAGGTGCTTTTGAATTATACCAGTGCTTTTTTGGCAATAAAATGTCTTTTTTTTTTGAGTTTTCATTTGTATCTGCCCTAAGCTGAAAACATCTTTGCTAGAAAATAATAACCAGGTTGAAGGTATTTTTTAAAGCAAAATTTCCCTAAAAGGGAACTTATTGCAAATTTTAGAAAAAATTGATTAAAATAAAATTAAGAATTCAGGAAATAATAAATCTAAGCAATCGAATATAATGCAAAAGAGGCTCCAGATTTCAAGCTGTTTAAATCACGACAGCAAAGCATGGATTTCAAGGAGCTATGAAGCTTATAAAGGACAAAGTTCTACATTTACCTTCTGCTAAAACTAGGTGACTTCCCTGCTTTTTTGTGTGTGTTTTAAAGTAGCTGCTTTAGAATATAAAAATACTTATCTTAAGCTGCATGGTAATTAAAGTTCAGTCGGTCTTTGACATATAAGCTTCAGTCAGTTTACAGGTAATTGCTCTAAGGTCTGTCCTCCAGTGCCAGCTCCAAAGCCTGAGCTCCCATTGTGCTCTGGGAAATTGCATGATTCACAAAAGTCACTTTGCACCCTACAAAAGTGCAAAGCTTACCCTCCTCAGGGAGAACAAAGTGATGACTTTGCTGGTTATTGTCAGAAAAAAACCCCAAGACAACCCAACTTCTGCATGGTGGGAAGGAAAAGTGGGAAATCTTGCGGGATCGTCAACAACAAAACCCAACGGTAGCCCCACGGCAATCCTAACTCCCATCATCACTGAACACAGTGCCACGATTTCCAAGGAAAGCAGTTCTTCTTGCTATATTTTACATCAACAACACCAAATTCCTAATCCAAAACTCTGTGGCATTAAGGAAAGCTCCCATTTCTCTATGCCATCCTTAATTTGGCACAAAACTGTTACTTGGTAGATACTGTCTTCAAGAAATACCTTTTGCCCTGAAGAAAATACACATCTGACTAATATTCAGGTCCCACCTCTGAAACTAAACGTTCACATACAGCAAAGTGCTGCAGTTTTCCATCTGCCAGCTATCCCAGAAAGAGGCAGGTATGTGATACACTCATTCCTACACTACAGCATCTACCCAGAGAAATGTCTTTTAAGTTATTAAATATATTGCTGCATCCCACTCACTTTCTGGTATCCTGAATGCTTTCCCTTTATTTCAAAAGACTGTTAAGTTTGAAATTCCAGTTCAAGTTGAAAACAACTCAAATAAAATGAATAGGGACTAGCTCCCACTGAAATCAGAGGAAAGAATACACTGGACCTAACAAGGACTTCAGTTGAGAGAGGATACAGGATGCTCAGGATGAGTGACCAAATACGTAAGACAGACAAACATACCCTAACCATAAACCTAAACCAGTAACCTTTTAAGACATTACCTGCTTGGGTAATATCTGGGAATAAAATCATCCTCAGCACCTCTAATGGTCAAAGCACCAGCAAGACACAAATAGCACATTCAAGGACAAAAACGCCTAACATGAGTCAACCATTATACAAATGCTTATGACTGGTGGTTCTCCGCCTCCTCAACCACACCTGTCAGCAGCACCAGTTTGGGACCTCCCCATGCCCCAAGACTGACACAGCCCCACAATGTGCAAGGACCTTGAGTCTGAATACACAGGGGGCCACCAGCTGCGCCCAAAATGTCATTTGGCTGGTGCAGGACACAGCTGGATCGTGAGAAGTAATATCTATACAGATTTATACACAGCAACGCAATCTGGATACGCCGCACAGTGAGTGCCACGTGACAACCTTGTCCATTTTCCCCAGCGTTCTGCTCCACTTGACCCTGAGATGGGTCTTTATCCACTTAACATAAAACCTGCATGAGCAGTTCAGAGGGCCCACTGAAATGAGCTGGTTTTGATTTAGGCTTGCTAATTTTAAACTGGTTTTGACCACTTTGCACAGTTTTCTGCCATCAACAAGGCCCACCCTGCCACAGAGACACGCAAGATGCAACCACCAGGCCGAACAAAGAAATCACGCTAACTCCTGCTCATTGCATTGCAAGAAATGTTGCCCCAGGAAAGAAACTGTGAGCCATGGAATGGCTCATTGGCTGTATACCAAAGATGTTGGTATACACCAATGCTTTTGGTGGGTCAAGACTATCAAGTAAAATAATTAGCAGCAAGATACGGGATCTTCTATCTCTCAGGGAGCAGTGCAGTTCTGCACGCTGCTCTCCCCAGAGAGGCTGCAACCATCAGACACAAAGAAATTAGGAGTCAAAGGAAAAGAAAAAAAAAAAGAAAAAGAAATGTGCAGGATTTCTTTAAAAAAATTTGTACAGCATAATTGTTCTATTAATTGTGAAATGAGAAGACATATTAAGCACCGTGTGGCCTGGGAGTGAGAAATTCAAGAGTATCTCCTGTATTTAGGGAGATAAAGAGGAGATGACTACGGTGTGAAATCAGGAGGAATAAGAAACTGGCTTCCCCTTTTAAGAACAGCATCAATTAAACCCAGGGGAGGCGGGTGCAGTTTACTAGTTAATTAGTCCAGGGATGTGGTCCTTTCATGTGTAATTCAGAACAGGAACACCTGGTGTGCGGCACTTCAAAGCACGGGGGAGGAAAAAAGCCAAACAATGCAGGATAGGTCACAAAAGAAAGCAACAGCACAAGAACAAAAACTGTTTATATCTGACCTTCACCCTGCTGTAAATAAAGCAAGACGGTAGGGCCCCCTCCTCCCCGCCCGGGGAGAACAAACAGCTCTGGGCGCACAGGGGGAGTCACAAAAAAAAAGAGAAGGAGAGGGGGAAGAGAGAGACATGGTGGTAACTAATTGTTTTACAACCTAATTAAAAGGAAAACAGACAGCACGATATAGATAGGGATATAATGATTTTAATCACGTTCTGATATGCAGAACCAGAAAAGACGGAGAAGGGAAACGCGATCCAGGCAGTGCTGGGAGGCTGGAGGAAACGCTACCCATGGGCAGGGAAGTGTGGGGCAGGTTTGGGACACCAAAGTCCTACCTGGGCCTGGATCTCAAGGTTTGTCACTGGGTAAGAATTTGGGTCAAGTTAGAAAGCTACAGACTAGGAAGGAGTCATGATGATCCATGGTCCCGTGCAGATGTACTGACCTGCTCCTCCAAACTCAGACTGAATTTTATCGTGCCCCAAAGTTTCTCCATCCCTTCCCATGCCTGCTATTGCACAGAGAAGCTTTTCAGTAGCATGCCTGAATCATGTTGGCACTGGAAGCAGATGCACTGTGATAAAACTTTTACAGTGCCTTATCTCATCAAACACAATACCGCTCATTAAACCAAAGTAGGTGTTATTTCTGCCTTACAGAAGGATAACCAACAGGGAGATTAATTTAGCAGCCAGAAGTGACAGAGCAATCAGGAGCAATGATCAGCCATTGACTTCCCAACTTCTTCAGTGACTTTGCTGCTCAGTCAGCAAATCCCACCAGAAGATGGCCAGATTTTGTAATATGAACAATATTTTATTACATGTTGTTAATACAGGAAAATCTCTGAAGAGGATTACTCCAGAAGAGCACAAGCATGTGTATGGTAATATAAAGAATCTCAGGTAAGTCTGGCAACCTAAAAAAAAATTCAAAAAAAAATTTAAAAATTTTAAAATATCCCAATTTCTGAATGTATATTTGAACCAGATCCCTTTATTTTATTGGTGATGATTTTATTCACTCATCACTGAGGTTGATCTACCACAGTAAAGAAAGATGCTGCTATTTTCAAACACTGGACTGCAATTTAAGAAACATGATTTAGTCTTTAATCTGCTGCTATCTTTCTTAGAATCCTGGAGTAATTAAGCTGAGTCTCATTTTGCCATCTGTAAAAGAGAAGTGGTGTGAAGAAACTGGGTTTGTGGAAAATGCCCCACAGAAGGGAGGCATTATTACAGATAAAGCTTACTTATGTTTAAATAGCGACTTTTATGTTTCATGAACCAGTTATACAAACCCCACGTCTTGTCCTAAACCACCGTCTGTTCCCCAAATAATTTTTAAAAATTAAGAAAAAATGGCATAATCAGGACTGTTTGCAAAAATCCAGCTCATGATACAGAATTCTGACCAGCACAACAAATAATACTTGACAACTTTGTGGACATAATGCATGAGAGAGCACCATGTTAATATCAGCAAAAGCATAAACACCCTGTATGACTGATAGTTTGGGAAACTATGGGAATAAAACCGAAATAATCCCTCCTCTTCTCCTTTCTTTTCCTTAATAAATAACACAGAATAGGTTTTTTTCTTTTTCGTAAGTAGAAAATATATTGAGCAGCATGCACGAAAACTCATTTCAAAGTGGGCTTGGTGATAGTTGAGAATAAAAAAATAAATTAGGCCTATCTGGTGATTTGTCTTTGCTTACTTCTCTATCATTTATACCCAGGTTGGAGATCACAAATGTGGGAGTATTTTCTAGAATGAGCTTTGCAAAACAGCCTGAAGAACTCTCAAAGTACTCCCCTTCACCCGTGCTCAGATGGGAAGGGCAAGCCCCCTTATTTTAAAAAAAAGTATGTTATTTAATGATCAGTGACCTCTCCAGAAGCTGCATTTGTCTTACTAAAATGTGACCATCATTCAAGTTGTAATTTAATGGGAGTTCAGTGCTGAACTATGTTTTTGGGTATTTTGGGGTTGGGTTTTTTGTTTTATTTTGTGTTGTTTTAGGAAGGGAGTGGGATTGCAACAAAACATCCAGCACAAATCTCATGAAAGTAATGGCAATAAGGTGACATAAATGTCCAGTCAACAAGTTTTGATTAGGTGAAGCTGTTTAACAAAAAGTAGTTCTCTCCAAAATACTTCCATGCATAACTCATGTGCACTGCAAAATCAAAACCAGCACAAAATGGATTTTCCTGTATCTTTCACCAGTTCTTCCCAAAATCACTCCCACTCTGCTACACCTAGGACATGGCTAACATCACCTATGCATGCCAGACAATGGGATAGCACAACAAAGCTCTGTGGGTTCCCAAGATCTCCCAGGAAACAAGGGCTGTATGCATTTCTATACCTAAGAGGGAAATAGGTAAAAATAGGTGGAAAGCAGTTGGCCAGGTCCAAGTTAACTGTGGGGGAAAAAAAAAAAAAAAAAGTGGTTTTGCAATCTCATAGCTCACAGATACCCTTGGGTAATCTGCGTGAACCAGGCAAACTCACTATTAAGTACATAAGACTGTAGACCAATATTTAATTCCAAAGAGGAGTAAGAGAGGAAGTAGGAAATAAAAGACAAGGGCAATGAAAACTGAAGGGAATAATCCCAGGTCACAGGACACTGCCAAGACTTGAGTTCTCACCAGCCTGGGACCTCTCTAGGTGACTCTAGGTTAGGGAAGAAGTCAATCAGCTACAGAAATGTGCACATATACCATTATATCCAGCTGTTCAGGTAGAACTACAGCATTTATTTGGTTTTGGTTGGGGTTTTTTCATGATTTTCTGTTTTCAGTTTGTGATTATAAGATTGTTTTTAAGTCTTGCTAAATAAGCCAGGCTTTGCCTTAACATGAAATTTGTCTTCTGTTGTGGTTCAAAATGAACTGGAAGAAAACTGACAAACCCTTGGTACTCTTGTCTTCCTGAATGCAGTGGCTTGGTATGGCACAAGAAGACCATGCTCTCAGAAAGAGAGGTTTGAGCAGTATTTCCTTAAAAGCAGCAAAGAGTGTCTAAAAGGGCTTAATGATGACAGCACTTAGCAGAGGTTTCTGCAGAGTAGGAATAAACTGCAGCCTTTCCTGGAAGGAAAGAAAAATAAAGAGCTGAAGGCACACCTCAAGAGTTGCATGTGTTCTTGCCAAGGAGTAATTCTCATACCAACATAGATTTTTTGGGAGGTTATCTATTACGCATGTGAAAGAGAAACTCTCTCTTCATGCAATGCTTGACCCACTGCAATGAAAAATAAAACCTTCACTGGTTTCAAAAAATGAAGAAAAATAGAGGTGACAACTTCACAGGGAAAGTTCAACTTTCTCTGTGCTCTGTGGTTCCTCAATAAGGACCCATTTGACTCCTACATTACTGTAACTCCCCAGGGAGTTAAAAGGTAGTGGACTAAGTCATTCTGTGTACGATTCACCTGGGCTGCTTTAGCATCCAGTGCTGATTGGATGTACTTCCAAACTGCCTGCTCTCCCCATCGACTCATGGGGAGTCCCAACAACCAACTCAGAGTCGAGGTTCATGCTGTTGACTTTGAAGGAAAGACACCCTGATTCCTGGTCAGGTGAGGCCACGATGTGCTGCCAAGGCGGTTCTCCCGTGACCACAGGTGCCCCTGGCAGGGAGATGAGCAGTTCCCTAGGGATGCAGCCCATGGTCCTGCTGTGCCAGCTGGGCAGCGTTTGCTCCATTACCATTGCTAACTTCAACGTCTCTTAACAAGCCCACTATGCAGCAGGTCTAAATGAAGTGAGCGGTGCCCCCACTGGGATCTTGGCATGAATCCCAATGAATTTGATTTACACCAGTCCCTCTTACAAGAATACAACCTTCTACAAGAGCTCCCTGGACACACTCACACACACACAATGCCCAAAGCCCTGAAAGGGGTTTGTTTGGACGAAACCAGCAGCACTGCCCAGTCTCCTCCAGCAGTTTCCAGATCTCAGCTGAGCTCCACGGTGCTCCAGTAGCTCTGCATCCTCCTGCAGAGCTGCTGGTGTTTTACCAGGCCAAGGGATCCAGTGGATACAGAGGGACTCCCAAGGCCTTAGAAGTTGAGTTATTCTTTGGTTCAAGGTAAATGCTTTCAAACCCCCAAAAGTTGAGAATTCACAGGTTTGTGCACTACTTACCTACCGAGGCTGCAACCAGGACATAAATCAAAGCTAGCATGCTACATTTTGGATAAATTTATATTTTTAAACCATGGTATCTTCCTATGCCAAGCACCCACAACAACAAAACCTCTTCAGTGTCTTACAGGAAGGAGTAGCACCTTCTAAACCATTAGCACCCTTCTAGCTAGCACAACTATGATAAATCACTGGGAATGAAAGTATGCACAGTGTTTTTTCATTTGTGGCACTTCTATTTCCTTTAATGTGTGCCTGATAAAATGTTTTCTAAGCATTGCCTTTAGTATGTGTTTATCCCAAAGGGACCATTCCAGGAGGACGAAAAAAATGCAGCACCCACTACTGCCAGGTTTGCCTTCAAAGTCATGAATACACACTTCATTCACTTGAATAAATTTCCTTTTTATCTAATACATCCAGTGATGCTTCAGGCTTGTGCTTCACGGACGTGTCCTACCTTTCAGCAGAAACTCTGAAACAGAAGTTAAGTTAGCGAAGAACAAAGTTACCTCATGAAAATATTTGTCAGGCAAGCTCATGTTTCAACAAGAAGAGAGTTTTATTTTTAAATATTCTTACTGTAAAAGACAACTCAACTTTTTGGGGGGAGCCAATCCCTTGGGGTTGAGAGGTGCTAAGTGCCTTCAACTCTCAAGAAAGAAAAAGACACACTTAAACAGAAGAGCTCTGCTTGTTTTCAGCTCTGCAGCTGAAACAAATGCTTTTCTTCCACCTGTATCTTCATTAAAGGGGAAAAAATTCTGAGGTCAAAGAGTACAAAAAATGTCATCACACTTTCTGCTTTAACCATTTGCAAATTAATGACAGAGCTCCTGCCTCAGCCTCAGACAGAACAAAATCCTTCCTACCCCATCTCCAGCCACTGCTACATATGTGTCCCTGGCTAGGCAGCAGATTACAGTCCCCACTCCTTTAAAGAGCACCCTGATAATATGCAGGGCTAAAATGTCAGAAGCTATTAGAAACTCTCAGACACACAATATATCTCCATCCCCACGTTTTCCCCTTACACTGTGCAATAACAGACAACAGGCATGCAAACTGCTCAGCTGCAACTGTTCCAAGTCGAATAATTACAACTTGTCAGAAAGAATTAATTTTCCCATTTCTCATAAAGATGTGTAAAAATTACCATGTTATTATACACTGACACTCTCTGGAGGCAGACACAAAATTTAATTTTGAATTCTTTCCGCATATTAAATTAAATCCATAAATAAGAGTTTAGGCATTCACTCGGAAGCATATGTTCATTGGGAGCGAAAGCCAACACGAGCCTGGCTGTAATGGTTGTTGTAATGTTTTAATAGCTCGCTTCTTCTAAGCACCAATAAATTTACATGATCATAACAGTCGTGGGCATACAAGAAGCCCATTACTGTCTGGGCACAGGCAGCAGCGTTAACAGGATGGAAAAATGGAAGAGGGGGGGAGAACCCTTAAATAAAATTAGGCAACTGCACTTGTCAGCTGCTCCATGATTGAATTTTTAATATTGTGGTCAATTGGTCAAAACAAATAATGGGATAAAATATTTTAATGTATTTAAAACCTGCTTCTGTGGTTAACAGAGTTTATCTATCTCTTTCTGTGCACAGCTTCAGACTTGTCAGGCTGCATTTCCATCCTGTGAGTGCACTGACAGGAGGAAGGCTCGTCCTGGCATCATCTCCCCAGCTCCTGCTGGCCAGCAGGGCTGGGTCCGGGGCTGCAAAGGGCGTGGGTACAGCCACACCACTTCCCAGCACCAAACTGTGCAGCCCCAAATGCCTTGCAGCTGATGCTAGTGGATTTTGAAATAAAACTCATGGAGAGAGGGTGGATGGCAGTTGATCCCACACCCTTTGGGAGGCTGGGCAGAGCCCAGCAGCCCTGAAGATAAGTGAAGAAGCAATCCACAGATCACCATCTCCTTTCATCTGACCAAAACAATTCCCGTGTAAGCATACCAAAATCCCAGACTTTAGTGCAGGCTTCATCCACACAAACCCAACCTACATACGTGCTCCCTCGGCCGAGTCTGGAGCTGCCCTGCTCTCCTGCACTTGTGTATCTTCCTCAGGCTCCCTCCGTTTTGAATTTCCAATGATTTGTCATTTAGATACATTCATAAGTGAAGCTGAGTTTTCCAGCAGGGAATTTAAATGTGATATAAAGGTTAGCTGTAAAGATGGGCTCCTGAAATTTGTTTTTAAATGTGGGCAATGAAAGATAACAGCTAACCTTATACTCTGCTCAAATTAAGCTACCACACACTGTCGCTGCCTTTCTTACACTTACAGTAAGATGGTTCTTTGAAAACTTAATTATTTTTAAGAAAAAATTCCATTATCTCCAAACCTCTGCTCACCACCACCGAAACTGGGAACATATGTGTGCATAGTGTGTGTGTACAGTAGTGTGTGTGCACAGCCACACACCACCAGCGAGTGACTCACACTGCAGGGTGAAAGGCAAGCCAGCTCCTCCAAAAACCTGTGTGTCTTACAAGTCTTCACAACATTTTCTTTCCTACCAGGATAGACAATACACATAGAAGTCCATATTACCTCTGCAATCACACATTTGTTCAAAATAAGTTTTTTAGTTCCTCAAAGGCAGCAAAACACACAGCCACGGATAGCCAAGCATTTTTCATCTGCAATCATACAACATTTTGAGAACAGTACTGAAAACCCATCTCCCACTGAAGTCAACAGAAGAGTAGCTGTTGTGGAAGTTGGACAGGTTCCTAAACTCTCGCTTATCTGCCCAAGACTTCACTGATTCCCAAACATCCAGCCCAGAACGCTCAAGTTTATGCAGCTCTCTCAGGGACATGCCAGCCCTGACCTGCAGCACCAGACCTGGCTGCCACGGCAGGGACGCCACACAAGCACCAGCACTGGCATCTGGATCAGGCAAGAAGAGGCCAGCAGCCAGCAAAACACAGGCATCCTTCTTCAGTAACATCACTCACTTTTAATTCTCAGAGAGAGCGAATCCAGATGAGGTCAACTATGAGCAAAAAAGCGTATTGTGCTTTGAAATCTGCTGGGTGATGTACAGCACACAACACAAATTGGGGTTGTCAGTCTAATTTCCAGGAGATATCACCACAAATACTATCCCAGGCAGACAGCTACAGGTGATGCTCACACTATCAGTGTACTGCCTGGCTTGCAGCTGCTCCCAGTGCTCAAATTTGCTAGAATTTCACTGCCCCAAGTTGAGCCTTTAATAATCGGAGATAATGGGATGGAGCAAAAAAGAGCCCAGCAGCAATAATGTTGTTTTGGAAAGGTTTAAAAAAGTTTACAAGTAAGCAGAGATAGCTTTGTACAAACTCCTCAGAGGTACAGCTGATTCAGAAAATGAGTATGACAACAAAACTAGAATATAGCTCTTTGAAGCTGAGGAAATCTGGAGTTTTTCAGTGTTGCATTTTTGACATTGTATTTTCAGTGCATTGGCCGCAAGACTGAATTCCGAAACCAAAACTTGACACATTTTGAGAAAGTATCTTTCAGTGGTGTGGCAGCACTAGTTGCAAAAAACCCACGAGGCACCAGTATTTCACTTTTCACTAACAAATCTCATTCTTACTCAGAGGTGAAGAGACTGAAATCCTTCTCACCTACTGTGTAGCTGCTTCTCTGAAATGAATTTGCAATCTCAGCCTAGATCCTAGTGGGCAAAAAAAAAAAAACCACCTCACAAGCCAAAACCCCCTAAAGCACTTGGTATTAATTGGCCATCCTTGCTGGTGGTCTCAGGACTGAGGCCATGGGCATGGAAAATGAACAAGCTCCTGACCTTCTTATGATCCTCTCCATGAGGGCTGAGACAATGACTGGGCTATGCCCTGCCATTTCCTATTTAATTAAATGGCTAAATGGAAGATTTCCTCTGTGGCTAAATGGGAGGTTTCTTTTTCCAGTGCTGCTCTCAGTCTACCAACTTGCAGTCGTTTAGGTTGACTGTAACATTTAAAGGAAATAATTCCCCCCTTCAGTTTCCCTAGAACAAAGGAAAGAATACTGCACCAGAACTGCAGCTCAGTTTATGGAGAGACAGATTTATATGTGTGTGTTTCGATTTGCATCATTCTTTTCTTTCCAAGGGGACAACCCATGTCATTATTCCCTTTCAAAAATAAGACACGTTTACCTCTAATCCCACTGTAGAGAGAACTTCCTAAATGTGAGTGTGAGTTGCTTCCATGTTAAGATGTGCAAACTTCAGCTACCTGACGGTGATGATATATGCACATTATATAATACATATATGTGGAAAACAGCCTTGATGTGACAGCTGAGTCCTGAGGCATCGTAGTAGTCACTGCGTTTGAAAGACAGCTTCTCTACCAAACCACTCAAACAGTAAAATGAACACAATATACTCTCCAGCTAGAACTATGCCCTTAAGCTTCAGTTGGAAGAGGAAAAGAAAACTTCTCATTGAAGTCTATTTTAATTAGGGCTGCAGAGAACCAGTCTGAATGAAAGCCTGCCTTCTTTTTTTTCCTTTTTTTTCCCTCTTTTTTTTTTTTTTTTTCTTTCTGTTTGAAACCCAAGGTAGAGTTTAAAAAATTCTTGAGTAGGGTGAAAACCAAAAGCAAAGCTGAAGTAAACTTGCATTTGAACGTCCTTTAGCTGAAGAAATTCCTTGTAAAAACTTGGATTTAGGGATGACAAAGAAAGGATGGGTTCTTATATTCAGTCTGCTTCTCCCATATGATCTGCAGACTGGCTCTGTCATAAAAGCTAGAAAACACTAAACAAGTTATACAGCATTTGCTTAACTGACAAAATATTCACTGATTATTACTGCCATTAGCCTGTTCTTTTTGATTTCCCTATGTATTTGTTTCTCAGCTATTTGGATGTTTAGTATCCTGACATGATGTGTCTCCAAAGCTTTGTCAGATGCTATCTTTCTAGATTAAATACATACAGAAGGATATGCTTTATATTTGCCTGTGACAACTGCCTTGCTTAACCGTGGACTTCCAGGAAGGTCACAGAACCTGCATCCATCTGTGCAAGCGACAACAGCTCGGTGGTACCTGACTGGCTCGACTCGTGCTAGATTTAATAATTACGAAAAGTTTGAATCACAGCACAAATAGCTGGAAAGTAGATGCTTTATACATGGCACGCATCCACCTGCCAGCACTCATGGTTGTCTGGAATACCCTTAAATGTTTCAAGCAAGAGGGCTTTTCCTATTTTCCTGACTGCCTGAGGTATCAACTTACCTCATGTGTCTCAGGGTCATATGCTGTTACTTCCAATTCAGGGACCTAGGCTCAAAGATTTTGAGTTCATTTCTGGGCAAGGGGAACACAAAGCCTATTTAAGCAGATGCAAAATTTATTTTGAAACAACAATGCTGCAGAATTCAGTAAGAAGGCGAAAGAGGAGAGCTGCAGTACCAATCCAGCACAGGCATAAGGAAACTGTAATCATATCTAATTAGAGTTAAAATAATGTTTCCCTTTGAAATGTTTAATTAGCTCTGTTTTATTACATAAACATTCTTGATGCGGAGCATACTGCGCTAGAAGAGTCTGATGAGTTAAACAGTGCAAAGTGCTCAGGCGCCCAGTGAGGGGCAAAACCTGACAAGGAGTGGCTGTTGTTACCAGATGTCTGGACCATCAGTGGAGCCATGATGCTTGCTGCAAACAGCAGGCTATCATTTCAACCTTTGTTGCCTCTACTGAAGCCTCCCATCGCGCTTTCAATTTAACAGCATCACAAGGAGACAAAGAAATTTCTTACAATATGCCTTTCAGTTCAGAGACAAATCCCATTTAAACTTGTGCAACCTCTCATAACGTATTAGTTATTGTTGCCAGTCTGCATGTCCCCTGGCTACACACTAGTTGTTCTGGAAAAGGGAAGCTTTTTCTTCCACCCCTCCCCCCCGCCCCCCCTTTTCTCTCTCTTTTTTTCTTTTTTTTTTTTTTTTAATTCTTGCCCTTCAGTTTGATAAAGCAAGACCAGATTTACTGGCAAACTTACAGCATGCTTGTCACAAGCTTGCAGCAAATTTAATTAACCTTATTACAAATATGGTTTTCTTGAAGATTACATCACAATCTGGTTTCACATCGCCTGCTGCTGATTCAACATATTCTGTGCTTTGGAGAATATGTTCATTTTCTGAAAAAGGTCAAAATGTTAAAATAGCTAAAACTTCACTACTTCTTCCGAGTTCCTGTTCAAATCTTGTGGTGTACCAACACTTTGCCTTACGAGCAGCAGCGTTGTTCTCTTGCTGTGTGCCAGTTGTAGATGGGCTTACTTCACAGTACTTCACAGTACAGTTTACATCCCTTTAACAACAGGGATAGCCAGATCATGGAAAATTTGTTGCTAGTTTAACCCCTCATGAGCACACTGGGACGAAATCCCTAAGAATGCATAACAAGAATGAGCTTTGTCCAGCAAGTGAGAAACATTTACTTGAATAATTTGGAATTTCGGCTGCATTAGGACTGAGTTAAGGTATTACTTCTGCTCAGGAACACTGACAGTGAGAATGCATGAATTGGCTAAGATTAGCAAAATAAATTAATAGCTTTTTAATTCAGTACAAATTTTTAAACCCTGAAATATTTCACTAAATGATTTTTAGGTCTCAGTTTTCAGAAACTGGAACAAGAAATTCCCTGTGACAGAAATCTTATGCCAGCATTCTCTATCAGCATACTTCAAACTTTAAGGAGCTGGATAAACATATCTTGATTGCTTCCTTGAGCTATACCTGAATTCGGGACCTTTACTATTTACAGAGACTGAGTTAGACTCCTTGAAAGTGTGTGCTCTCTCCTAAAACTCTGGGAGAAAGACTTCTTACATGTTTAATTTTTTCATTCAATGTCTAGAAGAGGAATGCCCTTGTCTGTACGCATGTAATAACAAAGCAAGACTTCACAGGCTGATATTCTCTTATGGCGTGGGAGGAAGCAGAGGAAAAAAGTCACAACATCTGTACTAAAATCCTCTTTAATAAAGCATAAAGAGAAAAGGGAGTGCAAAACAAAGACACCTTTGCTAATCACTATTCTGTAACTCTATTAGCACACAGGTGTTATCAAATCAGTGAGCAGTGGATGCAGGAAAGATTATGCAGAAAAAAACTCCAAAGCAAATATTAGCACAATAGCAGGGATCTAAAACCTTGGCATATTCCACATTGTTATGGCTCCCACACGCCACACAGATAAGGTGGTTGACCAACACAGCACAAGTGCATCAAAGACATTCCATGGAAAGCAGCTATGCTCTGGAGGAGATAATCTGCAGCAGCAGAGTTAGTACCAGAGTCCAAACATGAGGTTATAGCACAGCAACTTTTGTAGGATATCCAAGTGCCAACTCCCCCGTGACTAGGAATGACTAGGAATACTTTTTGCCTTTACACCTATGTGTACATCACATATATTCAGTATTTTCTAACTTCCATATGCTTAAACCAAGAGGTCTGAAAACTCAAGTGAGAATACTTGTCCAAGGAAGACCAAAAGGGTCTGCCTACCTTTTCTCCACCCTGCAAGAGAAAAACAAAACAAAACCAGCAAAACTCTCCATCTCCTTCCAATAACCAAAACCCTCCACTCTGTTCTGCTAACCCAATTAATCTATAGGTTGTTTCAGCACTGCCACACATGGAGGTTGTGCATTATTTTATTGATTCACTTTACAACCACACAACACTAATACTAAATCATTTAAACCTGAATATGGTCCTTATTTCTCTCAGGAATGTATTTACCATTAGGAACATATTTTGAAACTTTCTGCAAAACATCCAAAGAACTAATCAGGAAATGGATAATTCAACTAAGGAAGATGTTCTGCTGTTACTCAAGAAGCATCAAGAAGTGGTGAGGGATGTGAAAGTCAAGGGGAACCTCAACCACAGTGAATATGACAGGATGAACATTCAGGATTTTAAGCTTCTGAGAGGAGTGAGGAAGACATAGCACAACCACTGCTGGGATCCCAGGAGAGCAGATTTCAAATCGTTCTGGGATTTACTTTTCAGGATCCCAGGGAGACTTCCCTGGAAGGCAAAGGGGCTCAAGAAGAGCTGCTTTATTTCCAAACCACAATCTCCTCAGAAGAAAAAGTAGTCTATCCCTATGTGTAGAATGTCAAGCAAGGGTGGCAGAAGGCCAGCATGGCTGACAGAGAACTCCTCAGCTAGCTCAAATGCAAAACAAAATCTATAGATAGTGGATGAAGGTGAAAAGAATAAATTAAGATGTTGTCCAAGCACACGGGGAGTTAGAAATGCAAGAGTTCAGCTGGAGATGGAACTAGAAAAGGAAGTGAAAGTTGCAAGAAGAGCTTCTCTAAGTACCTTATAGAGAATAGACAAAGCCAGAACTTTCTCAGAGACACACAGCAATAGGACAGGAGGCAATGGAAATGTCAGTTGAGTATGCGATTTTTTGCCACAAGGATTGTCACCTCTGCCAGCATCTGAGCTGCGAGATTGTGGAGTCTCCATGCTTACAGATGTTCAAAAGTCTATAGGACATCCTGCTGTAGGAGGTTAGACAAGTCTCTCCAGAGCTCCATTCCAACCTAAACTATTCTGTAGTTCTACGATTGCATGAAATGTGAATCAGATTGGTCCTTCACCACTTAAAGTGAACACCACTTAAAAGAAATATTCCATAATTAACTGAATTGGTTTTGGTCCTTTGTGCAGTCTCTAATAGTTTGAGTGATTTACTTGGCATATTTTTACTTCTATTTCTAACAAGTGTTGGTCCATCGGATTTACTCATATCCTACATGCCTTACACTGGTGCTGTACACCAAATACCCCATTCAAAATGGGCTAATATAAACCTGTATACCATCCCAGCACTTTAATTTACTGTTGCTTGCTTTCATCCATGTGTTGGCCACATAGGTTATAAACCAGAAATCTTTCTTTAGGAGTCTGTGCCTAGAAATTGGCAGCTCACCAAAGCTCTCCCTGCCCCCTACTTCTAACATGCTTCCTTTTCCGAAAGCCCTTCAACATCACAGGAGTGAATCCTGCTTTTTGCAAGCATTAAATCCTATTTAGATATATGGATGGTTTTGAGAAGAATATTTGCCGAACTGAGTGCTTCTGGCTTTCACTTTCATGGTCCCTGCAAATCCACAAAGCTTTAGGCCAATGGGATAGGCTGGTTTCTGGAAACTTGTCAGCACATGGGAGTTCACAACAGTAATTTTGCTTCCTTCATACAACTTTGAGCTCTTCTTCCTCTTCACAACTTTCCAGGCAGTCTGACATAGGGGTATTGAAGCAACTAGAATAAATTCACTGAAGGAGACAATCACTGCCCATAGATTTGGGGTTCCCCCCCTTTTTTGGGTGATGTGTCACCAGTGTGCAGGAAGGGACATGAAGAGGAACTTTTTCTCTCTAACAATTCTGTACAACCCTTTGGAGTACTATAGAATGAAAGGCACCCCATATAAAGGCTTGATATTATTATAAAAAAATCAACATAACTCCAAAATAAATACCTCAAGATTTATCACATTTCGGAACTCTCATCTCCTGGAACACAACTGGAGATCTTTACATGATTTGCCTGCTACTACTGTTACCAAAATTCCTAAGAGAAAAGAGAAGCCCACTACTGATTGCATATAAAACAGCAATAAACCCTAAAAGTTTATAGCAGTCAGCTCTCTTATCACAATCCACTATGGACAAAGCACCTGTTTATGCTGGCAACAAATATTAAAAAAAAAAAAAAATTTCTTTTTCAGTAGGTCCATGAGTTATTGCAGTACATAAGAAACCTGCACACAATTTTTCTCAAAATTCTCAAATTTAGCTGAGCAGGGAATCGCTTCCCTATTCTTCAAAAAAACCTGTGCAATTACAAACTCCTTTCAAGTTCCAAAACGGGAAAACACCAACACTGTTAAAAGTACAACATACAAAAGCAACCAGATTAATCAACTGCCCTGGCAGCTGCAGTTAGAGCACTCACTTTGAACACAACAGAACCTGTAACTTTCTACCATAATTGATTCAGAGGAAGGCCTTTACCCGTCTCACACACGGGGAGCATGCACTGGGTCTCTTGGTCCCTTCTACTACAGCCAGACAGCCAAACAAGTGAGAGGTAAAGGCTTTTATCTGGCACGAAGGAAAACGAAAAGCACTTCTAATGTTTGAATCAGGTAGGGCAAGAATTTAGCCAGATCGGTAAAGCCACAGTGAGTCCTCAGAGGATTAGAATAACTTACAGATTTTCTCATCTGGTTTTGATGAGAAAATAGAACCTGGGGATAAGAAACTTTTCTTCACAGAAGTTTCATTGGACTTGACATATTCCAACAGAAACGTATGGTTTCACTTGAAAAATTCCAGAGGAAAATAAGTTTTATCGATGAAAAAAACCCAACCTGTGACCACCTCTAAACTTTAACCTTAACTTGTGGTAGATAATGATTATATCTGCACTGACACACAGAATAAAGTAGAAGTGAACATTTTTAGGGAGTGTGCAAGTAGGCTTTCATAACTTCCTAACAGTGAGCTGAAATGAAGATGGAGAAGAGATGAATTGGAAATTTCAGTGAGCGTACATAGCAAATTCCAGAAGTATTATTAAAATGCATGATTGTGGACTAGAAAAAGGAAACCTAAGATGAAGCACTCTCTAGTTAAATGTCTCGGTTCATATAAAAGGAGGAAAAAAAAGAGCCAGGAGATTACACACAAAGAGGGAATCTTGTGACAGTGGTCAGGTAGGAAATTTTCTGCCCCAAACTCAATGATCTAAATGAACACACAGACAAAAACTGTTTTGCACCACTCACTGATCTTCAAGGTCAAGAATGATGCATCTAATAACAGCTCCTCTATCCTAAGTCAGTAGATTGGAAATGCCCCCACACACTGTTAGGGAGACTTTCTAGTTTAAATGTTCTCTAATTGAAAGAGTGTAAACATGCACTGCTCCCACAGTAATCTGAACGGTGCCAATGCTCATGGAATTTCTGGTAATTCAAGCAAAAAGGAAGCACAAAAATCTTGTCCGCTGCTCTCCCATTTGGTCCCCTCACATGGCAGGCAGTGCCAGACCTCAGCATTCTTTGAACAAGGCACCCTGATAAAAAGTGAGACAGATTTCTTACACAGACCATATAATACTCCAGTATCTACTAAAAGGAGAACTCAGGAGAAGCACATCACCATCCAGTTATATTCAGTAAGTTTTCCAGCTAATGGAAATAAACAAGAGCAATTGGATGGCTGCAAAGAATTGCTTCAGTGACATATGTTGCACATAAAAACTAAAGGCTGAATGTGAAGATAGCAGCAGCAAGTTAATGATGAGAATTGCAAAGCCGATGTCTCAAAAACCAGGAAACACTGTTTTCTGCACAACTGCATTTTCTAGGGCGTGGAGGGTGCACATCTAGCCCAGGAACAAGTAGAAACTGTGAACAGTTTGTGTAATTGTAGCTCCTACCTGGGAATGACATGGCTGAAATTTGGCTAACTACTCAAACTAAGAGTGAAGTGGCTTAAGACCCATTGCCCTGGGAGACTGAGGAGGTAAAAATATCAGTATTGTGCCTCATGCGAGGCTTGGGCAAGATTTGTAAGAGTGGATGCACTCAAGGCTGGTCTGCAAAAATCTGCAAAAAAATGTTCTAATGAACATCTGAAAATAGGGGTTAAAATAAACTATATACTCACAGGAATAGAAGAGGGAACATTCCTGACACAGAAGTTCCATGTCCACTCAAAGACCCACCTACTGTTACATTTCAAGTTACTGCTTCAAAAGGTAAGGATGACAATTCCAAAGAATCAAAAACTTTTCAAAATTGAACACAGACAAATTAGTAATTTTTCTCTACTCCTGTACTCCTTCAGGATGTCTGGGATGAACCTTTCAAAAAAACCCAAAAAACACCAAAAACACCAAAACCAAACAAACAAACAAACAAAAAAACAACCAAAAAAACCACCAAAACAAACAAATTTAAAAAACCCCACAAAAATTTGAGATAGAGAGGAAAAAGTTTTGCACAAATTTATAAACTTCCAATCAGAGCTTTGCAATATGAACAGTTTAATAAATAATAATTTTTAAAAATCAGATGAAGAGGCACTTTACCCATCTCTAGATAAAAAAAAATCCTTTAACCTCTTTCTTCACTTCCATTAGTGATTCCATCAAAAACAGCTAATCCAAATTTTCCCTAAAAATGTGATAATTCTATTTTGACATTTAAACAAGAAAACAATCCCTCTTACAAAGACTTTAATTTTTAAATTTCTTCTCTATTTTCACAAGAGTAGCAAAATTATTCAAATACAATGAAAAACGTTAGACGTGTAAACTGATACTGTTCTCTAAAAGCTCTTTTGTCAGGAAAATTCAATAGCTCCAAGGGAAAGGCTCTCATCTTAAGTTTTCTGGCCCAATTCTTCAGGACCATGAAATTTAAATAGAGTAAATAAGGGTTGTAAATCCATAAGATTACTATCTATTTATAGTAGAGCTCAGTAATCTTCAAGCACTTCTCATTAACGTGAGAGTTACATCACGTTTGATTAATATTTTTGCTATTATTTCTAGTTCCATTTTGCTGAAAAAAAAAGTAACATCAGTATCACTTTAGATTTATATGACATCTCCCATTGCAAAGTGATTTTAACATGCTTTAAAAAAAATATCCATTATATATTCTTATCAGCTCCACTATTAAATGAGCCACCTGTGGTGGGCAGGCAAAGCACATCATAACACATAAGTGAAGTGGAGAGAGAATAGAAATTTTGGTTGGCAATAAAGCATGCCCTCAGTGTTATATAATAGGTCAAGGATTTTTTTAAATCCCTGGGAGAACTGAAATCTCAGGCTGAAAGTCTGAGCACAGAGAAAACAAACCAGTTGAGTCACAATGGTAAAGGTAAATCATGAGGATGACTTGCACTGGTTGGAATTTGGGGTTTGCTGCAAAGGCCTTACATCCTGCTTTATGATGATCAGTCACAGTTTGACTCAACGAAATGAAGCTCTTTAAAATAAAAATTTAAAAATTCCTAAGCTCTATAATTAGTCTTAAAAATGCAGGAATGGGAATGATAGTACTGCCTACATGAGTCCTTGATGGACAGGACTTGCTGCACGAGTGGTGCACACTTTGACTTCTCACTGATTTTAGCAGCCCTCACACTTTGAACCCACAGCTCAAAGCCAGGGACCTAGTCTATTATCCCAGCAGTGGGAAGGGCTTGGATGGAGGGTTTCAACAGTTATTCAGCTCCAAGGACAGCATTCAGCCCCTGCCTTGGGAGACACCAGCCCTGTGATCACTGATACTGACAAACTCAACCGTTTATTGCTCAAGAAGGATTTTTTTAAAGCTTTTTGTCTCTAATATAGGCAAATGAGGTCTGCAAATATTCACTAGAGTCAGGCATGCTGTGAACATCGTCTTAATGAGACCATAAGGATGCAAGCAGGAAGAGCTATTTCAGCAGGTCTAAAACATAATACCCACCAGTTAGATTTCTTAATTTCACCTAAGTGTGAGCAACTGAAAAGTAGAGGCAGAAAGCATTTAAAATCAGGAACGAAGCAATACCGTAGCTGCCACCATGGATTTAAAGAAGACAGGACAGCTTTCAAGAGTTGATTGAATCAAGCGAATGCCCCAAATAATCTCATGGGTATATAGTTCCTTTTCTCTTTTCCAAGCACTCTGCCTTTAGAATAGTTTTCACTGTTTAAGAAACATACTGAGCATTCTCTACCAAACTCCACATTTAATGTTTATCAACAGGCAGAATATTACTTATACCAGGAATCTTATTTGCTAGACAGCACAACAAATAACTGGCAGCCTTGACACCATCCCTGTGTTCCCAGGCAATGTCTCTTAAGCTCCACCTTTGTTATTCCCAAATTTGTGTTTACCTACAGTTAATCAGAATGACTTACTCTTTTAAAAGTATCTGCAGTTCTCTTTTTTAGTAGAATTCAGGATTTAATGAAATTCTCTTCATGATTATTGTTAACATTTTTGCGCAGAACTCCCCAAAAGCTCGTCTCTATTTTGACCAAAATTAAAGTGAGGATATATATATATATATATGAGCTATTATTTGCAAGATGTTATATCAATCAAATTAGCTACTATGTGGTGTAATTCAAGTGCAGTTCTACTACAGATTAATTTCCACCCAAGGATTTCAGGTGTTTTCCAACCAACCTATCATGTATTTTGCATCAGGAGCACAGAGAGCAGGTGGGAGCACAGGTCAGGTGCAAGGTCACACAGCAGGGCTGTGGCCACACCAGGCAAGGGGCAAGGTGATGGTCTGCCAAGACCCAGCTCTGTGACTTAAAGATGGTATTATGCTTTTTCCAGTCTTGCTGTTGGTAGGACTTTGTTAGAGAATACTAGAGAATTGCAAAGCAGTATTTTACTCAGCTTAATAACCTCGCATTCTCATAAATATCCTTACATAAATAGAGAAAGAATGGCATCATTGTGTCTGTACAACCAAGATCCCATTTATGCTGAAATGTATCGGATTACTGTAGGGTCAAAACGTGCACAATTATCTCAGATAAAAAGAACAGGTGCTTTCTTGGTGATTTAATAAAAAAAAGAGAACTAGGGAAGGATTTTAAGGGGTTTTTTTTAAGAAAAGAATCAAGAAAATATCTCAGAATTTTTAAATATTAAGCTGAAAATTATACGCCTCGTGGTAGAACACCTTCATGGTGAAGTACATGAAACCTATCATGATATCAAAGGTGTTGGCAGATCGTTACAAACCATTTATGAACAAGTCTATTACTCTAAGTTAATTAACTTGACTAGGCTGAAACAAGGCCAACACACAAATTATGTCAGATCGGTAATAAAGTTTGATTTTTCAATGAATGACAACATATCAGCAATTTCTATTTACTCCTTTAACCTATGGACAACTAAACACAAATAAAACCTTTCTGTTGTAAAACTTAAATGACTGAACCCTGTGACACTGTTTCAGAAACATTCACCAGCTCCTCTACTGTTAAGTTCTATTTTGTTGGCTTTAAGTCACCACAGTTGAAACTGAATCCTACGACAAAGAACATTTTCTTACTCATCTTTTAAAATAATGCATGCTTTGATCTTGGCACAACTATGAACTGTGTAAACAGAAGACCAGAAAACTATGTTCTGAATTATAACTGACTTCCAAAATGAAAAAGGAATTTATCAAAATCCAGTATTTCAACAGTTTCAGACTTACGTAAAATCAAATCTCCAATTCCTGCTTAACACCCAAAGTTAACTTAAATTCTATGTTGGGTTGATCAAATCATATCGTCTCCTTTT
>VYXC01003643.1:371374-416433 GCA_013397175.1 Platysteira castanea | reverse complement strand
TTTTTTTTTAAATTTTGGGGGTTTTTGGGCTGCTTGTTTTTAAAAACAAAAACATTTTAACTCTCAGTGTAACCCAGTGCTATCTCTAAATTCTCTCTCCAAGAACACATTTCCCTACAAGGATACCAGTGACAAGGGAACACTCAGCCAATGGCTTTGACAACATTACAGTAAATAAAACTGCTTGAAAGACACCAGCAAGTTAAACCTGGGCCCTGCCCAATAAACAGCTTTATTCCCTCATTTCACAGTCAGTGAGTCCACACCAAGTCCGCTGCATCTCTATGTTGTTACGAGCAACCTTTTACCACTTGTTGCTTCACCTTCTGCTTGAGCTCCTTTTGCAGCACGTGAAAAGAAAAATGCATAAGGAGGTTAACTAGGACTGGACAAAAGGCTGCGGAGCTCAATCACGGCAGGCGTGGATCACTGTCTTCTCAATAACATCTCTGTCCCCCCGCCCGCTGCTCATCGCCGCACACACGCACGCGCTCCAGCTCCGAGCCATAAATCTTACACAGTCACTCAACTGACAGCCTAATAACATGAAAGAAGTATCTGCAAACAAGATGGTTTCAAACCACTGCTGGTGACCCTGAACAAATCAGGGCCCAGTTTCTTTTGCAGCCTGCGTTTCTCCCCTTCAATCACTTAACCGGGCAGATTGATGTGACACCACAGAATTAAACTGAGTTCCAACACACCCTCTCCCTCCCTGTCTCTCCTGCTTTCTGCTGTTTACTAATGATTGGATCTGTCTGTCCACACACAGCAAAAGTCCAGTGCTCAGGGTCCTTTGGGTGGCAGAAATGCAGCTTCCCAACATCAAAAGAAACAACTGCCGCCACACTCACAAAAATACTCTCGCTGTCTTTTGTGTTTTCATTTATTATTTAAGAATTCCTTTCTTTAAAAGAAGTATAAAAAGCAAACATCTAAAACAACGCAACCCATCTCTCCATGAATGTAACGGTCTAATACCTTGTGAAAATACAATTAGCAAATTGCACCCTTTGGGAACGTAACTGGAATACCAGAGTACTTGGCACGGAGTCAGAGATGGGAGCCCTTGTCTGAATCCCTCTGAAGCACCTCCATCTTCCACTGCCCATCTTCCACTGCCACAGCAGTACCTGAACGCCTCCTACCCTTTAATGGGGGTGCAAGTGGAAAAGTTTGAAGTGATTTAGCACACACAACCCACAGTCCCAAGTTAAGAAGACATCAAATAATTTAATGATGAGGCTTTCTCATGGCGAAGAATGACCACCAATCCAGACATCCTACATCTCAGGGTAATAATGTCTTTCAAGCAGGAAAAAGGAAAGTCAAATAGCTGGCTTGAAGATGAGATAAAAAGCCACTATAACAACCAACTGCTGAGCCTCTACCTGCTATCCTGTTCTTTCTTCAGGATTTCCTCAGGATGCTATACAAAAAAAATTAAAAGAGCAAGTACAAATATATGTATTTATTAAAAAAATATTTTTATACTCACAAAATTTAAATATTCATATTCTTACAAACGTAGACATCAAAATCAATGCAACTAGAGAATAGAGAGATGACATCTGATGTTCAAATTTTATCTTTGTTTTCTATCTTACATGTGAAAGCCTGATGTTTGCCTGAAAGACAATGGTGTTGCTGGAGAGCACCGTGAAATTTTCCCTAATAAACAGTTCTTCTCCAGAAGGAGGTGACCGAGATGGTGATCACTGCTTACACAAGGATCATACCACACTGGAAATGCTGATTTAATATTTCTTACTGAAATTTCCTAAGCATAATATTGGTTATAAAGCTCCTATAACATACTAAAATCCCTAAATCTTGTGTCTGAACTGTGTGACATTTCCATTAAAAGATTTACTAAATTTAGAGCTGATGTGACTCCTATACAACTCTTACGCCTGGAGAGATTTGCGCTTCAGTATTCTGATGCAAGTTCAGAATATTTATACTGATAAATATTTTAGAATCAAGAATTTTCTCATCCATCTCTTTCTTTTTGCATGTTAAAACAGAAGTGACAACGTATCGATAGGTTTTTCATTAGAAATAGTCAAACTGCTCTCTCCTTCGAGTGTGAATTTGACCCACTAATTTACACTTTCAGAGGGTTTTTTTCTTGTACTGCTTCAGCTGGGTCACGAAGCTTGTTTTATATCATTATTTGCACTTCATCAGTCTCCCAGTTAGGGGAGACTGAGAGATTTTTCCCATATTGTCCCAAAGTTTTTTCTATGTATCCCCCAGCACACACACTCCTAAAATACCCCAATGAATACAAAACCCAGGAGAAAGCTATCAAGAGGGTGGGGGAAAAAAACCTCAACCACAAAACCAAAAGCATTGTAACCAGAGACGTAAACAGAAGAAAGTTCTAGTAGCTTGCTGTACACAAAAAAGCCCAAAACCCCACAAAGGAAAAAACTAAAGAACATACATTGTATATGCAGCCTGCTGAGAAGGCTATTTTTCAAATGTCCTCAGCCCAGAATGGCCTATTTGCTGCTTTGAACTTATTTAATAACATTAAGCAAGAACACTTAACTATCTAAAAGAAGGATCAGTGGCATAAATCAGACATCATTTCACATATTTCAGGATCAAAGCTGCAAGCCAACATGATTTGTGAGGACATTTAAACAGCTCTAATATATCACAGTTCCTTTTGAAGGATACTTAGGCATATTAGTTGCCCAAATGATGATTTCTTTGCATAGTTGTAGCCAAAAAGAAAAGAAAATTGAAACTTTTCATTCAGGAATTGGTTTCGTCTATAACCTTGATTTATGTATAGCATCAAACAAAGCAGATGAAGAACACCGTGAATTTGAATTATCAAAATTAAAACCAGGAGAGTGAATTGATTTTTTTTTTTTCAAATGATCAAGGCTAATCGAAGTGACCAGCACAGAAATTGCATAATCAGTAGCCAATATGAGTTAATAGGAGCTATATAACCAATGTCCAAGATTACAATCATATTTCATTCAAACTTTCATGAACCTGTCAGGATGGAGCATGGCCTACAGAACTGTTTGACTTCAGGATAAGAGTAAGCTGTACTGTTCAGTTTTAAAGCATTTTCTTTTTCTTCATACAGAAAACTGCTTGCCATGGTGGATTGCTCAAAAAAATCTCATCACAGAACTCTCTAATGAGAAAGGCTGGATGATTTTTCAAGGTCCCTTCCAAATTGCCCTGTTTTGTGATTCTCTAAAAAATGGTAATCATAAAATTACCCTACACACTAACATTTAAGATCAGAATCAAACTTTTCAGGCTTGTAGCTGCTGAAGATGTAGTTATAAATATTGAATTTCAAGTTATTCTAACTCTCTCCTCTGCCCTCCCCAAGAAAAAGGTCAACTCCTTCTTTGAGCAGTCTTTAAAAAATACAAGTCAAACAGACTCATGTGCATCAGTCTCTGGAGTCAGAACATTTATTACTGATTTCCCCTAAAAATCAAAGGTTATCTATTGCAGCCTCGTGTTTCTGCACTGGTCTTCCAAGTTTAGAAAGAACAAACTACCAGGGTTTTGGGGATTTGGGAAGACCTGCAGCTGCTAGGGTACCACACTCAGGGTTTTCAGTACCACTGATGATATCAGGTTGCTGCAGACTCATCACCAGTTGGTGCCCTCAGCCAGAATCAGTGCACGCGGTGAATACCTACTGCTAGTGAGAACAGAGGTAAAAGCCACCTGGAGAGGGGAACAGGACAGAAAAACCTAGGCACCAGAGCAGCCTCAGAAATCCCTAACCTCTGGTGTGTTGAGGATGGATTATCAGGCAGCCTGAAATTAAAGCAACAAGAAGGAGGCAAGAAAACCAATGGGAAATTAATATTTTCAGAAAGTGTGTTTAATGTTCACAAGACATAATAGCATTTAATGCTTTATAAAAGTCTGTTTAGCCTGCAAGTTATTTAAATTAGCAAGTCTAGAGTCACAATTCTAATTCCCTATGAAAAGGAATTCCATTTCTTTGTTAATAAGTAATCCCATATCCTTTTCCCGAGACATGCACATGTACACAACCTTACCATAAATAGTATTATTCAGTAATTACAGCAAAGAGGAAGGTTAAGGAATACCTATTTTCCCCATGATCTCCATTCTATTAGCATACAAACCCCATTACATTCAATTAACATCCAAAACATATTTGTTAAAGAAAACTAAATACTCTTAGGTTCCACATTCTCAGTAAACTAATAACAAACTTCTGCAGGAAGCAAACAGTAATCAAAAGCTTCTGTAGTATCAGACTATTCTTACAATTGCTTTCTATACTTTTTTTTAAATAAACTCTTCGACATTGAGGCCACATCTTTAAAACAATTGCTGGTAAGTTTGAGATTCAATATGCACTGAAATCTAGAGGAAGACTTTTATGAAGGAATGATGTCTGACACGGGGCCTTCCTCAATTACAGGCTGCATCTCTGTGCTTAGCAGTACTCAATGGCTTTTCGCAAGAACTTTTAATACTTACAGTATCTTGTAACAAAGGGAACCACAGTTTAGATGTGCTCACCTAAGAGCTCTGAGCTTTTCTGTAGACAATACAAAGAAGTGGACTTCTACGGGAAATTATATATGCAGAGAAACCTGATTTACATGTTTAACAAAACAAGAATACACAGGTTTGGTATTTGTTTAGAAAACAGCATTTGAAAAAGCTTCGCTTTCATAAATGGTGTAGATTGAACTCTGCCCTTTGCCAAGCATCATATCTGAAAGGGCTTACTGTAGCAGAGATCTCAGCTGCGTGTTTAAAATACGCCTGACATATGGGGAAACTTTCCACAGATTAAATGATACTGAAAATAATGACTAAACACTGAGTCAGAAAAAAGAAAGAAGAAGATATATGCATCCCCTCCATCGCTCCTCTCAGCCACCCTAAGTAAGATGATAAAGAAAAGATAAATTGCACTGTTCCATAAATTAGAAGAATTACAGAAAGGTCAGATATCTAAAAAGAGAAATTATATGCTGAGAAAGAACTGAAAGACTGTATACCTCTAGCACAGCAGTTAATATTTTATGTTACAATAACTCAGAAATGTGGGAACCTTAAATTTTATCTGGAATTACAGCTCTTGGGATTCAAATAAAACACTGAAAACCTCATCAGTTTGGTTTCGTTTCTTTTTGAACAGAATCAGATTGGAAGATAGACTCTGTTATCCAATACTCCAGTCTCAGTTGGTGAGAATGCTTGGGAAGTACAATCCCTCTCAGAAAAAACATCTCTTTTTGAGAAATAAATTTAGCACATAGGTAATGCTAATTGTTATGACTCAGGGCTTAGCATAAAAAAAATAGCCAAATCAATCCTGAAAGGAAAGAGCAATATGATGTTCCAAGAGTGAAATGGTAGCACTATTGAAAACAATGGTGTTTTCGTACAGCTTCAAAAAGACATATTTTTTGACAGATTTTATCAGATCTAAATACTAATGAAAAGGGAAGCAGAAGAACTTCTGAATCCTAATACAATAACTTCAGCAAATTAATTTTTTAACACTAACAATACAAACCCGGAGAGGGAGTTAGGCAAAAAGATCAGAGAACATCTGAATTTTTTGCAGGTACAGACAAGACTCAAGATATATTCTCAGATGAAGGAAAAACCTAAATCTGAAGATCCCACCTTCAGGGGGCAGATGCCCTCCATCCCTGCTGCCCAAGGCTGACCAGGCCCTGCTGTCACAGAGCCTGAAGCATCCCTGAGCTCCAGGCATCCATGGGGAGGTGGGGTTGGCTTTGCAGTCAGCACACAGCGACTCTACCATGAGGAAATGAGAACACTGCTGAACCAGGAGAAGAGGAGTTTTGGCATCTGGAGTTAGGGGAGATGAACAATATGAGAAGGTACTTGGGGGCTGCTAGAGGAAAAACTGAAAATATAAGAATTGGAATTGATAGTTTGGAAGAGCAAGAGTGAGACAAGCAGAGAGTGACAGTATCCAGTGAAAAGTGGAGACCAGAACCAATAGAGTGGGAAAAAAGGCACTAAAGCAAGACCACCACCAATACGCCTGTATAGATAAGCTGTAAATTGTCTGGCAGAGATGGGTAAACAAGGAAAACCACTCAGAAAGAAAAGCACCCTCCCTCCCCAGCACTCTGACAGTTCTTCCCCTCTCCAAGGTGATGAGAGGGCAGCAGCCTCTGGGCAGAGAGGGGCAGGAATAGTGCAGCTGGATGTGAGGCTCTCACAAGGACAACAACAAGGAGTCAGTGTGATGGACAGGGTGACATTTCCGTTCTTTTCCCCACCACACATACATAAACACTACCCAGGCTGCAAAGTAAAGAATCAAAAGAGAGAACTGTGGGATTTAAGTGGACTGTGCAATCTTAACTCAGTTGTCTTGTGCAGATGTATCATGGTAGGATATAAATATATCATGCCAGTCTTTTTTATGTAAAATGTCACCCGCAGGATACAGTCTGATTGCTTAACAAACAGTCATTTCATATTTTGTTTATTTTCAGCATTTGTTTGAAAAGCCTGGCCTTATTTACTCTATGTTGCTCTGACTCCATGTTAATAAAGCAACTCCTTTTTAGCTTTTCTGATCAACATAACCTTTATCCTGAATCAAATGAAGCAGTCTACAAACAAACTTAACCACAATAGGACTAAATTAAGGTTGGATGAGTTACCTAAATTATGATTTCCCCTCTGCTCCCTCCCCTCAGTTTCTCAGTGCTTGGGCTTTCTGTCTTAGCCATGCAATCAGCATTGACTTTTGTGGTTGATACCTGAGTATCATTACAATGCACTGAAGCCATGGCTTCTCTAGCTACTGTAAATTTTAGATGAAAGTTGCATTAAGATAAGAAACAGAAAGGACGAATAAAAACAGTAATTAGAAATGTAGATTATATCCTTTGAATCTACACATGAATAACATTAGAACAAGTATCATGACTATTCAGTGGTATAATAGTCTTTGGAGCACTCACTTATAAAGAAATTAAAAAGCAGCCCTATATTTGAGATTTTAATGGTATAAACAGATCAGACTTGCAAAGAATGGGAGGCAAACAGATGGAGAGGAAACTCAAGAAAAATACCGCTGCACATTCCAAAATCCCTAGAGCAGGTCACTGGCAGAACTGGGTGTCTGCAGTCCCGGATCAGCACCACCGAAACATGAACTGTGGGATAGAACCAAATTAATGTGCAGTGCTTCTGGGGAAAGTCAGGAATACAAATCAAACTCTCCTTTATTTTAATGTATTAGCAGTACTAAAATTCACTTTCCACTCTAATGTACTGGTATTAAACTTATCATTTTATCATTAAGATTATTGTTTTCCCTCCACATTTGCAATACCATCCATCATGACAGTATTGGAGAGCTTTCAACATCTCCATTTCAGTTAAATGAATTGCATAAATTCTCCTATTTCTACAGAGGCCAAGAGGCACAGAGATGAGAGGTTCTTAGCAGGGCTTCTGAAAAGCTAAAGATGCACAGTTCTGTAGAGTTAAAGGTGCACAGTTTGTCTAAATCTGATTCATTACCTTCAGTAATACCGAGCAGCAAGTATTAATGTAAAATCTTTGAAAAAAAAAATTTACCACCAAAGAGGAGCATGTAACTGACTGTTTCTATGGATTTTAATTGATTTTTAATCTGCCGATAGTAGACTGTAAATAACTGCTCAAAGCACACATGAGTACAAGTCAATGGGAAGTTTTATTCATTTGCTTTCAGAGAATTATAGCAATGATGGAAGGACTCTGAAACAGGAGAGGCCCACAACCTGAATGGTCTCTCTTCTCCTCACTTGCCATTTGAACACTGCCCCCATAAGGGTCCAATTCAGCCAGAATTTACATCTGACTTCCGCACCACGGAAGCTCAGGATGGCTGCAAAGGAAGTGCTAACGTTATTATTTTTGGGGAGAAGAGGGCCCTAATTCATTGGCAAGGCAGCCAGCAAAAACTCTTGTACACAGCACACCTTGTCTGTAAATCATTTCAGAGTCCCAGAAGAGGTTCTGAAACAAATAAGCTTTTTTTTTTTCCTTTCCTGTAGCAAGAGGGAAGGAAAGGGTTGTGCATGTAAAAATTTACTTTTTCCACTTGTTTTCATCCCTTTAAATGTCCTGCTGATTATATTTTTATACAGGCACACTCTGCAACTGTTCCCAACACCACATTCACTTGGTTTTCTTCACATCAGTTGTCTTGCTGACTTTTAGCCTGCACTATTTTTGTACAATGGAGGATTAGGACCCCTGATATATTCTTCTCAGATGGCACCTAAACCTTTAACTCTTCCACATCCCTCTAACTTCATTCTGTCCTTTGAAAAGAGGGCAACAAATAAATGAAGGTTAGAAGAGCTAAGCCAAGAAATGCTTTGCTTTCAGTGAATCCAGGCCACCAAAGCAGGAGCAGAAATGACAGAGCACCCTTCTTCAGAACTGGCCTGAACAACATCTCTGCTTCTACCCCTTCTCCCCAGCAATGATAAACAGCTCACAGAAACACATCTATGCAACATCCACACTTTGGTGTTCTGGAGAGATCTTGAGAACAGTGATATCGTGCTATACACTTAGATCAACAGCATGGCACGAGGCACTTGTGACTTGATATTTGTGTGACTCACCCAGATGCAGAAAGTAAGAGAAGAGCAGAATTTACTGTCAGTTCACCAACCACCACAGATACTTCAGAGGTTGCTCCAGCACCCCGCCTATCATTTTAACTGACTACAGAAGAAGTATTTGCATACTTTGAAAAAACTAAACAACCCAACCAAAAATAAAGCCAAGCTACAACCAAAACCAATAGTCAATTTTCTTAGCTGACCTAAAATTTTGTAAGGAAGGTGGCACCCCCATCATCTGCTCACATGGAAAAAATAGAAAAGGGAAGCTCTTCACTTAAATTTGTAACTCACAATAGCTTAGCACAGAAAAATGGAAGGAAATGGCAAAACACAGTCATGAAAACTACATGTGTATTAAGCACAAGACATTTATTGAGAGGATTTTAGAAATAAACCCAGAAATTAGTCACTTCACTGTCCATCCTTTAAACAGTCAACTCTACCCGATGCATGGGTCCTGTGCATTATCAAATTTGTGGATTAACTGTGTAGCAGTGCAAAGATGGCTGAAATCACCCAGTTTTACTTGTACCACTCACATAATCAGTGATAAAGTACCCATTTACACATCCCTTGTGGTGGTGGAAGATGACTCATTTTATCAGGCATTACAAAGGCACAGGGCTCTGTTAAGCAAAAAAGGGGAATCCTACCAGCACAAAATGAAAAACTAGAAGCTATTGAGATTAGAATATTACCCATTTAACCTTCTTTATCAAGATAAATGTGCTACCTAACAACACAGAAAGACAGCATCTTGGTTTCATGCCTAATTTGAGAAGAAAATATTTAACATAAGTAATATTTATGAAGATACATCTGGCCCAAACTCCATGGGGGTATCATGAAGGTCCTGGCACACTTCTAAGGTGAACTGCAAAGAGAGAAAACAGTGACATCCTCACATGCTTAAATGATTTGCCCTGGGGTACTTCTTGAGAATGTCTTTTTAGCTGGCCATTGTTAATAGATCTTACACACAAAATTGAGCCCAAAGAAATATTTACTTTGGTGATTATCTGCATGCCATGACTAGTGAAGTGTTATTTCTGACTCGTGAGTGGTTAGCACATGTCCAGCAGAAGAACACCACATACAATGCCAACTGAGAGACTTTCCAGGGAATTACTGATTACACCACAGCCCTCCACGCTGCTGCAATGATCAACAGACAGCTGCCAAAACCCTCCTAGACTGCAAGTTCCTTGACTGCACATAAGAAGACCAAGCTCTTGGGACAAAATAACCTCCCGATGACATTCTGCATTGTTTGACAGTCTCAGGTTAATTCCTTGGATGGATTCATACACATAACGACCCTCCACCAAGACAATTATTCTTCTGTTTTGACTATAAAATAAATGGTTAAATCCACTAGTCACTGGCTCATAAAACAATTTGTTGAAATAATGAATTCAAATATACTAATAGGATACAGAGGTTCACCATTAATTGTTTAATCCATAGCTGCATAATACTGTACTGAATTATTTCCCCCCCCCTTTACCCTTGCTAGGAACTGACACAAGTACAATAATTAAAATAAATTTCAACACAACCATTTGGAAAATTGCCAACATTTTCAAGAACTTATAATTTTCTTCCTTCCCCCTTTTCCCAAGATAAAATACAGTTTTGACATCTTGGTAAAAAAACAGTTGCAAACTGTTACTTACAATTTAGGAAAAAATCACTGTTTTAATCATGACCTTTCATCTGTCCTTGATTTGGAGCGGAAGGGTGGGGGAAATTGGCCACTTACAGGAATAATCCTACTGGGCTTTCGTCTCACTGATTGACAGCCTCATGTGGCTAAACACGTTCACAATTATAAATAAAAACTACCCCTCTCAAAATGGCAGAACTTATCCTCCATCAAGCAAGATGTGCTTGGAGCAAATATAGCTTTTAGTGGAGATGGTAAAAACGATCTTTGAAAGATGTGATAAACATCCGTTCTGCACTGTCCACTTCCAAACCTATTTGACAAAAGGACACTCCCAATAATTATTTATGTAAATCCCAGAATAGATAAATACTGCCCATGTCATTATTACACAAATGAAAAACACATTAATAAAATCTAGTGTTAATAATATGGTAATAACACATGCCAATAGGCTCTTCTCAATTTCATATTCCATCTGAATATGGGCTATTGGAAAAGCACAGCTGCACTATTGGCTGCAGTGTCCTTACAGATATTTTCAAAATGTGACAGATCAAATTTGCTGTTAAAGACTCAAAGCCAGTGCCTTGTTGGCATTTGTCTGAGTTGCCAATAAACCAACTGAGAGAGCTAAACTAGCAGAAAATGCTTCACTGTTTCCTAAAGTGAAACTCACACCCCTCTGCAACAGGCAGAGAGGTGGATGCATGGCAGAGCACAGCCTCAAAGATGTGAAGGTGACTTGTAAATCAAGGAAAGGAGGTGACAGGAAATTATTTCAGACTCCTTCCCACCTTTCCCTAGACACTTATTTCCAAAGTTAGAAGTCAACATCAGAGCAATTTGTCAGAAAATCCTGTGTAATAATTCCACATTCCCCAGCCACTTGGTAGGGGGGAAGACCCACACTCTTTCCCCTTTGGTGAACTCCCGTAACCACTTCTTCCTCTTCTGCTTCTGTACCGGAACCGCACCCAAGGCACCAGGCTGGAGGACACGCAGGAGCTCCTCGTGTGTGTGCGACTCCTTGTACTGTCACAGGCACTTCCAACAGGCTGCCCAACCCAATCCCTGCATTAGGAATAACATTCCTACAAACACTTCTTTCCCGACAGCTGGTAGAAGAGATGAGTTTTACTGTCTCGAAGCAGCCTCTGAAGTTTCACAAGCCTTTGGAGACAAGGGTAGGGGTTTCCCCTCTCCCTCCCACCAGCACACCACCCCCTGAAAGCCGGGAGGCACCCAGCCGAGCAGTTTGGAACAGGACCCACGGCAGCAGATCGGCCTGGGCAGAAACAACGCTTGTCTGTCTAGGTACGATCCCTGCCAGCCTTCCTGCTAAAATTAGAAAATGGGCGACAGTACCTTGGCGCCTGTCACTTGCTGGAGACAAATCTTTAGCTCTTTCCACAGCCAAAGGGTGGCATTTTGATTCCTGCCTGCCAGATCCAAGTCATGGCAGTACCTTGCTATCAGCTGGGCTCTTTGGTGGCAAAACCCCTGCCTGCCATCAGCTGCCTCTGCTCTTTGCCCCATCACCATCCTTCTCCCAAAACAGCAGAAATGGGAGGAAGCCAAGCACAGCTTGAAACAGGCAAAACTTTCTGGAGGGGGGACAACAATTTTCACTCAGAGATTAAAACTCCAGCCTGGGTAGGTGAAGAAGTAAATTCAGTGTGCAAACAGGCGTGCTCATAATTCACACAGTTAGAGCAGTATCACTTTTTAATCAAAAGATCTCAACCTCTTTCACATAGATCACAAACACTAAGCATCACAATTTTCCTGCGATGGAGCAATGAATTATTGTGCCCACTTTTATTAAAAGTATTTAAGTTGATCTATTACCTATGTAGGTTACAGATATATCCTACTGCCACAATCTCGAACACATTGATCCTCACAAATCTTCTTTGAAGTAGGGAAATGCTATTTTCTCCATTTTGGGTAATTGGAAACTCTGGTGCAGACAGACCACGGCCAGATGTAGATGATCTAAAAATCCACCTAATCCTGGGGCCTCCACTTTCAATTGGCTAGGCATTTCTGAAGGCCTAGAGACATCCAGGAAAAACCCTCGAGGTTAGGGATTAGGCAGAATCTAGGCCTAAATTTGGGTTGAAAATTGGCCTTAATGCACTTGGGTATCTTTCCTGCTTTACCTCCTTGAAGCCAAAACATGCCATGGGGCTCTTGGCCAGAAACTGAGGCTGCAGCCAAGCCTCACAGGGGACAACCCCACACAGGCTCAGCTGCTCAGCTTTCAAAGCAGCAGCCCTTCCCTTGTCCATACTGAAACAGAAATGAATATAAATATAATAAATAAATAAAAAGAATAATAATAAAACTCTTAATTGAAACAAAATGCCCATCCTTTCAATTAAAGACCTGAAACAGAGATGTTTCTCCTTCAAGAATAAAAAAAAATTGTTTTCCTCCCTTAGTTGTTCCATCTTCCTCATAATAAACTATTTTGTGATCATTAGAGAGGTTTACACTGTAGAAATAGTGCTGAGAGAAAGGAAACACAGAGGCTGAGTTTTTCATGTAGTTTTTAAAAGTGAAAATTCTCTTGGGTAAAAAATGATACCACTCTTTTTCCTAAGCTATATACGGGTTGAAGCACTTAGTGTTCGGCTATATCTGCATACACATTATAAAGTTACCACAGTGTTATGGTTTTATTGACAAACCTCTTCAAAAGAACTGTATTTGCTGTCAACTCAGCATGTTTACCCAAAACAGAAAATAAGAAGATGCTCCTCACCCTACTGTTTTAAGTCCACATTTTAGGAAACTATCATTAGATTGTTATTTTACTATAAAGGTTGGAAAACAAAATACTGCTCTCAGAAAATTATACAAAACCTATGTTGTTGGATTTTTTTTTTAATACATATTCAGGTCTCATTTACCCTTATATTTGACACAAATGAAAATAAAACAGCATTTTAAGCTCCTGGAAATGACAAGATCATGTTATCTAAATAAGTAACACAAAGCTATTATTGAAATTCTGATAGCATTTGGTTTACTGGTAAAGGAAAATTACCTGTAATGCATAGTTTAAATAATTACTTTTAAACAAAAGCTTCTTTTCTACAACACTTACTTATCTTCTGAGACTAGCTCAGCAGGGTTATGTATTTTATTAAAATTGCCTTCAGACTGTTAATGGCGGGGTGTGTGTTAGCACAGGAGAAAGGATGGCTGTTTGACTCCCGTTCCTAACACCGGGAGTTGGTCCAGATTCTGAAGAGCCAGAGCCCTGCTGTGCATTTGGGTATGTCAGGAACACCCAGCCTTCCTTGTGATAACTGGCAGCAGCATTTCAGGGCAGCAGGTAAGACAAACTGGAAAGCTCTAATTGTGCTTACGACAGCAGCAGCAACAACCACCAAACCTGAAATTCCTTTTACTAACATTTCACTTGATTTCAAGTCTCCCAGTGTGAAATTATTTTGTAAGCTCTTGCTCATCATTTCTCCATTCTCTTTCGTGCTCAGCATTGGATGTTCCCCGTGCCTCATCAGCAACCCGTGTAACAGTTCTGAGCTGCTCTGTGGTGAGTTTATATGGCAGATAACCAGCACAACTCACCCAGATAACTCTGAGAGATCTTGTTTCCTCTCTGAGGAAGCCACAGTCAAAACAAAATGCACTTTGGATCCACAAAGCACAGGCACTACAACCTGAAGTTCTCCTTCTGGAGAAGCTGTGGAGCAAACACATACACTTTAACAAGCCTGGGCACAGGTCATGCCTGCCCTGTAGGAACAGGGGGTTCAACTTGGTTTGGTCTCTCCATCGCCACCAAGACTTCCACGAGAAAGACAGGCCCATCTATCTTCTGGCATCCTTACAATAACCAAGTTAATGTGCTTTATTAATTCACTCTATTTTTATATATGTTTACTTATTCATATGACCACATTCATCTGTTTAACATCTTTGTCTTTAAAGGGATTAAAATTTTGGAAATTAAAAACTATGATTTTTTCACATGAGCAAACACCACAAATGCTACTTACACTTTAGAACTAAAATTGCTAAATGAAGTGCTCTCTTTCCTTTGTTGAACAAATATCTGATAAAAAGCAGAAAAGAAGGCAAAAACTTCTCAGAGTTCTGTCATGATATTGGCCAAAGAGAGACAGCAGGATTTGTCCACTGCATTGACCTTGAATTTTAGAGAAGCTCAACAGCTCCACAGAACTGACATTTGCTGGAATATTAACTAACTTTTAAATGATGCTTAAAGAAAACCATGAAAAAATGTTCACTGGCTGATGTTCACAAGTTCTGAGGTGCTCACAACACCTTCAGAAAGAGACTCAACTCATCACCTCAGAAAAACAGTCCAAATGCACACCATCTCCTGGTAGGCTGGACCAACACCTCCCAGTGGGAAGCAATGTTATTGAACATGCATGGAAAGCAGAGCAGACAAATAAAGCTCAATTACTTTTTTTTTTTCTCTTAAATAAAGAGCATTTCCCATTTCAGAAAAAGTGAACAAGAAGTGAACACCCACTCACAGCCTCAGAGCCAAAGGAAAACAAAGCTTTCCAGAAACCCTGCCCTTCAGCTGGCCCAGACACACCAGGGACAGTCAGCTCCTGCAGACCAAGACTGGGAACAGCAATGGCACTTGTCACAGAGAAGCACAAATCAAATACTTGAGTTTTTAACTGCTGATTCACCTACTCCCACTATCTAAAGAAAGAAAGAAAATGATGTACCTAAAAAAAAGTGTACCATGTGCAGGGCACACATATATATAAACCCCAAACTTGTTCATAGGAGAATGGCAGAGGAATCACTTATTGTCAGGGGCAACTTGGCTTTTTAATTGCAGACGTTTTTTGTCTGCAAAAAGTGTTTCTAAAAAGCAGGCAAAAACATTACCAGCAAAGTGACCAGGAGCATTCTGACCCAAACTAAAGAGGTAAAAAGAATCCAGCCATGCACACAGAGAATTTGTTCACAGAGGAAGGCAGAAACAAGCAGATAAACTACTGGATTATAACTTCAGATCCCAAGCAGATTGAGCCAAGGCATTTCTAGGTTTACAGCACTTCTCTAAGACTCTAGGGCCACTTCTCATTTCCAATCTCAGCTGCCTTTTCTCACTGCTTTTAGGAAGAGGGAACATTTGATGAGTTGGCTGTTTATTGGACCTACTTGATTTTAATTTCTAGTGATTTTTAGGCAAGAATATTGTCACTCATCCTACTTAATGATACCCAAACCCATGAAGATTATGTTAAAGAATCTAGTCTTTGTTGCATTGAATTTTTTTGTAAAGGGAGAAACAAACCTATAGTTTATGTTTGTCAGAACAGGCAGAAAGGACATTTCACATGTTTATGCTGCACTCAGCTTCTTCAGTTATCATTTCCTGCTTCATCCCATTTTCATGGATATATCACTGGAATATGTGCATGATTTTAATCTGTGTTGTCTGGGAATATTCATCTACTGATTCTCAGTTACCTGAACAACTGCTGGGCACAAAATAAAGGCACAAAAAAGAACTTATTCTAAGTCTCTTCAGTGTTATTAAATCATCCTATTCCTTCTTAGGTGACATTTCTTGCAGTTGACATAACAGTAAGCAAACTCACATATGAACACTCCAATAAAATATCACGTTATGATTTGGACCTGTTCCTTCAACATAAATATGATGCTCTTTAGACCTGGTGTCTAAAGACCTGGGTCTAATGATCAGCTAGAGGTACCCACTCACAAGCCATTCTTGCAAACAAGCCTCAGTCCTGAATTTTCACAAAAACTAGCACAAAACCCCCCAAAACTAAAGTCATCCATGCAAGTAAGAGATTCAGATCTCAGAGTTCAGGATGACACAGAAAACAAATGATGTGCAAGAACGGGGGCTTCCGCCCTCTCACAGCCAAACTCAGAAATGCATGCAAATATTGTGAGCTTGCAGATTACCAATTTAGCAGCTGGTTTCATTTTGAGACCTTTTTGGAGGGGAAGTAATACAGTAACAACAATTCCTCCCAACCCACTTCCTATCGTCACCACACAAACAGACTTAAATTCTCAGGTTGACCAAAAGTGTATCTGCAACAGAAAATGGGATTATAATGAAATTTTGCCCAAGAACATTTATATTCTTTACCAATTGGAAGTAAAATCTGCAGCAAGAATACAACCTCAGACAAACTCCCTTTCCTTTTTTCATAGAGCTACTCTCTCCAGCCTACACTGGGTGTACAAGTTGCAGACCACAGAGATCTAAGATGCTTTACCACATTTGTGTGGAGGAGGTTTCTGCAACTCTATTGATACTCAACTCTTTCTCATCAAAATCATATAGAGGGAGAAGTCATAAAAATTCCTACTTTATTTGGAAAAAGGTTGAATAATTTATTTTTAATGACTTTAAGACAAGCTATCCATAAAAAAATACCAACATTCCCACTCTTTCAATCTCTGGCTGATTTTCATTTTTATCAGGAAGACAAATTCTGCCACATGGTTCAAATTTTTTTATACATTGATCTTTCTACTGTAGTTTTTTTTTTTACTATGGTGTTAAATTAAACTGCAGGAATAAACAAGGGTTCCTCTCTTTTAAATACATTTGTATATATATACATATGTATATGAACATGCTGTATTTGACAGTTGTTTTCTCCACCTTTTCCATGTCATTTGTTACCACTCTGACTGCAACATCTTTGTAGCGGGATCCATGTCTTTCTATTCTTACCTGCGCTCACAGTTCAAATTTGATCAGAGTTTACAGTAACATAATGTTTACATGCTAAGGAACTATAATAAGAAATCACTCACTATTCCTATTGTGTGGAAGGGCATGTTTATGAAAATCAAAAGCAGTATGTGAAAAAAATAATTAATAAACAATATTTGAAAGTCGAACGTATCCTGATCAAAGGCAGTGGAAACAGAGGCTGAGCCTAAAGAATTATCTCCAGTCTGCCATGCTTTAACTACCAGTTCCTGCAGACAACTCAACTGTTATGAAAAAGCACAGAAACTGAGCTTTAATAGTAAACACATGACCCAGTACACACAGGGAGACAGCCTGATGCATTCCACAGGTTTGCTTGGAGATGATGTAACTTCACAGCAAAAAACCAGATGCCAATGTATGGGTTTAAAAATTTGCAAAAAACCAAGAAAGCACTGGCAAATAAAAAAACCAAACCAACTCAAATATCCAAACCCAGAAGATAAATTCTTCCAAGCCAAACATGTCCAACTTGTCAGAGGTCTATTGGTAACATACACTGAAAACACAAATACTTTATTCTCAGACAAAAAAGTTTGCAACTAAATCTGTTTGTATAATACTGGTGAGTCTCCTCATAAGTGCTGGAGACCAGATTATTTCAGATTAGAAAATGATTTATTTTCTTATCAGCCACAAATTTCTTTTGATCTGTGAGTTTGAACCAAGCTTGCTCCATGTGCCTGCAAACTCTCAGTCACAGGAGTTTGGTATTTTTCCCATGACGTGTTGCTCGAAACCTCCTCCAAAAAGCAGCATAACGGGCTGTGTGGATGAGTAAGGGAGGCATTTACTGCCCCACAGAGCTTATTATCCCAACATCAGACAAAGCATGACAGGTGGACCCAGCAGGGAATTTCAAACAGGGCAACACTTATCTTAGTGCTATTTACATCTTCAGGGCCTCTGAATATTAAAATTTAAATGTATTCTCACAAATCCAGAGGAGGGGGAAGAAAATCCAAGATTCTCACTACAGAGTGCCACAGAGAAAAGGCAGAGAACCAAAAATAAATCAGTCCCTCCCTGTTTGGGTGAGCTCTGCCTTTTAAGACAGTCATAGTACTGCAGTTGCACACAGTCGCATCTTAGGTATCAATAGCTTTGCCTCAGTAAGAGCCCAGGAAAGGCAGCAGGACAATTTATATAATTGACTGGATCAGCAGCCATACCTGTTATTAAGATTACTTGACACAAGCGATTAAACAACTACCTGCAGTTGTTCATACCCCGCCAGTATTTTGCCGTTTCAGCTGATTTATCTCCGATGCATGACTGCCTCAAGGCTGTGAGCTTTGGAAATTGGACAACTTCTCCCAAGAACAAGGGTACCCAGTATTACACTGAAAATTCTTCAAGCTCCTCCTCTGAAAAATACTTTGGTGCTTCAAGCTTCAGAGGAAGGTTTGAAATCTGGCAGCCAGGCTGTGGCTTTTTTTCCCCTGAAAAGCCTTTTGTCCCTAAATATGCCTCAAGGAACCCCTTAGGAAATGTCTTTGCAAACTGCAGTTGTCCAACAAGTAGTGCATGGCTTTCCAATGCTGTTATTGTGCTTTCAGCAGGGCTCTTATATGAAAGCAAGTGTTGTGTCTTGCTTATACTGAATTTCACCTTCACCCCATTTAAAACCATGTAGAACAGGAAATGAGAGTAAGGTAATCAAACAAGGCTTCAAAGAAGATAACGCAGGGAAGTTACAGATAGCACCCAAGTACCTTAGCAAAACATTTCTTGAAATAATGCAAACACCAGCCCAGCTGTCCACACACCACAGCTGTTACCCTCTAACCGGGCAACTTTGTCCAAGTAGCTCACATGCTCTGCCACCTTTTACACCAGCTCATTACTTCCCAGTCTTTCCTGCACTTCTCCTCAAGCCACCCTCAGGCCGCAGGGAAGCCTTTCTGCCCCTGCTGCAGGTGAGCAAAGTGAAGCCTTTGTCCACAATGACACAAAAAGGCTGTGAAGGATCAAGGAACTCCACCGGACTGTGCAGGCCCCGGACCAGCCTCGTCTCCCAGGGAGGAGCCAACACGCTGCCAATTCACATCAGCACATCCAGAAATGCCTCGCTGGCAAGGAAGAAAACACATCTCTTACCTGCCAAGTCTCCCAGCTTAACTTCTCAACTCCTTTTTATTTTCTTCTGCTTCCAACACTGAAGGCAGCAAGGGGAAAGAAAAGAAAAAGAAAAATCAAAGGAAGAGTCACAACTATCTCACTCAAAACCTTTTTCATACTCACTACAACTGTCCTGAACAAAAATCTCAGGGAAGTGGGGTTTGTCTGCTGAGTTTTCTACAGAACTCAGATCAGGTTCATAGCAAAGCTCTCCCTAAAATATGAGCTTCTGAACCTGAGACCAAGACCTGTGGCACGAGGAGGAAAGGGAGCTCTCATTAAAGGAAAACTAAACTGAGGGAAGCAGTGGGTATTAAGGAAAATATGGGGATTAGGATTCCAGTACAGCAAGGTGCTTATTCACAAAACGGTAGGAATACATGTAACTTTAATTAATCAGAGCACAAACTCACACAGAACCCTTCAGGAGCTGCAGAGGGGAAAAAAGGAGGGAGGGACAAGTGGGAAATTGAACCCCAGTCAGCTGAAATCAATAGTGAGACTGACAGCCATTTCAGTGGACTTTGGATTGTACCCAAAGTGGCAGAAGAAAAAAACATGCAGCAGGAGCAGGGAGAATAAATGAGGGAGCAGATTAATAAGTCAAATAATTATTATTAATAGTACAACTTAGGAATAACTGGGGAATTGCAAGGGGGGTGACAGATTTTGCTCTTCAGACTCATAAATGGTGGCTTCCTCTATCAAAATCAGTGGGGTAGTTTTAGATTTACATCAGTGTAACTAAGAACAAAATCAAATTAAAGAGTACAGAGTAACTGGAGAAAAACCAAGCATTATTGAGCGTTCCAACACTGGGAGGCACTCAGATACTATAGTGCTGAAGGCCATGTTACTAGATTGATTAAATGTTTGATCCATCAGTAGGAGATTTATCCAATATGGGGAGAAAACAGAGAGCTCTGACACTAGACTACTAATCAGCTATTATTTATATTTTCTACATGCTATAAACATACAGAGGAGATGCTTTATAGAATTTGCAGTAATAATAACTCACAGTTATTTCCCACTCCTGAGATTAGTTCTAACATATTTCCTCAACATTTTAAAGGTGTTTTGTAAAAGTATTTTTAAAGAAGTTTTCATAACAAAATCCCAGAACTTGCATGCTTTGATTTAGATCCTCTCTCTTTTGAGTCCTAAAGACTGATATCAAACACTACAGAAGCTAAGCCTGGAGCCATTTATTCTATATTTTTTTGCATGCACTATTTTTCTTGGACAAACAAGGAAGAGTTTCTCTACGCTTCACTGCTAGGCTCGTCCGGAGGTTTTTTGTGACAGTGTGAAAGTAGCAGTTCTTTTCAACAGTTTCATGCTCCCACAAACACAGACTAGCTCCTTTCAGACACCTGCTTTCACTAATGCACTGCCATTCCTTATGTCATGTCATTCTCTGTCTCTGTTCTAAAACTACAAACCTTAATAAAAACTAAAGCTCCAACTCAAGTTAATCTTTCTTTTATTTACTTCTTGTTTCCCTCTAAAAGTACTGCAATGAGGATATTATACCTAAGTTCTTACTACTGGGATTTCAAATTACTTAAACATACTCAGTTTTATTACAAATAAAAAAATTATTCCATCCAGTTTGCCCTTCATTTCCATGCTCTGTCCACGAAATCCGCCCATGTGTAACGATGCCAAAAACAAAGCCAGTCTCATTTTTGTGACATCTCTGTCACCAACATGTGCACACATTTTTTCACTTTTTAGTAGATGGCCTACAGGCACAGAGCAAACTACTACTGGCAACCTGGGGAAATCTATTTAATCTCAAATTGTAGAGATTATGTTTAAATAAGTGAAACAATGTTCCATCTAGTTTCTGCTCCCACAGGTAGACTTTGATTAGTAATTACTAGTTCAGTCCTCAAATTCCAACTAATAATGAGACCATTAAAAAAAAAGAGACATGTTTAAACATTTTTCTTTTGAGTAATGTCTTAAAATATATTTCAAAAAATCAAGTCTCTTTGAGGAAGAATACTGATTTCCTTCCAGAGAAGATGATGTCCTTGGCTGGATTCTAGTCTAGTAGGATCTATCCAGACTTTTCAAAATGTACGTCAACTTTAACCAGAACCCAAGGGAGTTTTTCTACAAAGCTGGAGAGCTGTAAGTGAAAAGCTACAACTTCCCATATGGAAGATCAATTTGCCTTTCATATATGAGCATTTTTAACAGGCTTGTGTTGAACAGAGCAGGACACACAAGACCCTGTCCAGCTTGGTGTTCTTCCATTAGCTTGTGCATTGCTGATGAGTGAAAAGACTTGGATTCTCTTCCAAGGTCTAATGATCACAAGTGCTATTATTATTATTATTATCATTATCATTATTAACCCAACCCTCTAAATAGTTTCAGAAAGAAAACAACATTTCATAGCACTTCCCTATGAGATACATGTAGCTTTGATTCCCAATTCTTGGTTGTAGTGGTGTCAAGAAAGTTATGACCCAAAACACTGTGGAAAGGAATTTCAGAAGGTCCATAAGGATATTTCTTTGAGAGTGTTTGCTCAATGTTACTAAGAGATCAGGCTCTTAACTATATTACAACACATTTATTGGTGATTACAGATTAGTAAATAGGCCACCAGTGCACGTAGGATCAAAAATTAGAACTCAGTGTCTTGGGTGTAGCACCATAAGTACTTGAGAGTCATCATCTGCTGCATAGAGGAAATGGAGCAGAAAACTTGTCTCTAAATCACTATTTCCCTTTCTTCCATCTCCCAAAAATAAAACAACTTAAAGACATTGTGAAAGCTTTACAGTAAGAACCATGCAAAACTTTTGCCACAAAATGTAAAAATCCCTCATGCTTCATTACAAATCTGAAAAACAGGACAGTATCTGCAAACAACTTTCACACAATCATTATGAGTGTTAAAACAGAAACTAAAGAAAGGCTCAGATACTGAGAAAGAACTATGGTTTTAAGACAAAATTATTTGAAGTAGACTGTTTTCACATGTTGTGGGTAACAGGCAGGGAAAATTTAATATTTTCAGAAACTGAAAACCATCTCAGTGGACAAGGACTCCGGCAAACCAGTGAAAAATAGTAGCTTACACATCATTTTGCATACTCCCAAACTTATGTTTAATAGCAATATGTCTTTATCTTCAGGTGCAAACAACTGGCCTCAGCAGTTGAAAACACTTTATAATTAAAGAGTATTTCAGGGGTTCTGGAAATATGTCAGAATTAGACTAGAATTTATTGTACACTGGAAAAGAAACAACACACAGCAAGTGGCCTGTATTACCCACCCACAAAAATAGCATTTGCCTTCCCAGCTCTACTTTTGTGGTCAGCAATGAAAGTAGTCCCATCACTTCAGTGATTCCCCTCCCAAACAACTCTGTGATTCTTATTTTTATGCTTTTGAAGTCCTTTATAGCACCCTCTAAAAGGCAGGGATTGCCACCGTGCCTCTTGTCTGTGAAGTGGCGGGCGTGGCAGAACTTTCCCAGTTCCCACCTGCAGCTCCAGGGTAGTCTTCCCTAAGGTGCTACAGCAGAACATGTTAACATCCGTCAAGCTTTCATCTTCTTCAGCACTGACAATGTCTATTTAAGGAGTGCAAATACAAAGCTGGACACTTGGAATCAGAGAACCACTTAGGCTGGAAAAGACCCTTAAGGTTAACGACTGGACCCAGTGGTCTAACACTGCCAATCCACCACTAAACTGTGTCCTTGTGTGCCATGTCCACACATCCTTTAAGTACCTCAGTGGATGGTGACTCCAGCACTTCCCTGGGCACCCTTTTTCAGTGCTTGACAACCCTTTTGGTGGAGAAACTTGAACATGCAAAAGCCTGGAAGAGCAGCTCAAGAGGCATAAACCGCTCTGTTCACCTCAGTGAAACGTCAGCATGGAGAGCGCAAAAATGGCTGTAACAGGGTTGACTTTTAAACTGTTTCAATACTTATATATGAAAAAACCTGGTTGTACAAAGCACTGTCTGACTTCCCACTCTGATGTTGCAGGCATGTGGCATTTGTTTAGCCTCCTCCCAGTTAACAAGAAACGAGCCTCAGAGTGTAACACTGTACAACAACCACTCAAACAAGAGAGGGAGGAATTCAAGCGGTTCAACAGACTCTAAAAATAACATTCCACTTAAGCAACCAGCACTAGTGAAGCTTCAGAAGGGTATTTCCACCCTTTACTACCCTCCCAGTACAGAGGAGGTACTTGTACAGAAAATTTCTTAAATCAGATATGGCAGAACCACTAATAATCCATTTGCATTCCGGGTAAGCTCGGCTAAGGAATTCAAATGAGAGCAGAAGCAAGCCACAGACCGCCAGATTTTTAATATCCTCATATTTTCTAGCAATGCTGTAATTGTAATTAATGTTTACTTTGTTGTGCATTTTATTGTTCAGTCTTTAAAATCATCTGGGATCCCTTTGGGATATACGGCACTATATAAATGTAAGTTGCTATTATCAAATAACAATCATTGGCCATTTAAATTATACAATAGCTACCTGATTATACCTAACCAAGTTAAAGCTCTAATAAAAAATGACTATATATAATCTAAATTAAAGATATTTCTTGCCAGTTCAAAGAACCCAAAATTTTTCACACTGGATATGCAAGTGTCCTGCAACACCCGAAGCTTGGTCCCGCAGTACTGAAATCAGTTAAGAGTTCTGCTGTTGCTTTCAATGGAGACACTTGGCAGAGAGCTAAATAGCTTGACAATTTTATTCTTCAGCAAAACTAAGATTTATTTTGTTTCCCACGGTCATCTGAGAGAGTATTCATCTGCACCTCTAGTATTGATCCTGCAGTGTCTATAACAGTTATTTTGGCTGTATCACCAGCTTTGTATACGCTGTAAATCTGAGAAATTATTTCTACCCAACACAAAGATCTCTGAGCTTACACTCAAGCAGTGAACTTAGTGTTTGTCCTGTCAATTGGGCACAGTGTGGAACACAAAAGCAACTAACCTTTCCTCTCTGTGGTCAGAAGTTCTGACCTCCTCCTCTGATACATCCACAGGGACTCAGCGTCCAAAATCTTTACCAGTAGTCTTGTGCATTACATAGTCCATGCAGCCATATGAAATAGTTTAGGATGCTGCAGATTCTGAAAGTGCTGTCACCAGGCATACTCCAAAATCCCCAAATCATGCAATCAGCAATACGGTACAGTGACATTTTATCCAAAAATTCTTGTAGAAAATTATTTACTTGACTTGGGACTGTTAGAAATCACATCTTCAATCTTCAAATCCACTGGGGAAAGAACTAATTGAGCTGAAAGTCCAACATGACTCTAGGATTTAAGGTTAAGAGAAGAACCTTGTTTTTGTTCTCTCCTAATAAATGAGAGAGAACAAAAATGAGACCGGGGGCATGGGGTGTGGGTGGAAACATGTCTTGCCTGGCTGACCTCTCCCAAATCACTTCCCTTGCTTTGGGTGTCTCCTCTGTGGAATGGGGACAATGGCACTAACCTTGGTATTGATGAATAGTGCTGAAATGGGGCTACATTATGTTTCAATGATGATAACAGCTCATCTTGAGGACCTTTTAGCATTAAAAAAAAAAATAAATCCAGAGTCAATGACCTGTTGAGAAGTGATGACTAAAACCCAACTTCAACTCAGCTGGGTTAAGAACACAGTCAGCCCAGGATCCCTCCAGCAGAGATGGACAGACTGCCCTAAGGGCTGTAAAAACCTCTGGGGGCTGAAACACTCTAGCTCTAAAGAGGCAGGCTCAGGTGACAATGTTCAAAATCTAGTGACCTCTGAAAAGTGATTAACATTAGTTAGGATGAACCTGGAGCTGTAACCTTGATTTCAAGCAGTTCCGGATTCTTCTGAACTATTTTAAAAAAATTAAATCTAAGGTTTGATATAAATTTCTCTCCTTTCCCTGCTTCCCCCCCAAAATATATTTTTAAAGTGAGAAATTGGTGAGTTGATTTTTAAGTGAAAAATTTACTAAAAAGCACTAATTTAAAAACAATCTCATAAATTTCTCCCAACAAAAGTAAAGATATTTTGCTTTGAAGTAGATTAAAAAAAAAAAAATAGTATTCAATTTTCATGTAAAAATTGTTCAGTTTCATTTAAAATGAAAATAACTGAAGTGAGGAAAGACTGCATATGCCTGAGAACTGGGTGTTAATTCTTTAAGATCTGGGCTAAGATCACACTGGCTGAAGATTCCCTCTCTCCAGCAATGCAAATAACAACGATATGCCACAGACCCTTCACATACACTTAATGACCTCAGTGGCATTCTGCCAGCTTATACCAGCTGAGAATCTGGGACAGAAGCCCCAGCTGAAACCAGGGCTCCCTTGTAGATCCCCGCACACACAAAGACACGGACAGCCCTCACAGCACAGTTTGTAATTTAAAATGGCAGCAGGACCAAAAGATGAGAAGTAGAGATTATTATTAAAAGAGAGTATAAGCATCTGTTGCAAAGGGACAAACCTGAGGAAAAGCAAGGCAAGGATTTCTTGAGTTCTAAGCTCCCAACTAATACTATTTTACATAATAAAATGGCCTTTCTTAAGGCCATTTCTTGAAGTCAGGATGGAAGTAGAAATTTAATAAATTAATAAAACCCCAATAGTGTAAAAGCACAGTAATGACATGTCAACACTCCATGTATATTAGCTAACTTTGATTTTAAAGTGTTACCCGCTGGTCTCTCCTGCTTGCTGGAGCACACTGGCAGTAGTCCTTTGGCTGCACAATGTGGTGGATGATGACACCCGTGTCCTGAGCCGCCAGGAAACGCTGCCTTTGTTTGACACGTCTCTCTACAGTGTGTCAGCAGAGCATGGGATGCAATCCATCACTCCGGCCACAACCCGCCCTGACACACCAGTCACTTGGAAGGAGTGGAGGGCTAAGTCAGGGGTGATATCCTGAGGTGGGAAGTCAGACTTCGGTAGGTGTGGGGAGGAAAGGGGAGCAGGGCGGGGGTGCACGAGATCCATACTGTGGTTTCACTGGAAGGACACAGCCTGTCACAAGGAATTACCATTAATTTGCACCAGCAGCACAGCTAGATTGACACCAGCAAGCAATGATGACAAACAGCACTTGCAAGATCACATAATGAGGGGGCAAGGCTGCTTCACTGGAGCCGCTTCACTCAATTAGTGGACAAGGCTTTTAATGCTGCTATGCACAACCAAAGCAATTTTGATTACTTAGAGCTAAGTCTCCATTTAGAATGAGTCAGAAGCTGAAACGTCTTTTTTTTTTTCCCCCTCTTTCTTTCTTTTAATATAATTTATCTCCAGAGTATTCGAATGGTAATAAGCCGTCTGAAAGCTGGACACATTAGCTTCTGTCCGTGGCCAAGTGATGTTGAAATACACTTTTTAAAATAAGTTCAAATAGTATCTATTCTAGCAAATGAAACTGATAAAAAGATAGCAAGCAATCGATACTATGGCAAAAGTAAGGGCCAAATTTTGCTCTTTTTCCCTGTAATTTAACTGAATCTTTGAAAGGGGATTTTGGTAGAACAGCCAGAATTTCATGACAGTACACTTAGAGCAGTAGCATCCTTTGCTTGCAACTCCTTCTGCTGGGTTTACAATTAATAATTTGATTGATTCTGTTAGCCAAAGACTCGATTGGCTCCTGAGTAGGAGGTAAAATTATTTGTTCATTTAGCATAGATTTTAGTTGATGTTTAAGAAGTGCAATTTAATCCCAAGAAACTCACAAAAACCTGAGCAAAGCATGTTAATATTAACAATGTTTCTGGGTTATTTTTACAACCTTCAGTCCAAACCTGAGTTTCCACTGTTGAAAGGGGAATTGTACAAATAACTGTGGGTTAAGGAAACTTTGCTGGGCAAAAGAAAGTGCTGCCAGCAGTTTAAAAGTAGCTCTTGTGAACAAGATGCTGCTGTCAAACCCTCCTTACAATTGTGCCTCAGGGATTCAAGTATTCACTGAGATCAAGACTTGAACTTAAATTAAATATGATTTTGAGCAAGGATCTGTGTGTGCACCATACTCTTGTATCTGCCTTAACCAGTGGTACATCAGGATCTCCTCATCAGTCTTTTCAGTCCAGGTTCTGGATAAGCACTTACATATTCCCCAGCACAAGGAGTGGACCCCAGGCAGCTGTTTTCACAGGGAACAGCCTGCTCACACACCTACAGAATTATTCTATTTCTCCTTCCATGAACATGTACGCATGATTGTATGTATAGATGGACTAAGAATGGCATGCAAGATGAAGAAAAATTTCATCCAAGACCTTTCTTCAATTTAGGAAGGAAGAGGATAAGAACACGGGTACCTGTGAGCAGCCCTTATCACTAGACTGCAGAGTTAATAAGTCTTCTTGGAAATCCCAAGAAATCAAAATACTTTGTTTCATGTGCATTGAAATGAATCATTTTGACGTTCAGAATTTTATTTTCATCTTTATTTTGGCTGAAATTACTTTTCAGATTTGACCCAAATTCCTGAGGAACTTCCGCTGCTTAGAAACTGAATTTTTGGATGCATAATTGGTTTCTGTGGGAAAAATCTTTACCAAATATTCAACATTTCAGTACTTCATCAGGATTTCTTACAAGTGGGTGGAGGAGACTGGGGGCGCGTGCTGCAGTTGAGGGAAAGGGATTCCTTATCAAAGAATCAAGAGAGATTATTTATCACCCACACTTCTCCCTCTATCTGATCTAGTGCAAAGCTGTATTTTTCCACTGGCCTCCGAAGCACCCGGTAGTGCCCAGTTCCTGTGGCAGGGCACCCAAACCAACAGACCAAATGTCTGATGCATTAAGGACACAGAGTGGATACAGGCTTTGCCTAAAGCACAGACCCAGGAACATTTTAAACTGCTTCATTTCTCAGCTCCAGTACAGCTATGTATGTATAATTTATTTAAGATTTGACTCGGCAGGGTAGCTGCATGCAATCAGCATATTGTTTTTGTGAAGGTTCCCCCCTATTGCCCCTTAGACAGATTTTAACTGTCAGTATATTGGCCTTTTGAATTTTTGTTTTCATAATACCATAAGCTATTTGAACATACATTATTATATACTAATCACTGCTTGTCCAATTTTTTTTTTTTTGAGTCTCACAGGCGACAGCAGAGAACAAGAAATGCAATTTAGTTGGAACTTCAAAGCAGTGTTTCTCTATCATCCAAACTGGAGGTCTTTTATGCCTTTCTCACGATTTGGTTTTAAAAGTGAAAGGAAACCAGTTGCTTAAATTTGTTCTTTCAAATTTCCACCCAGTTCCCACTCTCAAAGGAGGGGCTTTATGATAATAGATAGGCTGATCTTGAGATCAATCACAGATAGAGATATATTTACTGTCCTCACAGAGTCATAGTATTGCTTACATATATGAATTAAAGATTGCCTAAATCCTGCCTCTGAACATTTCTAAACTTTAAAAAGATAGAGATCTATATTTGAATTTCATATCCATCTCATACCTCAATAGTGGGATGAACAAAAACACCCAATTCAATCACACCTGAACTGTATAAAAACTGGATCTTTCAAGATTTCCTATCATCATGTGGACTTGTGCACATAACAAACTGGCCCTGAAAAGCTAATACAGAGCAGCTCCACTCCACATTCATCCTTATTTCTTTTCAGGAGTGCCTTTGTACAGTTGAGCTTTGCTTTTGAAGTGGATTAAGTACACTCCATATGGCATTTTTAGTGGTGAAGCAAAGTGCCACAACAGGAACCAGTGCAGAAAAATATTCAATGCATAGCCAAGCTTGTCCATTAATGGCCTAATACAGGGCAAGCCTGAATAATATCCTCAGTTACAGTAAGATACTGGGTGCTCGATGAAAACATTTTAGTGAAAAAATCAGTGTTTCACAGGTGCAAAAGGTCATATTTCTGTAGGTGTTATGGATGGTTATTTTTTAAATTTAAATCTAGAAATTGGCCAGATTCCATATTTTTAAACCTAAATCCAGTGTTTGAATCCCTGTGCAATACATGCGGTGGAAACAGCATCTTAGTCAGGACAAGCAGGAAAGGCATAATGGACTTTCACTTTTCATATAATGGCTCTCCAACCATTACTGCAGCAGCCCTGGTTCCTCCTTCTCCTTCATCCTCTCATCCCTTCCTCCCTTCTTTTTGACCAAACAGTCCAGTCTGGACACAAGACAGCTCTTGTTAAAATCCATTTAGTTCTGTGAAAAGAAAAAGAAAATAAACTCTTCCAAACAAAATTTTTAAAAGGAAATCCTTTACAAAACCTTAGAGATTTAACTAAGAAGCTTTCAATAAAGCAAAACTATTTTAAACTTTCACACAATAGGAAAAGTTTATCCAGGTGGAACAATTGGTAGTGGAGCAGAGAACAAGAAATCGAAAAGGTTAAGGTTTTCCTGGATGAAAACCGTAACTCAAACACACACTCAGGGGGACAGTTATACATATGTTTTTGAACAAAAACTCTAACCTGGCATGATTAATTTTGGCCTTAGTTTTGTCAAAATATTGAAGTCCATATGGCACAAAGCAAATAATTTTACATTTTTATTTTAAACCCCTGTGTTTTTCTTGTCTATTCCCTTCTCTTCCACCACACACACTGGCAGCCGCTACCAATACGCCAAATGCCAAATCAACCCTGCAAGCTGGCTGGCACAAGCGCTCTACAATACTGGCACACGCTTCCCTTTGCAGGGGGATTCTCTCTGAAACCCTGTGGCACATCCAAGCATCCCTGCTTAGCAGCTGAGGACCCTGTCTATCCCAGTCACATCAGCAACAGGGTGCCTTAACTGTGGACGTGCTGCCCATTTCATTACGCTTAAATCAAATAAAACAGCTTCACTTCACCTCAGTGCATCCATTCCCCCTCCCACCCCAAAGAATCAGTCAGTGCTTTACAATATCTTTGTACCCAGCAATGGAGAGGTATTGCTGCTGCGAAAACACAGGATGCAAATCACTGCAATGTGAGTAAGAGCAAGGAAAAAAAAGACATCACTCAGGCAGGCTGAGCAAAGTCCTGCATCTACAGTTGGCTCCACAGAACACTGGGCCTTAGGTGGAGGAAAAGGATGTCACTCCTTTACCTCTTGTCCATGAAACCTTCAGTGAGCTGGAGAAAAATCAGGAACAGTGAAGGCTTTGCTGACCCTGTCAGGATTCAAACTAGTATTTGATGCTCAAATACTAAATGATTCTCTTTGATGGCCTCCCTGTTTGTTTTCCCTATGTTTTTTCCCCATATTAGAGCATGTTTCTCTAATATATGGCGTTTTATATGTATATATATATACACACACATATATACATTTTAAAACATTTTAATTAATATTTATTCAGAATACAAGAAAGTAGATTCCTTATAAAAGCAGGCTGTTAATACTGTTTTTAGACAAAGACCAAGACTGGGCACTGGACAGTCCGGCACGCTGTCCCAAACCACAGATGCACATACCTTCTACCCCATTTTCTACACTTGTACACTTAAGTTCATGGCCAGACACGAATCCCACCTCCCAGTGTGATCAGTGACCTCTGCAGCTACAAGAACTGTGTTCAGGATCTTCCAGACAGCCCTGATGAAAAAGATCAAAATAATACTCTTTTTTCACTCATAGCAGACAACAGCGAATCCTTCATCTGTGAGATCCTGTTCTGAGGAGGGTTTGGAGCATTTCTGACAAAGACCCATTTCTTGGGTGGCACGGTGTTGCAGTGCACAGGGGAAACCCTGCGCAGCCACAGTTGCTCAGTCTTCACATCAGCCCAACATCTGCCACCAGAGAATAACCCCACATGCTGCTCTTCCCTTGGGATGTGTCGAGGAGCCAGAGGACTGGGTGAGAGCACCAGCAGTGGCCCATCATGCTGAGGACACAGCCTGCCAAGTGTGGCACTAACTGGAGCTCCCAAAGCGCTGGACGCTCCCTCTTGGAGTGACTGCACCTTTCTGCAGCCCTGCTGGGAGCTGACCAAGGAACAGGTGAGGAACTGGTCATGGTTTGCTTACTCGCTGCCAGAGCATCATGGCCAGTCGAGATCACCCAATCGCAACAAAGCTGAAAACTTTCCTCTGTAATGCCTCACGGAGAGCGGGGAAACTTTGTTCTCTTACAGCCACACAGCACAACCACAAGACACTGTCTGCGCCTTTCCACAGTACCAAGTTTCTGTTGGAGCAGCAACTCCACCTAACAAATGTAACTTTAACAACAGTAAAACAACCTAATAGCTCTGCATGCCAGGGGGCTAATGTGGCGGGCCATTTAACGCTGCACTAAATAGCCGCGGTTTGGTTCTCATTGCCAAGTGCTGAACTGAGAATTGCAACTGCAGGAGCAGTCCCTAATTCGTTACTTAAAGGGGGTCATTGCTCATAGGGTGGGGAAGAGGAAAGAAGGGGGGAGATATCAGACAACTCTAAACATTCAAAGTCGACAGAAGGTTGCACTCCTGAGAGAGGCAGTATTTAGTTGAAAGCCTGACAAAGCTCTGCAGCTGGGAGGCTTGTGGTGGTTTTACTCGACACTAAAAACTTGCCATAAGATACTTGTAACCTGTATAATAGGCTTGGTGGGAATGGGGAAGCTGGGAATGAAAGGAAGGTGCAAACATCTTGCTAATAACACTGCGGTTTCGTTTCAACTGGCCCTCAAAACCATACACCATGCAGGCTGCCAGCACAGCAAAGTAGCAGCAACACAAATAAACTGCTTTCCCATCTACTCTTCCTGAAAAAAAACAAAACTCCCAGACAGATCTGATGGCAAAGGACATCACTTAAAATGATACAACAAAACAAGCCCAAATTTACAGGGCACCTCTGCAAAGGGAGAGCTTTATTCCTGGATGTTGGAACCCTAAAACAACCGTTTTCTCTAATTTCTGCCATCACTCAGATTGGCCTTGAATTACCTCCTGATAGGCCTCCCATGTGCTTGCAGATGAGAGAGTGTAATGGGGATCTGTTAATTAACTAGAAGCAAAGTTGCACGGTGGGGATCAAACACTGGATGCGTCCTAAAACTCCCACAGAGAAGATGAAATGCAGCGCAAACTTTAAAGACTTCCCGTCATTAGCCAAGACCTTGGCTGCTCCTGGCCCAGACCCCTCCTGTTTCAGAGAACAATGAGGACAATGATGGCAGAAATGAAATAGTGCAGCAAGGAACAAAGGAATTAGCTATTTACCCACAGAGAGAGAAAGGAAAAGAGGGGCAGGGGGGAAGGGGGAAGGGAACTTGCTTTTTTCCTAGGGTTTCTGTCTACTTTTAATTAATTTACAGCTGCCAGGGACTTGCACACAGAGCACGCCCAGGAGCATTGTGTTAGAGCTCAGTGTTAATACATGTAACATCTACTGTTTACTCCCAGGCAGGAAGGAGAAGGAGCTGGGGCAGAGGGGCAGTGGGAAAGGAGGAGAGGAGATCTTCCCTCTTCAAAGCTGCTTGAAAGAGACAGGCAGAGATGAGCAAAAGGTTGTGCTGATCTCTAACTTCTCTGAACCTGCTTCCATGCAGGCTATTATTCTTTAAAAGAGCTCCAGGTAGGGTGGATCACTGTGGGCAGGAGTTGCACTGGGCACTGAAATGAAAAGGGAGGGCACTAGGGCAGGGACCTGAAGGTGAAGTGACAGCAAGTGCTGTGCAGCCAAAGAGACAGATCAAGGGAGATCTTGGGATGGAGGCACACAGCCCACAGTGCTCTGAGGAGACACCCAGCCCCACTTCCCTGTGCTTCCAAAGGACTTGAAGCACCACAGGGCACCGCACTAGTAGGCAGCTTATTCAGCAGTTCCACAGATAAATACTGCCCCTAACTTCAATGAACTGAAAATCCAGCTATGGCTAAACTGTGCCTGTCCCTCAGACACAAGGACATGGCACCAGACTGGGATCTTGCCGTACGGGCACCTGGATGCAAGACTGGATACCCTAAAACACCCAAGCTGGCATTGTAAGCCCATGTTTGAGTGGCTCACCTGAGCACCAAATGATAATTTCTTTCATCTCTACCTTGCATCTAAAAAAAAGAAAACAGCTTTGTCAGGTGGCTGTTTTCTTGAAGCCTGAACCCCAGGATGCGAAGCAGCACTGCATTTCCATTGAAAGAGAACAAGGAGAACAAGGCACAGAGAAGTCACACTGCACAAGGACAGCCCTGCATTAAGACTCTACAGCTTCACCTACAAAACCATCAGACCTCAGAGAGTGGGGTAATGGACACATCATGAGAAGCTGAAGGAAACAGCCTAATCCTCCTAAGTAGGTTCTTTGTGAATGTTTTTGTTGGGCTTTTGTCTCTCTTGAAGAAGGAGCAGGAGAAGCAAAGGCTCCACTGAAAAATAAAAGTCTGCAGCTTATCAGATTTATTCTTGGCCTAAACAGTGGCCTTAGGCAGCAACGGTTTCAGTCTGTGTTCTGCACATGACTGCTTTTGATAAGGAGTGAGCTCAGGAACGTGAGCCCCAGGTGAGGATGGAGCATTTAGACTATTTTCTGGCTGCTTAGGAGAATGTTGGTGGAGGTGTCAGTCTTTTTCAGAGGTAAGAGCAAATGATACTATTACATACATTTTAAAAATAAGAGGCATAACCATTTGGTTTCCAGACAACCTGTTCAGAACAATCAGTGTGTATTTCACAGTTCAGCAAAAGAGACAAGACCTTCTAGGCTTACAGTTAACAAGAGCAAAACAACAGCTAAAAAGCCCACTGCACATCAGACGTGTTTGGCCACGTGGGAGAAAAACACAGAAAACTTCCCTGGCATTCGGTCCAGGGAAGCTCCACTCACCATAGAATGAGGGCAGGGGACAGTGAGGAGAAGTCCTTTGATACCATAACCAATGTCTCAGCACTGCCCTACATTAGCTAACTCCACAGGTAGGAAATAAAAGGTGAAGGGAAGGTTGGATTAGTTCATGTCTGATTTGATGCCTGATAAAGCCAGCTATATTTTCAAAGGGGGAAGTGATGTCTATTTTTTCAAAAAGCATCTAATTCCTGTGTCAGATAGTGAAGTTTTCATATAACCAGCATCTTTCATGCATTGCTTATGTATCACTCAGCCCTAACTAAACTGAACTACACGATCTTGGAGAACATTTCACTGCTCTTTCACTCCTCTCTCTTCCAGCAGCTCTTGCTTCTTCCCACAAAGACTGTTTCCCATTACTTGGGAGACACTGCCATCATGACTTCTGTGTGTGATTACATTTTTCTCTACCAATGAGATCCAGACAACCACCTGGATATAAAAAGAGAAAATAAAGGGTACTGACTTTATGGGATTTGTTCAGATCTCAAGCAGAACACACAAGATTGTCACTCCAAAGGGAAAACTGCTCTAACATGGCACAAATATATGAAATTAATCCTTACCAAACGGTCTAAAGCAAAAAGTAAAAGAGTCCAGGTTGCAAATTCTTTGCTTTTATGCACCTCTGAAAGGAAAATGACTGTGTTAGAATAAGTGATTTTTTAAAATCTGTTTTATTAATTCATTTGGCTTATAACACAGAGAGAATCATCCCATCACAAAATCTGCCAAAAGGTTCAGTTATTATTAGCCTCTAAGATGCAAGCTAATTGCTTTCTGTGTTTTTCACCAAAACCAGCTGAGATCCTGAGGTTCACAAAAAGGATACCGCACATGCTCAGAAATTTGCCTGTCCTGAAGATTTTTAATTACAAATTTGACATTATTCTTCCCCAGTGTAAAATCTGAGGCTTGCATCTTACAGAGACTTCCCAAGCCTTTAATTCTGCACATGTCAATAGTCTTGCTAAAGCTAGAGAGACTATTCAGATGCATAAATCAATGTGAACTTGCCAAGCCTTTGCAAAATCAGAGCCAGATTATCACAGTGAATTCTATAGACCTTGCCACCACTGCCTGAAATGAAATTCATTTTTAAAGAAATATATTTAACAGAAATTTTATGGAGAAATAGTCAGGTCTCTCTTCCTCTCTAAAAAATTTATCAAAACAGATATCCAAATGTTAGTACTGCACCATCTCTCTAGTTCTATATATCTCCTCCTTCCCTGAAGTTAGTTAAGGATTAAGATAATCCAGAAAAACCAAGTGGGTTGACTTCTACACTCCAGGAACTCTCTGCTGCCATTGCTGTTTCTTGGGACAACAGCATCTTCATACGGTGCCCTTTGAAATAAGCACTCTCTGCTCCAGTTTATTCTGGAGGAGGGAGAACATGCTTGATGCTTGTTCAAGGGCTGGAGTTCAGCAAGTTGATTCAGTTCAGGGCGTGGTCAAATAGACACCAGAGCAGGCGCAAGTGAGATGCACAGCTCTGGTTGGCACCTAATTTTCTTTTACCTCAAGGAAAACAAATGTGAATGGTCTAATCATGATTGATTCATTTTACTCCACTAGTTTGTCTCTTAGAAAGATCTGTTGATAAAGAGTTGAAATCAGCTATACAAGTAGACAGCACTACAACACAGAAGAGAACCATGGTTCACACAGCTTTTCCAGAGAAAGCCCCAGCACTCCTATTTTTAAGGGCATGATCCTCAGCCTACTGACATCCTCCAACAAGCTGGAGGACTCTGCCTCATTCCTCAGCATATGGACCTGCACAGCCGGGCCTCACATGTGCTCAAGCAACATATTCTGCACATCACTCATTTCTCTGTAAGTGGAAGCAATCCCACCTTATAAAATCAGCAGTACAGAGATATCTTCGCATCTCTAAAATGACAAATCACTACAATGCAGATCTTACCAGTGCTACTCCCTATTTCCAAGTTATTTATTCCAGCCACAGTAGTTCACCAAAACCTTTTGCTGGCTGGTTTGGAAGACGGCCCCTCCTTCTGCTTTGTATCTTGAGCCAAAGCAATGCTGTAGAGATACCAGCAGCAGGACATTGTGCTTTATTTTTCCATGGCACAGGCAGTGATGGGCCTGAGCTTTCATCTAAGGTTTTCTATAGAATCATGGAATGACTTCAGGTTCAAAGGGACCTCAATGATGATCTCATTCTACCCCCCCTGCTGTGGGCAGGGGTACCTTTCACTAGGCCAGGTTGCTCAGAGCCCCATCCAACCTGGCCTTGGACACCTCCAGGGATGAGGCAGCCACAGCTTGATGTGACCCCTACCAGTCTCTTATATTTCAAAGGGCTGGATGGCAAACTTGAAAGAACTGTCCCTCTTGTAACTAAATAATGTAAATTTCATTAGACATGAGGAAACATAATTTTCAAATGAGAAAAGTCCAGATTTCAGGCTGATATGCAATTTCACCTTCCTTTCTCTCCCCCAAAAATCTTTTTTCAAGCAAGTGTATTGCCTTGAAAAAATTTTTGTTTTGACAAATACACAAATTTTTTTAAAACAAAAATATGTGTTTTTTGACTACTTGACAGTACTGCTTATAAAACATTGCCATACATTTGCTTCAGCTACATGTGGGCCTAGAACTAAATATAGACTTTAGTTTTCAGAGTTGTCAGTGCCCACCACCTTACCCTCTCTTAAATGCGGAGGTGAACATACACTTCAGCATCGTGAGCCAGCTTATCCATGATATATGAGCATTTCGTGTATGGGGTGTGTATATAATAGAGCACTGCATACCTCCAGTGACTTGTTCAGGAGCTTAATCTTCTCCTGAGTCTCATTTTTATAGTGCTGCTGAGAAAAAAACAACAACAACCAAAAAAAACCCAAACAAGAAAAAGCTACAAAAAACAAACCAAAACCACCACTTATAAGCTTGGGGAGAGACTGTTAAAGGCAGAGGTCTCTCATATAAGCACAACATACGATTGGATAATATTGTCTGGATTAGCAGCTTTATAACCTAGCCAAGCCCCAGGGCTACAATTATCTGGTTGCATTAAACTGAAATCACCTGCAAAACCTCGCAGTGAATGAACCCTTGGAAGTGTCTAATCTGCTGGTTTGCACTTGCAAGCGAAAACAAAATTCGCCAATCTTGAAGAGATGAACAAACATCACAGTGCGAGATTTTCCAACTAATGCTTCTAATTTTGCTTCAAAAGGAAGGTCTTTCCATTGCTTTTGGCTCTTGTTTGAAATACTTTCCAAATATAGCATTATAATAAGCAAAGAATAAGAAGATAAAAGTCACAAGAATAGCTACTACCAATTTGCTCTTTTATAAACCTTCTCATTTCATTAATTTTGATGTAGAAAATTTGCAAGGTCTATTCTAAGGAGGAACCAGATTAGACAATGCTCCTATGACTCCTTATGATCCCAACTCTGTTAATAGTTTGGAGGTTCTCCACCTACATTGCCATTTTAAAGAGAAACCTTCCAACAATAATTTCTTCCTTTGTACTTCCATCACCTTCTCCTAGTAATTGACCAGAAACAGGAACAAGCAATATCCATCTAGTACCCAAGGTTTTTGCTCCACAGAATTTCTACAGCCTTGCAGTCTATCAAACAACCAGCCCTCCCAAAATGAATGGTCATTTTGGACTCTGACCAGCTCTCACTTCAGGCACTCCCTTCTGTCTATCTACAGTTCCCCCTGGTTACAGAGATGGACACAAAGAGCTCACACCACCAGCTGTTGTGTGTCAAGATTTAGCAGGAGTTTTACTGAAGTAAAAGTATGAGCTGATGGATGGAATTATAATCAGGCTACACAGATAAGAAGGGAACCATAGATAAGAAATTCAAACTTGTGTGGTCCTGAAAGTTGCCTCAAAGATTGAGGCCACTCCACCCTAGAAATGGCAATCACCTGGGGCTTGTAAGCAGAGTCCTGTATTTTAGGGAAGCACATAGACAGTGAGCTACCTCTCAGCCTTCTGCATATCTATGAGCAAAAGACACTTCTTAAAAGAAAATTATGTAAAATCATCAATGAAGTCATGAGGATGGACAATTACACTCATGTTGTCAGATGAGTGTAGTTACCTGCACTCATAAGTGAGAGTAGTGTGGGTTTATTACATATCATAGTATGAGAAGCTCTGCTAAAGCACCAGTAAAAAGTCAATAATTACAAAGAAAGTGACATTTGAAGAACTACTCAGGTACTGCTGTGTGGGAATTAATGGTACTATTTTTACTGCTGATCTCTGCAAATCTTCAGTTTCTCTAGGCTGGAATATGCAAGTGGGAAGAAAACTTCTAACTAAATTAATTTCCATGCAAAGTTTAGAGACAGTCTGGAAGATGTTCTTTAAAAACTAACAATGAAATTTGAAATAACTTAAACTGAACTAATTGATTTTGGATTTTCTCCACGTTGAAAGCTATTTTTTGATATAGTGTTGGGGAGAAATGTTTAATGTGGATATGACTGGTAAATGCTACTATACTTTTATACCAGCACCATTTTTTTCCCCTTGAAAATTAATTTCTTGCCTGAAAAGGATTAAAATAATTTCCCTTTAAAGAAGGCTTTGCTAGATTGCTGCTCTATCTACACTGCACCATCCAGTTGTGTATTTATGTCATGACTTGCAAAAGCTTTTCAAGGCACTCCTAAATGTGCTTTGAACAGATGGGGAAAGGTAATGCATGGCATTTTGTCAGCACAGACACATGCTGATTCTGACGCAAAAAGTGACATCGTAGTGTATTGATTTCACATACATTTCCATATGCTTAAATAGTTTTAGCCTGTATGTTACTCAAGCATTCATTTTAAGATAACAACACTGTTTAAACTACATTTTTTCCATTTATCTCCTCGTTATCAGAATCCATATTTCATTCCAAATATAGCTGCTTGGGTATGCAGGAGAAAAAAAAAGATACAAATCAATCAAGCTTCCCATCACCCAATGTATTGACAAAGCAGATAATTCCTAAACCACACGTGGCATTAAGAATGCAGGCTATCATAGCTGCTTAGATGATTTTCTGGCTGCTTCAACCCATCTCACATCTTCAGTTGGTGTGTGCTGAGACCTCCTTTCCTCAGGTCCACATATGCATGGACTCCAACTCTTCTCCTCAGAAGTACGCACCTCTTTCCCTGCACTGGCCATTTGCTACCTCAGCAAGGCAGAGAAAAGCAGTCTGTCATTTGTTCTCTCCTGGAAAGTTCAATGCCTGCCCACAGAAGGGGATGTCTCACACAAATAACAGGTGCCCCAGGGAAGAGCCAGCCTCCTGCTGCTGTAACAAGTTCCGTCAGACCTATCTGTGTGCGTTCTCCCAACTCTACCAAAAACAATAGTGTTGTCCTCCGCCTCTGCCAGACACTTATCTGATTTTATTTCTCTTCCACAGTTCAGTACTACTCTCTTTTGCTTCCTCTCTGCTTCTGACCTGAACTTTAGGAGGGAAATAACACATCTCATCTAGCCTAGAAAGAAGAGTTCAGTTTAGGTCAAGCTTAGCTAGCAAAGCTTTCAGCTCATTCTGTGGCTCAAATGCAGCCTGAGCTTTTACTTCAGCTGGATACAGTTGTATCAACAGTATATCCTCTGTTTAAAAGAGAAAGAGAGATGTAGGCAGATGGATTTAACTAGCTCTAGCTAAGCTCACCTTAACCATGACTTTCCAGCCACCATCCCAAAGACAAACGCATCAGAGACATGAAAGGCAGTGAGTTCACAGTCTAGCAAAAAACTCAACAGGCTAGGTACACTGGTTTAATTTTATCACTCAATAAAGTTGCTACTGGATACGCAATTTAGCATTTCAGAGGCTTGTAACTTGGGAGCTGAGCTTTCCATTGAGACAGTGAGAATATTTTTAATAAAATCAAAACAACTTTTTTTTTTTTTTTCCTCTCAGCTTAGGGACAGCTGAGCCATTTTGGCTGAAAAATTATTTTAATTTTTTTTTTAAATGTCTGAGGCAAACACCCAAAATGGAAAATATCAGCCAAAGCTGAAATCGTTTGGCAAAGATATGAACAGCTGAACTGAGAGTTTTAGCATGGAAAGCACCAAGCAATCTTCGACACAGACATAACTTCCCATACTTCCTACTGCCTATTTCCCCACGTTCCTGCAGCGGCCAGGAGAGGTGGTCTCGCCACCAGCATCAGTTCCAAAGGTACATAAATGCTGGGGAGAACGCACCAGCATCTGCCTGCTAAAGAGCAGTGCCATGGAGCAAGACCCACTCTGGGATTTGTGAATCTTGCTTTGAACTACCTGACCTTCAGTGCTGTTGAAAAGGGGTTGCTGAGCTAAACAGGCCCCAGACAAATCAGCACAGTAAAGCCCTCGGCACAAACTATCCAGCAACAGCAGCCAAGCACAAACCCTGGACCATGATTCAGCCTCCTGAGTCCCATCTTTATTTGCAACTCTTATATACCTATTTAGGGGTTTGTGTAAAAAATATGCTGCATTTTTACTTTGAGCAACCACAGCTTACAGTCACTGGAGGAAAAAATTTGCTTCACTAGAAGCACAAGGAAGCACAAAACTAAAAATATTAACAAGTAAATAGTTTATCTTTTTTTTCCTCTCTCTTTTTAACTCAGTCATGAATGCTCAAGACCCTTATAAATACCAAGTAACATTTCACAAGCTGGCATACTTGAGTTTTTAACAGAGGAACATTTTGAGGTGCAAGCCAAATACTCTGTGTTAAGGTAAAAGGAAATAAAGAAGTTGACCATAACCTGAGGCCTTGGCTCCCGCCAAGTGCCTGTTGTTATGAAAGCAAGGTGCTCCACACGATCTAATCATAGCACTAAACCTTGTTACAAGCCCTTTTACAGCTCCAATATCTGGGTTACATGGAAACACGCTGGAGAGCCTCCTTGTACTATGAAATAAATGTCATTCTGACTGGCATCCTCTCTTCCAGCGAGTAATTTCCCTCTGCTGATAAATCGATACAGCAAAAACAAATGAGAGTGCACAATGGGCACATCGAGGATTACATTTTTATTCATTTCAGAGCCCCTGCAGCAGAGTTTTTTTAAACACAATAGCAGAAAATGATGCACTTGAGCTGGGAGTAAGGGGGGAGGAAAGCATACCTTGCAGAGGAAGAGAGAAGGGAAAGAGCAAGAAAGGAAGACAGAGTAAAAAGGGGAGGAAGAAAAATAACATCAGAATTTAGAATACAAGTCTACATTTCCAAGCCTCAAGTTTGGGGTGGGTGTGTGTTCAGTGAGTATTTGGTTTGGCTTATTTCTAAGTCCTTGTTCTTTGTTACAGCAACAATATTTTGCCTTTTTTCCCCCTTTTCCTTTGTTTTTAAATTTTAATTTTAACTGTTCCATTCTTTGTTCCAAGGAACTCTTTCTTACCCCTTCCATCTCAACTGCTGTACTAATACACACAGGACACCACCAGTACTGCCCACATCTGTAGTAACTCATATCAAAATGGTTGTGTCAGAGGGCACACATTTGGTGTAGTTGAGATGTAACTGTAGGAAAAGGGATCAAACCAGAGAGACTTTGGGGTTTCAAGCTCAAGGAACTGATCCACCATCCAGTGAAGTTAGGAGAGATATTTTCAGTGACCTGTAACAGGTTCTGACCCAGCCTGATCACCTTCAATTATACACACTTTGGCCCCAAGACTTGAGGTTTCAGTCTTTCGTAGTTATAAAGCAGAATTTAAAAGAGCTAAACTTCTTTTCTCTTTGGGGCATTGAGCCAAAAAAGGTGCAACCATGCATTTACTGAGGTGCAAACCCAAAGGCAGGAGCCCAAGGTGTTGAGTAACTGGTTGGCCAGCACAGACATAAAAAGAAACTCACGGGCACAACAGGACACCACCAGTACTGGTCAAACTCCCAGGTTTTTGGCATTCACCTGTTGTCCTGTTTTTTGCTAAGCCTTCTGTTTTAACCTTGGAGTCAAAGAATTTTCACACAGTTTTATGTAAAAAATAGCTGATTTTTTTTTAACCGTCTATTCTGTTTTCATTCCTTTTGTAATAAGAGAAAGTTTGATGAGCATCCTTTTTCTCCAGTGGGATTGAGGAGGAGGTGGCATGTCCTCCAATCCCTTGTGGAGTTGAGAATGTTGTAAAATATGGTAAGTGTAAATAAACTCTCTCTTTTCCCTCCTGTCTGCTGAACCTAGCAGGTGTGAGAGTGTCCTTTATTGTGCTTTCACCGGCACATTCACCCACTGCTGCTGAGAGGCCAGACCCAATAGCTCCAAAGACTGGAGACCACTGCATGTCTACAGAAGACCTGGAATCAAGACAGCCAAGGGGCAGCTCAGGGAAAGAGGTCACACATTTTTACAGCATAACCCTGACTTGAACATGCCACAGGCAGGAAATCCAGGGATTTTGGGAAATCATGGTCCTACACTCCTTGTCCCTAAGAGGGATTCCAGCAAATGCAAGCAGGGCTTCCATTTCATCACTGTACGACCACTAGGAACGGGACCGAAGTGACAAAACATTGTACGTTTACAGCCACGTGACTGCTGGTTTGTGGCCACTTTCAGTAGTGTCACAGCCCTGGTTTGAACCAACAACCTCAAGGTGAGAGGCTGCTGAATCTCATTACTAGTTCCCCATGCCTCGTTAAATTTGCATTTATTTGGTTCTCCCTGTTAGTGGTTCTTACGATGACCAACTAGAAATTACACAGAAATGTGCTTTTTTTTCTTCCTTCCTTTTCTCCCCCCTCCCTTTTTTTTTTTTTTTTAAGCCGAAAGGCCGTAACACAACAGCAACATAATGAAAAGTGAAATCCTTTTACAACCCTGGGAAGGCCAAGATGTGTGCCCAATAAATGTAAGCAGACATGATATTCTTTATAATCACAGCAAGATGAAGATGTGAACTGAATAAATGCTTTAAAAACATCATAGATTTTATTAGATGCAGAAGATTGAAGCGTTAGGCACCTTTTAGCTCAACTTTCATTTAATTTACTGCTTGCTGTACTGTAGTCTAAAGGGAGTGAAAAAATCCTCTCTCTAATTTTTTTTTCCTTTTCATGAGCTGACCAAGGAGATGAAATCTGGGTACTTTAATTACCATTCAGAGCCAAAGGCCTGGCCTTTGATATGGAAATCCCACTTCAACTCCAGCTTGCTGCTGCCTTTCCCTGTCCCCTTCTCCTTCCAATCTCACAACATGAATTTTAAGTAGTCTTGTCAACACCTGACCGTGAAAGCTAACAGAAGCCTGTGCTGCTAAGTTGGTGCTGTTGATAATTTTTGTAATTTTTTTTTTTTAATTTTAATTTTCCTTAGGAGGGAGAGAGTGGGGTGGGGAAAGGCAGGTTAGAAATTGGAGAAATCTAAGGAACTAGATCTTTTCCTTCCTTGTCCGTGGCCTGGCCCGGCTCATGCAGCAGCTCACATGAAAGGGTAAAAGAAAGGAGGAGCAGGCGGGGCAGGGGGGGAACGGATGAAAGCTGTCATGTACAGTTACCCTGTTATTGTCATCTGCCTGCTGCATGACTCCCAGCTTTGCTATAATTATTAATTGCACTTGTCAACTGTCATTAATTCCTCTTTAGCATCCCTGTCTTGGAGTAATTAGACAGAACAGCCTCACTGCACTCATTGTTTTGAGAGGCCCCTGAAAGAGCCCAACGGGCCTGTGAAGAGACAACCATCATTAATACAATAGAGCACCTCGGCATTAACCCTTTCCAAGGTGTAGAAATCAGAAGCTGATGGCTCTCCTATCTTATGAGTTCCAGTTGCTGAATGCCCCGTTTCCCTTTTCNCGTGCCCACATATGCACTCCCAAAATTCTGAATTCCCCAACCCAGCCATCTCTATGCTGTTACACAGGTATAAGTGATGACCACGATCTTCCTTACACTTGCCATTGATTTGGTGGCCACATGGAGTGGACTCTACTCTCCCAGGGTTGCAGTGCTACAAAGGATAAAACCTCAGGTATGTGGGAAAGGTACAGTAGGAAGGCCCAATTAGGAAGCTCATGAGCAAAGGACAAAGCAAAGAAATGGGTTGGTACTGTGTTTGTATCACCAGCCTTGGGAACAAAGCTGCACTTTCCATTGCTAATACCAAGCTGCTTCTGGGTGNAGATCTTTTCCTTCCTTGTCCGTGGCCTGGCCCGGCTCATGCAGCAGCTCACATGAAAGGGTAAAAGAAAGGAGGAGCAGGCGGGGCAGGGGGGGAACGGATGAAAGCTGTCATGTACAGTTACCCTGTTATTGTCATCTGCCTGCTGCATGACTCCCAGCTTTGCTATAATTATTAATTGCACTTGTCAACTGTCATTAATTCCTCTTTAGCATCCCTGTCTTGGAGTAATTAGACAGAACAGCCTCACTGCACTCATTGTTTTGAGAGGCCCCTGAAAGAGCCCAACGGGCCTGTGAAGAGACAACCATCATTAATACAATAGAGCACCTCGGCATTAACCCTTTCCAAGGTGTAGAAATCAGAAGCTGATGGCTCTCCTATCTTATGAGTTCCAGTTGCTGAATGCCCCGTTTCCCTTTTCCTTATGAGGGTTCCCATCCAGTGACTCAAGAGCAACTGGAGGCTTCAGGTGCTGCAGCCTGGGGCACCCCAGTTGAGGGGCTGCAAGGAGGCATAATTTTCTGAGAGTGGGGGCTCAGCCCTCCCCAGCTCTATCAAAACCTGATCTTCTGCCCGACTCTTAGAGGAAGGCACAAAACACCAGACTTTATAAAGTTACCATCGTCACCTTTACCTCTTTCACCAGAGTTTAGGGAGGTTGACCAAAAAGCAGCTGTGGGATGTCAGTGTCCTTTGATGCTCGTTTTCCCCCTCACCTGAGGAGAGGGATCCAGGACATTTGTTCTGGCTGCCACTGCTGAGATCTCAGAGCCCAGCTTCACTCTCTCTGCCCCCACAAGTGAGATCTACCCCCCCCCACCCCCCCCA
>VYXC01003643.1:310813-368506 GCA_013397175.1 Platysteira castanea | reverse complement strand
CTGATTATATTCTTTCTGCATTTTTAAAAGATGGATTTCGGTGTCCCACAAAACTGGCTCTGTCTTGTATAACAACAAGATTTGACAGCCAAATTTTATTGTTACCTTATTAGTGAGAAGCTCTGCTAAATCACCTTTAAATTGCACACAAGGCCGAATTTCTCTAAAGGTCAAAATGAATACAGCACACGCATATTATTACAGATTTCTGAATGGCCAGTGATACTAATTCCTCAAGTAAATAAAGCAATTCTATTTTCCTTTGCTAATGCCAGATGTTTATTTCACCTTCTTACATGAGTATGCTCTTGGGACAGATGTAAACCAATCCTGATTGCTGGCAAGGAAGGCATCCTAGGATAAAGCTGGCTGAACTCAACTGATGATTTCAGGTTTTCAGTGTGATCTGCTGAGACATTGCTGTGATTTAGCCAGAAGCTTCAGCATTAGCTCCGGTTAATTCAAGAAGGTGAAAATCAATAGGTGGTTAACAGCCATTTCAGTGTGAATTCACCCATTTCAGTGTGAATTCACATGCTTTCTGTGGTGAACTTCTGTCACCAGTGCATTTTGATGCACGGTTGGGAAGTTTTGCCAATTTAAAAGTACAATTCAGCGAGCAGCCCTTTATCAAACAGATTCAGCTGCAAATCCATGAATTCCTCTAATGCATAATGCCTGACCCCTGTACACTGGATATTCCCAAAACATCCCAAGCCCATATTTTCTCCTCCCTCCTCTTTACAGGCCACACTAGCTGAAAAAGCAATTAACAAGAGCACAGAACATCCAACATGTGCACAACCCTAAAAACACCCCAATATCATTATAGATAATAAATTCTGTTCCACAGTCTCTCCAATGAAGAGTGTTCAAGTGATGATTAACCAACAAGCCAAGTGTTCAGCTGCAATCTCAGCCCATTTTGAGTAGCTTTTGCTCAAGGCACACTAAAGCAGAAGATTAAAAAGCCCCTCCCAAATGGATTAAAAACTCTTTTAAATTACCATCTTCCAGGTCATTATGGCAATAAGTAATATCTATATATACACATATATATTACGTATATAAAGAAAGGCAAAAAAAACCCCTGAGACAATCCTTCTCTAGAGGATTACTTCAACACTTTTGACTTCAGAGAGATTGAAACTGATTCTTCTAAGCAAGCAGCTTTAACCTAAATCAGAACTCACCTCTCCACCAGTCAGAAAGAAGCTTTCTCAGAAACTTATACTTCCTAATAGTTATATGGGCCTTAATCCTCTTGGAAACAGTTTTAGGTCATTATTCCAGGAGTTATTAGGTTGGAAAACAGCTTCTAGGCAAATGATGCTATTCACAAACCTTTTACACCAGAAATAATGGTTGGATTATTTCTGCCTCAAAAGTAGTCTTGAGGTCTGATTTCTGATTTTTTTTATATCTGATGCTCCTGAGGACAAAAGAAAAAAAACAAAAAAAACCCCAAACAAACAAAAAAACGCCCCGAAAACCAACAACCAAACAAAAAACCTCCCGAAAACCAACAACCAAACAAAAAACCCAACCAACCAAACAAAAAAGGCCAAACAAAAAACCCACAACAAAACCACACACCCCCCCCCCAAACCCACAAAAAACCCCACAAAAAACAAAACAAAAAAACCCCAAAAAAACAAAATGAAAACCCCCCCCACGCCCAACAAAACAACACAGGTACTTGCTGTGAAATAATAATAATAATGGAAATTTTAACTATGTAGAAGGAATTATATAAGGATTATAATGGCAGCAATGAGAGCAAGTTTGGATTTTAAGTAGAAGCAAAAATAAAGGTTTATTTTCTGGCTTCCAGTGCTCTTGTAATGTTTCCAAGGACACCCAAAACATATGGTATTTCCCCAAGATGCCAATGTCAAAGGGCTTTCACAGATCTTTATTTTTTTTCCTCATGCCTTCTAAACTATTATTCTTTTTTTCACATCCACTGGTGTCTCACAGCATTATAGAAAAATAATAAAGTCTATTGAATTCTGCTCCTTGCACAGCACTTGAGGGAAGGGTGAGCAGACATCCGCTGGTCTGGGAGTATCCCTGTTTCCAGGACTTTAGAGAGCACTTGCCATTTCCACCCCAACTTATGCTTTGCTTTCAGCTGCCAGTGCTCTGCAGAGTAGCTGACCACAGACTCACTGGGCAGCTGAGCTCACAGAACTGGCATTAGGTACGCAAAATACTCCGGTGTTTGAAAAAACAGGATTATCAATTACATTTCATACTTTTTCTACCCTTGAGCACAGTAAGCAGATGGGAAATGACTAGTTTAGTACCTCTCACCCTAGATAATTTCCTTCTTGTCTTTAGAAAGAAATAAATTACCATTATGTATCATATGAATTTTCAGTAAGAAGAGAATCCAGCCCGAAAGCTGTTTTATTTCCAAAAGGCTCTCCTGAGCAGTTGGCTACTTCTCCACTTTACATTGAAAGTCAAATCTACAAACACTAAAAAACCAGCAACCCCCAAACACACACTGACAACAAGTCCAAAGCATATCACTTCATCTGTGCTATACTGCAAACTTGGCTTTCTTCAAGCAGATCAAATACTGAAATTTCAGTGGCAATTTTTGCCCGAATAAGAACTTCAGGATTTACCCCACCACTTTTAGATATAGCTGTATATGCATGTGAACTACCCATAATCTTCCTTTTCTCAAAGAAAATAATTGAACTATTAACTTAAAACCCCGCCTGTTGTAAACTAGTTATTAGTAAATTTTCACCCATTAATTCTTACCGCAAAGATGAATTTCTATTCTTTGCAGAAAAAGGGGGTCATAGTGGAAGATAAAATTTCAACAGCACAAAAAGAGCAGCAGCATCTCTAATTCTTCACTGAAGAAATGATATCACTTGGCCAAAGGATTCTGTGGCGTCACTTTCTGAAGTGCATTAAAAATGTATTAATTTGCCTATATAACAACTTCATCATCATTGCTCAGGAAAAATCCCAAAACCCACAGAAAAGGCCTTCTGAGGTAAACAAAAGCTAAAGAGACATAAGATAATTAAAGAAAAGAAAAGAAAATGAATTGTTGCATTTGTTCTCCTTAGTTATATTAGGAATAAAAAACAAAACTAATGTAATAATGTATCCCAGCAGTTCAAATCTTCTAATTTATGTAGAATGGATTATTACTTAGACAATCTGACCCTGGGCAAAACTTCCTCAGTTGAGAAGATTTACAATCTAATTATGCAGGAAGTTCTGCTGAGACAGTTTGGGTGCAATGGTCTTCTATTACATTTGCTTAGCTAAAATTGCTGCTTCTTCACTTGCTTGCTCTTCCAAGTACTCACATGAAAACAGAAAATCCTTCCTTCGTGTCCTTTATTTCCCTTTAGTCTTTCTCACCATTACTGTGTGCACAGGCACTTGTTCTCAACTGCAAATAGCAGCGAGGGGCTGAGATTGTTAAGAGCCAACTACAAGTTGCCTTTCAGGCTTTTGCTTTGGCCCCTGCTTAGTGAAGTGACTTTAAAAAGGACCATCAAAGTGCTTTTCATAATTTTTACAATGATAGTTGCTGGGTTGTTTCTCCCCTCCCCTATTGCAAATGCCCCTGAAAAAAAAGCCTGGAGCTGAAATCTGTTCCTGTATACTTGCTTCTTCATCCTGCACGCACAAAACTAGTTTATTTTTGTAGGGTGGCTCAGAGATGTTTTGCTGCTGTCTCAGACACCTGAATATTTTTAGCAATCTATATCATTAGATTAAAAAAACCAAAGTTCCTCAACACATACAAAAATAGCGAGAGCTTTGTAAGTCTGCAGCGGAAATGATGGGAAATTTGGGTCTAACATAATTCAAAGTATCTTTTTTCCCATAGATATATTACAGTGTGTCAATACAGCTGAATATACAGACATGTCCTATATTAACATAGATGGAGAAATCAGTGCCTTTTTTTCTTTATGGTAAGTGTTTTGATTTCAAAAGGTCAGTGGATCATACCACAGCCTTTGATCTTGATAATTACCATGTGTAGTAACGCACATTTTTATCTACAGGTGGCAGACCTTTTAAAATCAGCTTCAAATTCATTAGGCATTTTTGTTGATAGCGCCACCCACATTAAAAAGTAAGAATCTGCAGCATAAAGTTCTAATTAATGCTGTTCAATTTAGAGGACAGATCTGTCAACAGAGTGGCTCAATTCTCAAGGGCTAGTGACCCCTCTCAGAATTAAGGCCTTAAAAAATAAAAATAATTTTTAAAAAATTAGTTGCTCAGTACATAGCAAGCTTTTATTATTTAAAAATCACTCAGCAACTCAGCAAAAATTTCTGGGTTTTTTTTGTAAAATAGAAGTTTCACTTCCTTGATTATTAAGCACTGCCTGGCAAATTAGTGATTTCTTCTTTGATAAGCTTATTTAGAAGAGGAAAAGATGAGAATGTCACAACTGACTTCTGGCATTTAGAAAGATATAAGTGAATCGTACAACTTCTCCATATCTGAATCAATCATGTTAAAATACCATGACTTAGACTGTCATCTCAGATGCGTGTCTAAGGCCTCACCACGAAGCAGAAAAGCATCGATTTACACCATGATATTATCAATCATTTACCTAATCCTGCATTCAAATTTAATTAGAAATTTTTTTTTTTCTGAAAAAGAACAGTGGAATAGCCATCTGCATGTGGACAAAATCATACCGAAATCAAGAAGGCTGTCTCTGGGTTTTATCTTAGTCGGCCCTGAAATCTCAGTTGCACAGCTCTGGCTCTTGACTGCCTTCCACACCTTCTCCTCATTTCCACCCAGGAAACCTGGATGTAAGTGTTACCTGACACCGTGGCTGCATTTCTAACCCTGATGTTTTAGCTATTGCCACTCATGATACAAGAAATGTGAGAGCAACCTGGTCAAAGACAGGTGACACCTAACCCCATGACAAACTCATCAGACTCAAGAGTGCCAACCTCAACTCTAGTTCCTGAAATTCACAATAACAAGGATAAAAACAAGGCTACCAAAAGGAAGTGCTTGTCTTTGAAACCTTAATTCTGCAAACATTTACTATTCCTGAAAGTCAGATTAAGCACAAAAACTACTACAGGATTGTTGCCTTTTCAGCCCCTAAAATCAAGAGCCAAACAAGGTTAGGTGATAAAATGCAGTTACCGTTTTTAATGAAGGGTCCCTCCAGGTGCACAACACGCCAAAATATACGCCGAAAATGCATCAAAAATGCACATGTGACATAGGGCAAGTACAGTTTTATCAGTTTAGCAAATTAGCATAATTGACAAGAATCTTCAATTAGGTAATGAAGTAATTCCCCCTCTTGGTTCAACCTCTTCTGAAGCCCCCCTCCTTGCTATTTGTTTATGTCTATTACATGAGAAAGTGTCTTGAGAAGGTGTCTTGTCCTTGATTCCCATAAGAAGCAAGATTGGAACAGGCTGTCAGGAATTTGTTTGTCTAATCGGAAAAGTACTGAAGTTAGGAAACTATATAACTATATCATAACAGTCTACAGAGTTACAAATATATATATGAATAATATATAAAGCAAAAACCATTCTGGCATCAGGATCAAGAAGACACAATAACTGGTGGGATTATCTGTATCTGAATCTCCTGCCAGACCAACAACATTTAACCAGATTGTTCCCCATCTAGTCTCCCTATTACAAGAAACATCGTATTTGTAAAAATTTAGTACTTGGGATATAAATATATTTACACATCAACACTACTAAAATATTGCATATATATCCACAGAACCAAAAAAGTGCCCCAAAACCTAAACAAAACCCAAAACAAACAAACAAACAAAACAACAATCCAAACCCCAAAATCTTCAATAGTTATATTGTTGAATGTTTTGAATAGATTGAAATACAACTGCAAAGCAATTTGAGTAAGTAACAGAAAGTACTGACAAACTTAAAATATTTACACTGAGAATACACACACTGGAGAATGCTTATTTACTTGCTGACATGCACACTCTTCCCCTTCTCCCCGATCCAAGAGTGGGTGAGAAAAACTGAGTACACTAATGTCTTTTGCGGTAACCTAGTAACCTTCTCCTTTTTCTCCACAAGCTCTTCCTTCGTACCACACTCTTCCTTATTGCCAGCCCTCCAGAGTAATTGCAGTATGTCTTTATATGGCTTTGTTTTCCTACCCAATGCAGAGGAGTTGGGGTTATTTTCAATCTTCGAAAGCTTGTAAACAGGATCAAACAGGAACCCGGTCATCAGCAAGAGGAAGGCTAGAAAAATAAAAGCAAATGCATATCAACAATCTTATTTTAAAAAGAAAATACATCCAAAACATGAAACAAAAGCCTGGGCTCTGCTAGACATCCCCCCCCTCCTCCTTTTTATTTAGCTCATGAACTCTTTTTTGCAGAACAGAGGCTGGTGTAAATTAATGTGTGACCCAATATGTATCACGTGGAAAAGCTGCCATAGAAATATGTAATAGCAAAAAAAAGAGAAAGTAGACATTATTAGAACTAAAGAAGCACCTCTTATCATGATAAATCAATACAAAGATTGAACTAGGAGAAAGATATGACTACATATACCCATTTCTCTAGAGTCTTTAAACAGCTCACCTACACTCAGTGTTTTTGTATCCCCAACCCAAAATATTTGCACAATTAGCAGTGCAAGTACAGTGCTGGGACCAAGCAGTCCTCTGCATTTGCTTCTGCTTCCAGCTGACACCCTGTGAGTAGGAGGGTTACTCACACATTTACTCCATGACTTAGACACTATCCTGAGGTTCTTGGGTTGCACCTGATCTTCCTGCACGGGTGACAGAGTGGGATCTCCCCCAAGAACAACACAGCCCAGAACTTCAGTGACTCACATTCGTCAGTGGAGTCAGTGTGACTTCCCAAACCCCGCCTGGACCTCCACAGTTCAGGAGCATGAGGCACCTCAGATCTCTCTGGGCACGTGCTGCAGTTGTGGCTGCTGCTGTGTCACCCCAAGCCTTCAGCAGAGAGGGGAGAAATGCATTGTGGCACAGGGTGTGCAAGTGTGGGATGCGGAACAGGAATAAGCATAAGCAAGTCTGAGCCCATACTTGTGACATGACACCCTGTGCTCACACAGGCCAAAGTTATCTCAGATGTGAAGTCGTTGTCCTCCCAGTCAGATTTGGCATCCCTAAATTGTATTACAGTGTATTATTTTCAATCTAGTCTAACCAATACAAATAATTTGTAGTATGAAATATATGTATGAATATAAATAGGAATTTCTTTCATTTTTCAACTACAAAACACACAGAGCCAAATTCTGAAATCAACACCCTCAATATATAAAACTAGGCACCTTTTCCTACTGGTTTAACTTGACAGAATTACTTTTCCAGCCCTGCAGCTCAGAGACCTCCAGGAAAAGCAGCAGCATGTAAGACACCACCAAGAGCAGGCTGATGCATGAAGGTTCAGAAGACAGCCATCCCTGGTTCCCTACTGAGCTCTGCATGCAGGCAAACTTTGTGAAGACAAACCTCAATTTCCTATATTATTTTTGAGCAATCAGATGAACAAACAGAAATGTGTCCTCTATATATTTTGTATAGAAATTTCCTCAGTCATGAGTTTCTGCTCTTAGAAAGATGAATATCTCTAAAGGCTTTTCAAATCTGTGCTGAAGCAGGAGGGGTGAAAGTCGTTCCTCAAGGAAGATAAGTTATCAAAATTTTCTTGTACAAAAATAGGTCAAGTTTTGCAGGACCTATTAGACTACCTGTTTACCATCATCACAAAGAACCAAAACAAATCAATTGCTTAATTCTTATTACTTGGTTATCAACTTAACCATTCATTAACTAAATAACATCATATAAAATTAGTCCTTTATCTTCCTTCCCTAACTCACATTATTAATAAAGCAGACATAGACCACGAGCTGAGAAAAGAGCAAGCCCCACTCAATTCACTCCTAATTAGTATGAAATCCCAGCACAAGAAAGGCAGGTCACAAGACAATCAGAACAATAATGTTTGTTTACAGAATATTCCCCATTACGTTTTTGCCTTTCCCAGCAATCTAGAACCGAGTGCTATCCCTGACCTTTTCATATCAGCAGAACACAAGGAAAAAGTAATAATGACTTTGCTCATTCTTTTGTTTGCTGCTACCAACTTTGACCAGTGATACTTGCTCATCCTTGTCTTGTCTCTGATATCTCCTCCCTTAACAAACTCTTTACAAAACTTGTGATTTTCCATGACCATAGATATTTCTAGGTTTTTGAAGAGGCTTTGCTTTCTAATTTCTCTGTACTTAGCAGTTATCTTCCACAACCAGGCCTGGGCAGGCACAGGTACAAAAAAATAAGAGTAACATTAGCAACAACAACCACCATCACCACCTGAATTTGAATCTCAGTTGTATTTGGGTTAGTTTACAACACTGTGACCCCCAGTTTATTCCCATACACACTTAAGCATTTTCTTCTTGTTAATTTTATCTCCATACAGCTTTCTAGCTGGTGTCAAGCAACTTCAAAAGGGTTGCTGTATGATTGTTAGAAAAGACAAAGCAAAACTCCAACTAACAACTCCCTACAAGCTTTGATGGGAATAAGATTTTTTTTCAGGAGCTGAGCTGGAAATAGCTGTATGGAAAAAGACCCTTTGAAAAAAATCAGATTTACTTGGACTAAGCAAGCTTTAGTTAAGTTGAAGTAAAAATAAAAATGTGTTTTTAAAGATAAAAACCCACCTAATTCAACTGTTCATTAACAACGCAATGAAGCAATCACCAAACATTAACAGAGACTTCTGAAATTGTGGTCCTTGGCTAGAGTCTTGAGTGCAAAGACAGAACCAGTAAAAAAAGGGCCTGTTGCCATGTGAAGTAACCTAGATCCCACTCTGCAATTAAATTCACTTTCATGTTTACTGTAGTTTCCATAGGATGGACCTAAGAAAAATTCTACTTCTAAAATATTTCTTTGACTTTCTCTCTATTTCCATAACTAATCCTACAATATTTTTGTTTCTACAGCAACATGGTTGGGAATCATTATTTGGGAGGATGGCGAGTGCACTATTCCGGAAACAGACAACAGCTTTATGTACAGGAATTAAACTAACCCCTTCCAAAAAATCCTAATAAGAGAAAATTTTAGGTATAAAAATCTTGAACTGTAGCACACACCCTTACAAAGACTTTTACAGCATTAGAGAAAGTAATACACGATACACTACATAATATCTCCTAGAGTAAGTGTTATGTATTGTATTATATTTAACTAAAATATTTTTATTTAAATGTTGTCTAAATTTTAATAGTGGTGAAATCAGAGCAACAGCCTTGAGAAGACCAAAGTCTGCCTCTGACCACAAGCTCCCCACAATCATCTCCAGGCAGCCCTGCCTCACACAGCTTCCACTATCTGCAAGTTCCATTATCCTGTTCAAGCTTTGCCTCTTTACTGAGGCCACCAGGAAGATGACACCCAGTGACAAACACTGTGGTGACTTTTCTGTGATGACGACAACGTTAGCTTGGGATATATTTTTAGGAAGCAAAAAGAGCAAAGCCCCAAAATTACTCTACCAATTATCTGCTGGATATTTCTCACGGATAAAAAAATTTTAAAAATCAGACCCCCAGTCCACCACAATGTTTGCACAGAAAATGCAACCTTTTACAGCAACTGTGACTCACAGCTCTCCACATTTCACCTGGTGGCTAAAACTCCATTCAGTAACGCACTATTAGAGAATGAGAGAAACAGGGAAACATGAGGTTTTGTGCATACACTTTCATTTTCACAAGAACTCCTCGAGGCTTGCAGCTGTTGGTTTTTAACTCTTTAAGTCTTAAATCTGCCTGTTAAAGGTTGAGCTGAATTAGTCAAGTGGTATAAAGAAAACTGTGTTGCTGCATCTTCTGCAGGTGAGATCTTCAGTAGCTAGCAAATTCTTCTTCACTCTCAAAAATGGAATGCATACAAGAAAAAAGCATAAATGTTTTTGAAAACCTGTTGTCTCCAGAGAAGACCCTACCTCCTGCTTTCAAACTCTTGTGTTCTCATTTCCCAAGCCAAAATCCAATCCAGGTTATGACCCTTCAGAAAGTTGGTTTTGACAGAGTGCACTAGGAAGGATCACAGGCTGGCTCTGGATGTTTTTCCCACTCCAAAGCAGTCAAAACTAGTCTAAACAGAGTGGGCTTGGGGGTTGGTTTAGGGTTGGGTTTGTTGTTGTTGTTTAGTTGTTTTTCAAATCATTTTTCTGCTAGAAAAATATCGGGTGGCTTGTGCAAGATTACCTCCTCAGTATCTACCTGTTCATATGGCTGAGCTGCAAGAGAAAAGGCAGGAGGGGTAGTAGGTTTTATAGGGTTTTTTGTGGTTTTGTTTTTCTTTTTTTTTCTTTTTTTTCCTCTCTATTTTTTTTTAATCTATTTGCCAACCAGAGTCATTTATCCCCTATTAGATAAAGTATAATAGACTATACCGAAAGGGTCACTGGCCTTCCATTTAATGATATTGCCGGCACCAATCTACATTTTCCCGACAGTGTCCCTCAACACAGAATAAATGGCTGATCTCTTCACAATAACAGCTGATTTCTCTTTATTAAGCTAAAAAGGTCACCATTTTCTACGGCTGGGCCGCCCTGCACTATTGATAATTTTATGCATAAACAAATGGCAAATTTGTGCCACATAAATATGCATTAGCAATTACTTTTTCCTCGGGCAACGCTCGCCGCATGCAAATGTGTCCCTCACAGGGCCTGGTGGCTTTTGTTTTAGCTCTTGAACAGCTAAACAAAAGAGCACAATAAACAGTTTAAAAATTGCCAATCAATAGGAAATGCAAATGCAAAGGTAAGTGGCAGGAAACTTGCCCAAACAAATAAAACTAAATCAGAAAAAGCCAAACAAAAATCAAGCAAAGAAATACATAAATAAATGAAAAGGACTCTCTCTTTTCTCCCCACACTCTATCTACAACTCTGTTTTATTTCTTTTTGATAAACACATGGCTAAGGTACTCTTTGCACTGCAACAGTGGAACCCAAATGGAAGCACCTAAAATGTACACATGGGTTGAGTATGTTTTAAGCTGGACCTACACTGGCATCCAAAGGAGGCAAAAGAAGGATGTCTGCAGAAATTCATAGTGGATCCCTGGCTTAGCTTTTTCTGGCTCCACATTTCCATTAAAGATTTTTAAATAAATGCTACATTTGAAGGAATTACTGAAAAAAGCTTCAACATCTTCTGTAAATAGTGCTTTGGGATTTTATTACTGGGGAAGTGCCCAGAAAATACCAAGTTATCTGTGACTACATACAGATGTCTGTAGTAACTGCCTAATAAATGTTGTCACTTGAGAAAGTTGAACTACGTATAATTTCCTTTACCCCAAGGACAGAAAGCTTGATTTTCCCTTGTCTTATCCTTAGACTACTCAATTCCGACAGCAAGTCAAAGTTGTATATAAGGCGCAGGATAAGGGGAAAAATCAGACCCAGACACTAAATTGGTATGAACATAGAAACCAAAACTGACAATTTTAGGAGAACTGATGATTGCTTTGAATTTTCCCCTTCAACAGAGGAGCTTTAGTGCTGCAGAGGACAGAGTGTGACACATACAGTGATTATTCCTGTTTGTAGGCAGGCTACTACACGTGGGCAAAGAACCCAGCCCAGTAATGCAGGAACAACACAGTGTGCACAAACATATGCTAAGGGCACCTCGATGACCCAGCCAAGAAACCTGCTTTCTTTCCATGCAACTTCTGAGGCAGAAACTTTATTTTCACTACTAGGATTGAGAAATGGAAAGGCATGAGGGATAGCCAGCAGTGTAAGCTGCACCCTAATCTACAAATGTTTATGAAGAAGCCAAACTTAAAACATGTAGGCTTACCTTCTGGTCTTAAAAAAAAAAAAACCACAACCCAAAAAACCCAAATCAAAGCTAGAATATAATTCAGTTCATCAGAAATTGAAGAGACTAATCATGTGCTTGAAGTGCTTCCCATATAGGGGACATCATACAGCAGGTAACCCACGTACACAAATTTGTATGATGTTACTGACCAAGGGTTTTATTTTTAGCGAATGGGAATGTTCCTGTCAATGTAAGCATTCAGCAGCAATCCTACGTTTTGCCCACCCAATCAACTGTCACAGAATGACAATTTCACAGAATTCATTTCCATGAATTATACTAAAAATCAACAAGCTGATAAATATAAATTTTTTGCCAGTTAATTCAGTTCATTTCTTGCCTTTCACTTTCCCTGATTTTGGCTTGGATGATTTTGTAACACCACTATACAGCAGGACTTTTGATCCTGATAGAACCTGATAAAAGTGTTAAAGGCTATAGTGGCAGTGGTATTTTTTTTTAACTATTCTCTTCCTAAGCACTCTTACACATGGTCCAGTATAGGAGAAGCTGCATCAAGCACAGAACAAGATATGCCCTCACAAAGAGAAAGTCCTCATTTTAGGCTTTTAGCCAAGAGCACTCCCACACCAATAACACATTTCAGCCACAAATCCACAACTTGCAATTTCTCTAAATGGTGATAAGATGATCAATTCAACATAGTACGTATGTGAGATATATGGAAAGGCCCTCTTGCCCCCTTGCCATCAACCTTTCTCGGCTCTGCTTTTTCCCTTATCATGCACCAAAAAAAAAAAAAAAAAAAAAAAAGATTTTGATAATAGCACCTTCTGCTTTGGGTAAGTCAAGGCTCACCCAACAACTGCATACCCATTAAAGAGAGTATCCTCAGTTAAGACACGTCTGCCTTCTGCAGCTGGCCTTGGAGCTGCTCCTTAAACGTGCCCATGCTGTCAAGGGGCATCCACCTGCTAGCAGACTCATTGCAAATCCCAAAGACTTCAGAAATAACATCTTGCAGAAATTTGCATACCATTTTGTTAAGCTAAATGTGATTGAAAGACCCATGGTTATACACAAAGTTCTCCTAAGGTCATCAACAGAGTGAAAAAAGGCATGAGCAGGTATGCTAAAGCAAGATCAAATAAATTGTTTAAATGTCACTGCAAAGGTAGTTCTCACGAATATCTCTGTGGCCAGTCTACTGCCATTAACATAGTTAGAAAGTCCGTAATAGGAAGAAAATTATTACTACATAAAATATTCCTACAAAGAGAGACTGCTGCAGAATTGAAATGAAAAGATGTAGCTCAATCTGTTAATGCCCATCCCACATGTGTGAATGTGACGAACAGTGGAGAATGAAATGACTGTTAAATCTCTGTTAGCAAGGGTATTTTAAATAGTCTGCATGGGTCCTTCTGTATTGGTACCATGTCTTAACAAAATTTGATAGGGTTATTCCTGTTAATCCCCAAAAGTAGCACTAGCACTATCAAAACAAGACCTCCACAGAACATACCAAGAGATGGCCATTTTCTACAACAGTAGGTGGAGTTGTTTTTGTGAGAAGGATGCAGCTTGAGAGAGTGAGAGGGGAATAGAGAAAAAACTATTTTTGTCAAATTCAAGCTCTCTGGCTCTCTCTCCCAGGGAGTTCAGCTTCTACTCTTCTTTTCTAGCCCCCATTTTCAACAAAAGTTATTGTCACTAGTTTTTTTCTTTAAAAAAAGAAGTTTTTTCTTAAAAAAAAAGACAGAAATGAGCACTCACAACTACAGTCTTCATAGAAACATGCTTTTCATATCAGAGATTGCGTATTTTTTTGCTTTGTTTACAGCTTTCCTGGAAATCATTAAAGTTAAAGCTTTCTGGCAAGACTGAGTTTCTTTAAGAACTTTAATATTGCACAGAGCTGTCACTGATAGTGTCTAAATACTTACTGTGTATATTTTTATATCGTTATACACTAGGACAGAAGATAACTAGATGACAATACAGATGCTGACGCATCTGTAGGATAGGCTCTTAGAATTTAGCCATATACCAATTCTTTCCTTGATGCCATGCTATTAGATCATTTCACGTGTGCACACATGCACACATACACACTCACACACACACCTTAGGATACTCCAAAGGAACTAATTTCAAGCATTACAGAGTAATCCTACCTCCTCCCCGCTCCCAGACTAAGTATTAGCACTTCAAGATGTGTCCTACTAATGCAGCTACACCCCCCCTCTTTGATTCTTCTCCCTTCAATTCATTGCTTTCAGTTGTTTTGAATAGGGAAACATCAAAAACTGTCAGAAAGAATTTAGCATGAATTAGTATCAGAAAATTAGTGGGTTTTTTAATTAAAGAAAATGTGATGTTTTTGTTCTCGAAATCTACTCCTTCCTCTTCTCTCTCCACCCCAAGAATAATCAAAATGTGCTTCTGCAATCAATCTATCGTCTGAAAAGCAAGCTGGATTTCTTCTCTTTCCTTCATATTCACTACCAGTAATAGCTCCATGATTAAGACTCAGCTGACAGTTCTCATGCCACTGAAGTTGAAAAAAATCCAGCTCACTCCTCCAGTAGCTGAATTGGTCCTGTAGGAAAGGGAGGGGGGAAGGAGTATGGGGAGATAAACACATCTGATCGGAAGACATCCACAGTAAGGCAACACTCCCTGCTCAGAGCTACCAAAGCACCCATCCCAGGCAACTACAGCCTCTCAGCAGATAACAGATTTAAGTATTCCACTCAAAATAGTAAGAAAAAATTCTGAAGGTTTCCATATGAACCCGGCAGAATTGACCAAATGTATCCATCTGTTCGCTTTCATATAAGCAATATGTATGCTGCCAGGATTGGACCTCTTCTAGGGCAGGGCCCTGGGACTTCAATTACATCTGCCACTTCCCCGCTTTACAGCAGCCTCAGCAGCAAAGCAGGATTTTTTTTTTTATTTTTTAAAGCCTCAAAATAGCATCCTGAGGAAACACACAAGAAAATGACTATTTCTACATTTCCTCCCTTTTCTACCTGATGACTTTGCCTCAGTACCTAATATTAATATCAAATGGGATGTTCTGAGTTGAGAAACATGGAAGCATTTCAAGAAAGCTTTTTAGTGTCTCATTTCCATCTCCTTAGCTCAGAAGGGACTATTTCATAAGCAAATTTGAACACCTTCAAGCAACTCATGATGAGAGTATCCCGAATCAAATTAGTTACCTCGCCTCTATTAAACTGGCAAAGCAGCAAATCCTCATCCCTCCCCACAGTACATAATCACCAATACAACAGGCAGACCAGAACCTCCAAATATGGCTGCACCTTACATACCCCAAACTTGAATTATAGAATACAGATTACTTTTGAAAATTTATATTGCTGATAATGTTGCTTATTTCAGCTATGACAGTTTTTTTTTTTTTCTGATGCAAGCATGAAAATCTGTCTCCTTGAATGCCAAGCAGTATTTCTTACTTTAGCAACTGTGGTACATGCAACGGAGCAGCACAATAAAGGCAGAGGTAAATTTTGAGTAATTCACTAAATCTCTGGAGTAGTGGTTTTCAAAGGACTGAATTCTCACCAACCTTTGTTGTGAAGCCCCTGTTGTTTGCTTTTCTCTCAAAATATCCAGCATACCAGCAAGAATCACACCACTACTGATCAAACCTCAACCACCCCTCCACTGGAAACGCCATCCTCCTAGTTGTGGTTGGCCCACTATATATGAAGTATTTATAAGAAAATAAATGCAGCAGCCAATACACAAAAACAGTGAGTAAAAAAACTGAAAAATTAACTGCTTAGCTTCATACATTGCCATTCGTGACCTGAGCCACACATTTTGTCTTAAATCACTCTCACTCTTACTGACTCAGCTTAAATCGTTCTCGGATGACCTTGAAACATGCATGGGGGAGAGCAACTCTTGCCACTTGCCCTTTGCAACCACTCATAGGAATGCTGTCCAAGACTGAGGAAGAGGGAGCACTCAGTTTACACATGTGCAGGAAAGACCTGCTGAAAATCAGTGTAACAGACTGAATGGCTGGGCATGTTGGGCATGCTACCCCTGTGCAGGTCCGTGTGCCTCCTTTGTTGTGCCAACCTGCGTCACAAGCCTCTTCCAGCAGCTCCTCTGAGTCATCAGAGTGCTCCCAGGTTTCACCCTGGGAAGCGCTACAAAGGCAGTGAAACGTCACGCCCTTCTGTTTGCTGCCAAATTGTAAAGGCAGATGAAGCAACTTAATTCCATGTAAACAGAAAAGCAACATGGATTTAAAAAATGGAGTAACAGGCTGGCAGGAGCTGAGGAGAAACAAGTATGGGTGAAGATGAGAAAGACAAAAAATAACTTAGAATATGCCAAGAGGCCACTACCCTCATAACTGGGAATAACTCTGGACTTCTGACCAACTCCACCCATCTGCTGCTGTCCACAACGGGCAGAAACCAGCAGGACTCTCCTCTAAGTATCTGCAAGTAACAGCCCTCTGATGACCTAAGTGAGAGGGAAAGGGTGGTAGACCTCGACAACATTTTCAGTTTAAGACTATAAAATTCTCTAGTTAAAAAATATTGAACCAAAGTGAGCATTCAGCAAAACACTGTACTTCAAGATTTCACAATCATTTCTTATTTAGCCACTGGAAGCCCAAGCTAAGATTCAGTCTTTGTGCATACACACTGCAAGACTCTCTAATTATGTTATCAAATTCCAATTTTTTCTAGGAGAATATCACCCCAGAAGAGCCAGCTCTGGGATTGAACATGAGTTGCATACTTACAAAGTTGTCTGGTGGACCATGAACTCTTTTGTTTTAGGTACTGGAATTCAAGAATTGAAGGCAGCAGAGATTAACAAGCCAAAAGGAGGACAGTTTTGCAGGAATTTAAAATCTTTGCAGGAAGCCCTTTGTCATACGTGATCCATTTTCTGGCCTGGTGTACCTGAACATATACTTGGGAATGCTATATTTTGCAGTCAACTGATACTTTATTTTAAAGTTTCAAACAGCTACAATAAAGTGAAAATTTTGAAAAGTCAGATCTGACCCAGATGCATTTAGAAGTGTATCACAGGAGTTACCTTCCCTACACATCAAATGGAGGCAGAGGGGTACCTCTGGAGACTTGCATGGAGAATTTAATTCCAAGTAAACTCTGCATTTCCTTCTTTTTACTGACTGAACAGAGGCCTAAGCGAGATACCTCCTCCTCAGTTATCATCATGGAGAAGTAACAGAAGGGCCTGTATCTACCTGGGATCAACCACTCCACTGAAAGCCCAATCCTTCTACAAGCCTGCCACCAGGCCCGTTTGGAGCCTGGATTGTCACATGGCTCTGGCCTTCTTGGTGCACAGCAGCATCACTTTGGGAGAAGGGTAGAAAATATTTTTTTCCTCAGGGTCCCACTAAAACAGGTGGCAAGGGCACACCTCTGGGTAGGAGAGTTCAGACTTTCACTTTCACGTGGTCCAGAAACTCCCTAAGGCAGATAAATATTCAGGATGAAGCAGGCTTCAATGAACTGGATTGCTGCCAGGATTTAGGATGACTGTAGCTGTATAGGAAGAATTTGACTGAAATGGGGGTTTTTCTTCCCCTTCAAAAACTTCCTCTCATCTGTAAAACAGAGTACCACCAAGATGGATGTAATTAACATCTTTACAACATACAGATAACACAGTGATAAGTATCACAGAGGAGTCCATAGGAAGTTATTAATTTTCACATGTATTGGTTATACCAATAATATTATGGAATTGCTGGTTTTAAGCTGGGGTTTGAATGTGTACAGAATATGCCTGCCACAGGGACATACAAAAAGGATTAAAAAAAAATGGAATATCTTCTCATTCTGTCAGCACTGTCATTTCAGTGGTCTGATATGTGATCATGTAATTAAAGACTGTATCATAATGCATATGCACAAAGGGGCTGAATTAAGGTTGTGCAGGCAAATCTAATTCTGGCATTTCCTATGCTTTGAGTGCCTGACTTCACAATCTTAGTGTTCATTTATCCAACAGTTTCTGTATGTAATACCATACATTATATACACGTCGGGAACACCTTACCCATTGCTGCATGTCCTGATTTTGGGAGATACGTTTATACACATATGAACACATACACATTGCAAAAGCAGGACAACACAGAGCCATATCCTCGCCACTGACTATCTTTCCTCCTAATTCACTGGCATTGCTCGCTGCCATTGATTTAACCACAAGAACAACTAAATTCTCTTTCACATGTGCTAGTTCGGTTTGGTTCGTTCTTGGGGAAAAGCACTTTTTCTCCCCTCTTACAATTCCAGTATTTTTTCTACTTACTGAGCAGAACTTTCATTCCAGCCCTTAAACAACTCGCAGAAAGAGCTCCATTAAGGCACTTTGCTGTGCTTTCTTGCCCTGACACAGCCTGTTTTGTCTGCCAAGCTCTGACCAGACACTAATGCTTCCTTACCCAGTTCCTGGATTTTCCAGCCTGCCACTGTATGCCCTCCCAGCCCTTGGAGTATCGATTCTAACTGGGATCCTTGTAACACACAGGGAGTTTTACCAGCTAAGCCCCAAGGAAGATGCTTCACTCCCAACCAGAAGATGTGCCAACTTGGTCCATGCGCACCATTTATTCCCCAATCACCGGCCATTGTTCTACATCTTTGTTACTCACTAAAACCTTAAACACATCTTTCAAAACAAACCCCAAAACCTCACACAATCAGCCTGAAATACTAACACACTGCTGCAATAAGCACACACGCTGGTCTACAGCTCTCAACCAGAAGTTCTCAGATAAGCTTTTTCCTACAGCCACATGTGGCAAAATGCACTGCTTGTTCAGGTTTTAGCATGTGTTCTCTGGTGTACAAATACTGCACTGTTAGACCTCGTGAGGCAGGTGAGCATCCCCTCACTGAAGGAAAAATCACCCTGGTTTGTACTAATGATAGCCACAGTGAGCTCCAGGACTGAAATAATGGGAATTTCCTCTTGCACAGTTTCATAAAAGCAATGTTGAGCGCTCACAGACACTAAAATCACCTTGAATCTGAGCTTCCTGAGAGGCAGTTTGCAGTCTCACACAGTTAACAGTCTAGATCCTTTCCTCCTCCTCACACCAGTTTTCTCTCTCAATTTCATAGAATACAACCTACAGTTGTCCTAGAATTTCAGAAAGTGATAATTTTCTGTAGAGGTAGTTTATCTGACATTGGGCCTATAGCACAGGAGGGCACTTGTAGCTTCTAATCATCCTCTCCATCTGTTCACCATAAGCAATGTTGATCTTCAAATTACACAACCTACACAATCCTGAAAGAGTCTTTTACTTTCCGGTAGGACAATCTGCTCCTTCCCTTTCCCCGTTTATTGCAATCTGCAGGATCCTTGCACTGCCGCACATACGGAGAATGAGAACATATCAATCCACCCTAAATGACCTCGAAAGGCTGAATCAGTTAACCAAAATAGGCAGAAACTGCAGCTTTCCAGTAGACTCCCCCTCCCTGAAGTTATCCGTAAATCCTATTCTTTGCAGTGCAGACCCTGCAGTAAGACTCTGATCATAAATGTGGTCCCAAACAATGCTGAAATTACGCCAGTGCATCTGTGGGGTCTGAAATACTGTTCCCAGCAGCCTGTCCTGAGCCATTCTGGCCAAGGCAGCCTGATCCTTCCTTCAGGCATGCAGCCTTGGAGCTGCCCCAGCCCGGCATCACGCCACCCACACTTCTCCCCACGCTTTGAAAGGTGTCTGCAACAGCACGGATGGGCAGGAGGGGCGACAAACCAGCTGGCAGCACTGCACTCCTTTGTCTGCCCAGGAGACAACCATTTCAAAGCTGAAATGCAGTGGGTGAGGCTTCCAGGAGAGGAAACAGCAACCATGACAGGAAGGAAAGAACTTGGGCATGCCAATACCTGACCACAGGTGCTCCTGTTAGCTCAGATCAAATGGGAAGCATTTAATACAGTTAACACAGAGAAAATGAAGAGAAAAACCAGCTATCTGGCTCTCCAAAACATCAAATGAACCTTTTATCTGAAATATCTGTAGTGATAGAGGATCTCGGGATGTTCTGTTGTAGTAGAAATACTGTTTGTACTGCTCCACCACTGCTTGCTTGGTATCGTCAGCCACAAGCCACCAAAGGCAGGAGGATGTGGTGCAAAGTGGCATAAAAACTGCTAAGCATATTTAAAAAAAAAATCCCAAACAAAATAAAGCCCCAAAAAGTCACACAAACACCAAAGCAGGTAGATCTGCCTCGTAGCCAAAAGATGCTCCACAACTTGGAGCCGTGTCTCACAGGGTAAATGAGCCCAAGCAGGGACAAACAGACTCTTAGTGATACTTAAGAGCTGACAGTGTTTGGCTAAGTGGCTGCCATCACTGTGGCAGCTTTATCACACACCAGTGGTTTGGTAATGCTGTACACACCACAAAACTGATGTTGATGTTCCTAAGCATAAGCCATTGCATGTACACTTCTCTTAAAGCTCCATCTCCTACACATCTGTGAATGCACGAGAACTCAGCTTTCATTGCATTTTTATTAGGTCTCTATCCCTCCTGCTTCTGGGTAAAGCTGGCAGAAGCACTGCTGACTTAAGGCTTGAAGTAAAACAAAGACATAATGATATTTTTGCTTCAATCCTAATGTTTATAGATCAAATCTTGGAATTTTTTGGCTAGGCACTTTAAAAAAAAAATCTGGCCTTATATTACAGAAAATATCTCCAGGTATTTGAAATTTGAGGCATAAACAACCACGGATACCAGGCATGAGTACAAAGGGATGACTAGCAATGTCTTACCCCCACATATGCCCCCAATCTAGCAAGCGAACCTGAAAATGTGGCACTACAGCTTTTCCTCTGCTCTCAGTATCATTTGTTAACCACACTACAACATACTATTTTTAGCTACTTCTGCCTTACAAATGGAGTCTTTATGCATAAATGCCTGCAAGAAACAAAACTTTCAAGACATGCTTTGGTCTTGGGCAATTTTACTCCAGGCATGAGAAGCAGCGTGTCCTCCTGACATGGGAGCAAGCTGTACCCTACCTACAGCCCCAGTGTTTGACGTCTGTAATTCAATAAACATTGTGATGAGTAAGGACTTGATGTTTTACTTTCCAAATGTTTATTTGTTTGTACTGTTGTTACCTATTAGCTCGACCAACTAACGTGTCTGTGGATCCTCATAGGTTAAAACTGAATTTGGTTAACAACAGGTTTGCAGACAAGAAGCAACACAGAGCATGCATTTCATTATTCTTGCTTCATATACAGAGATGTTCACACACTATTTATATGATCAAAGGCTGCTAAACCATTTCAGTAGCTACACAAAACAATTCCAAATCAAGCAAATAAGTATTAAGATTTCCAGATTGTCAAAATACCACTTTTTCTTTTTTTAATATCAAAAGAGCTAAAATTCAAAACAGGTCAGAGTGGATTTACTTTTCTGAGGTGTTAATTTTCACAGGTAGCAATGGCAGCTCCTATTGTCTTGGCAGGGAGATCTACGGGCACACCAGGTTTGCAAACGTGTCCTAAGCAAGGGTTTGTAACTGCCTGTCAAGCTGGTCTGCAGCAGCAGAAAATAATAAGGGGCATCGATGAGCCTTAGCTATGAAGGAGCAGGTTCCTACACAGCAGCCTCTTCAGTCCTTTGCTTAGGAAGAGCTGACTGTAATTATAAGAACAAACAGGACATTTATAAATGCACCCTGGCATGGGAATTATCTCCAAAGGACTAGTTGAAGTTTCTGATTTTAAGTTTAAAAGACAACATGGCTTTCACAGTGCCTAGAGAAGGTGACTTAGTTGACAGAGCTGGGATGGGTAAGAAGTCTCAGCATTCCTTCACCTCCAGTCCCAGCAATCCTGCAGCAACACACAGTATCTATGCATCTTGTGCTCAGTACAGCCAAGTAAGCCAAGCAGAGATTTTTCACTGCCTTGCCAGGGACCATGCCTTCAACCTTCTAGTTCCAAACACATCCCACTTTAAGAGCAATACATTAAAATGAAGAAAGCTTAAAACCCATGATTCAATACTTTCTGCTGACTGTACTGCAGCACTCGTAAGATTATCCTCTTTCAATATTTTTAATTAATATTAATTAATGCATAGAAAGTCTTCCAAGCCTAGTAAAACCATAACTTACAAGTATTCCAACACTGTTAGGCAGAGCCCAAGTTCCACTGCAAATGGTCATACCTTTCCTGCTTTTAGTGGCACAAAGCAGAAATAGAAAGCTGCAACTGGCAAGAACTTCAGGGAGATAAACCTTAGTTTTCCAATAAGTAAGAGTGTGGGTATTGGAGTGGAAAACACTAGCAAGATAAAATACAAGCTCAGAAATAAGTGTAAGAAGTTTGAATGTTCTTACAGAAGCCAGTGGAAAACACTCTGATATCGTTAACTGTGGTGGGATGTCTCCATGTGCCAGGAATGCTGGTGGCAATACGATTAATATTCCAGGTACAAAAGCAAAAGGAAGTGGGTTTCAGTGTGGTTTTTAACTCAAGACCCTGAGGGGAAGGTATTAGTTCAAGCCTGGAACAAATCTCTGGAAATTAATGATAAATCAGACAGAGAGGTCAATGTATTATAGGGACACATCTAAAGCCATTATTTTATAACAGCTGATGGCAATAGCTGCTCAGGAGGGAAAAAAATAAAATGCTGATTTTACAGATATTTGGAGGGGGGGAATTAGCACTCTAGGGAAAAAGGGCAGAAAAGATGGCAGGATACAAAGGTCCATCAAGATTTATTGAAAACCAGAGGGGAAATGTAAGCTAAGGGGAATGAACATTCACTGCACACAAAACAGACACTACAAAACAAAATAATTAGACAGAATACTAACATAGCCTCTATTAAATAAAAATAAAACCAAAATTTTTAAAAAGGCAGCTCACCAACAAGACCAAAAGCATCACTGCAGTCCAAGAGTGAAGGTGCGCAGAGCAAGCAGCCCTGTGATCACAATTACAGTCCAGCCACACTGACTAGACATTCCCCCCTGCCTTTTTCTGACTACCACTGGGTAGGTAATAGCAAGCTTAATACATCTGGATTTATGATTAAAGAGTACTTAGAAAAGATTGATTTGCCCTGCCCGACAGCAAACATGAATAGCCTGGAAAAAAGAAATAAAGGGTTAGAAATCACACAGACTTCAGAAGACATGAAAAGGGACAAAAGTGCTGGCCTTAGTGGCTTTTATTTGAAAAAATAAGTCCACCCCCAACCTTCAGATTACATACCCCTTTGTACCAGAGGCAGGATAATAAAATGCTGTGTAGAATGACATCAACATGAATCTTGCCCAAGAAGAAATTATTGAATGCATAAACAAACTTTTCCATCCTTCCATGCCTTGCATACTACACTCTTTAAATACATGCATCAAGGCTAAGAAAACTTAAGTGGAGCAGGTTAAAACACATTCACAGGGCACCATGCTCTATTATTTACTTGTCACGCATCACATTCACTCAAGAGGGGTTGGCTTTCAGAGAAGTCAGATAATATTCAATGTCAGAATCTAGTTCGTAATAAGTGGTATCTAAATGCATCAAGCCATTACACCACTAAGGATAAAAATCTCCTATCCAGTGCTAATCAAAACATATAAAAGGTGCTAAATCTTGGCACCTGGAAGAGGAATTAATCTGTTTCCTGAATACAGGCTCAAGAGTACTGTCACTGCCGGTATCAGCATCCAAAATTCCTCCACTCCTCCTCACATGATGAGGGCTGTGACAACCACCCTGGTGGACTGACATACACTGACACATGGTGACCACAAATCAGAGGAAGATGTCAAGTATTCTCTACCAGCCAGCTGTCCACAAAATAAAATGCTGCTGCTCTGTTGACGGAAAGGGAGGGCTCAGCTGGTCGTTTACTGAGTGATCTTCAACTTCGTTTTGAGAGGGAGCCGAGCAATGCGCAGCGCTCTCAGAGCTCTGCAATCCCCTACCTATCATGTGCTGCAACCAGCCAGGACTTCATCCTAAGCAGCTGTCAACTCAACGTTTTCAAGAGCAAAAAATTCATTAAAATTGTATAATTATGGCTGAAACTTTCCATGATACCCAGGACATTTAATCATACAGCTTGGTTTCAAATTAACCAAGTCTTGAATACTTGAACCAGTCTTAAAAACTCCAGACTATATATCTATATATTTGTCAAATGCCATAAATTATTCAGATTATTAAGAAGGTCTTATCCTTAAATTACTCTTCTACTTCTGAAATGCAGATTCCATAGTAACAAAACTTCAAGAGAAAAGAATTCAGAAGAACAAAATTACAATGGACATACACATGCTATGATACAGATCTTTCAGGAGAGATCAGATATTAAAAATTAAACAGCATTGGGAACCAGTCACTGGTAAATTAAAATCAAACTAAGCAAAAATCCCATTAAAATCCATCAACTGTCACAGGTACACAGTAGCAGAAATACTACAGGCCACAACAGGATATGACCTAAGGCACCAATTTTATTGGAGCTGGCCAAAAGCACAGAACAAACACAACTTGGATGGTGGGAAAACACAAAACAAAGTTTATGACCATTTCTTCAAAATTTGCATCCAAATTGCAACTGTCCAAAAAAATCTCCAGTTCCTCATGTCCTTTCTAATTTGCAACATGAAAATTTCCTGCAATACAACAACCTGTTTTGCCCAAGCACTGAGCACTAAAATTTCCTATTAGAAAAGCCGATGGCAGTTCTCATTATTTATTTGCTCTTAAACTCAACTAGAAATCATTATGTAAAATTTCATATTTGGAAAGGATAAAATATATCTGAGACAAGTTGGGATAAAATAAACTGGCAGTTACCTGCAGTTGCTCATGGGTGTATGAAACATTAGGAAAAATACAAGAGATGGAATTTAATGCGCAAAGTGAAGGCAAGACTGCCAAAGGTAAGTGAAAAAAAATACATTACACAGGGTTTGCATTTTCTCCCATCAACATCACTGTAGGGCATTGGATATATATGAGAAAAATATCTGCAATTCCACAACATAACCAAATTTTACCACTCCCTTCTCGTTCCTGTTGTCACAATTAACAACATGCAAGCCACACAGCTGATATCAGCCTGGCGTGTCCCTGTGCTCCTTATGTGGGTTTTTCCCACTGTGGAACTGGTTGCATTACTTAGTCCCTTTCCCTCCCCTCCTTCCACAGGGAACCACCTCTCAAATCTTAAATAGAAGCCACCAGTTTTTCCTTGCAATCTGATTATCAATTTGCACCTCAGCAATGGAAGGCTAGAACTCTATTGTTTTGTTAATTGTCAATTTGCATCTTTGAAAGGTGTTGTGCATTTTCTTCTTCTGGCAGGTTAGGACTAAGTCTGTATGTTAACATATATGTGGGTGGTTTGGGTAAAAAATTTTTTTCTTTTAGAATGCATTTGATTTTAAATGTGCTGCTTTATTTATTTTCTTTTGCTAAGTTGCTAAGTTTTCTTGGGCAAATCTTGTTCAAAAGCTAGTAGGGACCACTCTGCCTAAGAAAGAGCTAAAAGGATAAAGCTCCTTTTCCAGTAGGTTTGTAGAAGTTTATTTAAATATTACCCTCTAAAAAAGGAAAAATCATAAAGAGGTATTTATTTACACTTCCCATTTATGACAAGCAATCAGTGTGTTCCTGTGAGTGCCAGTCTTCGGACTCAGCAACCACAAATCTTTTTTTCATAAATAAAATTCCTTTTACTCCTGCAAAGCCCCTTTCCTGTGTTAAGGATGTATGACATTGATTGATTCATGAACAGCACAATTGCTAATTAGTTTTCAAATGTAGGATGGTTGGAGATGTGAGCTTTTCAAAACTGCAAGCTGCAAATGAAGAGGTGGCCAAAGTCACTCCTGATGAATAACAGGGCAGGCCTCATCTGCATGGAAGAAGTTTTTCAAATCCTCCAAGCTACAAAAAGTAGGAAAATCCTGGAAAAAACAGACTTACAAATGGATTCTGAATTATATAATGGCTTGAGTTGGAAGGGATCTTATGAAGATCATCTAATTACAACTTCCCTATCATGGGCAGGGAAACCTTACCATGTTAGAGCACCATCCAGCCTGGCCTTGAACACTTCCAGGGATGGGGAATAATGCTGAAGTGACAAAAGCAAGTAGAAATTCCTGCTAAAATATCAGACAGCCACCAAGACGAACTCTCGAGCTGAGACTACAGTCTATCCAAACACAGAAAAATCAACTGCTGGAAGACTTAAGAAGGTAGAAAGGCTTGGTTTCACAGAAGTCCATGTGTTATTATCACTTTCACTTAAAGCTGGACACAGAATGGGGACTGAGAGGAGGACTATCAGAAAATGATATATTGTCTTTGTACACTTGTTAAGGTCACATTATTTTCTTATGCTAGTATTCACCAATGTTAACTTTATCTGCTAGCAAGTGCTAAATTTTCAACTGGGTGCTAGTTTTAAAAAAAGAAAACAAAGTACACCAACCACTTTTAAAACAAACAAAAATGAAACAATCTGAAAATCCTGACAACTGGATCTCCTGCTGAGCCACAAAATCTCACAGAGTGAGATCAAAAGGGGAGATTTCATGAAATTTCTATTACTAGTCCTAAAGAGATGAATCCAAGCTCTACTGGCAAAAGTATCTCAAATAATAGACTTCCACATTCTTTAACTCTGTGAACAGCTGCAGGTCCTGACCAGCTTTGAGCACTTAGAACCTGCAGAACCACGACCCAAATCAGTCATGCTCTCTCAACTTTTATTTCCAAAGAATCTGGAAAGCTGGTTAAGAGGAACTGCAATGCTGAACACGTGTTAAAACCGTATAAAGGAGCAGGAAAGTATTTTATTATCCACATCGGAAAACATTCCCAGTTTTACAGACTTCTCCCAGCAAGCTAAGACTTGTTATAATGCCCACCAGCTATATGTTTGTGAAGATCAAGGACATTTATGCCCATGATACCAGAAGAAATATGGTTGTCCAGAGAACAGGACGAGAAAGTGCCTCTGGCTTTGGGGAAGCCTCTGTCATCAAATAATCCTGTTTTACATATAAAAGTAGGCCCAAAAATTGAAAGACTGTCTAATTTGAGCATTGGACAGTTGGAGGTGGGAGTAAAACATTTAACTTGGTTCTGTTCAATCACTGCAGAAAAAAAAAATAGAGTAATAATCAAAGCCTTATTATAATTTTAAGTAAATTATCAAAATCAGTTCCTGTAAGTGGGGTTGAAATATGACAAAAATGGACCCTTGTGGAACTCCTACAACTTCCACTTTTCATGTGACAGGAATGACAAAAGGCCCTTCCCTTATAATCTTTGGACTAGACTGGGGTGAAGCCACAAAGATTGGATGTAGACCTAGACTCCACCACAGTGTCAGGATTTGACTCTTTTCTAGAGAGTTCCTTTTCAGTTGCCAGTTGGAGAAAACTTAGAAGACAGTGGCAATACTGAAAGCCTTCTCCCAAGTTAAAAAAAAAAAAAAAGCAAATGCAACCACCAAACCTCCAAAAAAAAGTAACACAGGCCTTTAAGTGATGAATCCAATCCCATGGGCAGATCCACGCAAATCATCTAGACAAAAAGGCCGGTTGATGTACCATTTTGACACTAAAGATTAGGAAGCAGTAAAGAGACTTTTAAATTCAAATTTACTTGCCAATCCCTTCATGATGGCCAAACACAGAACACATAGCAAAGAGTGAATTTGTACAAAAAACAAGCTTTATTACATAAAGAAAACCCGAGATTTGCTGAAATTTTGATACCACAGACACAGATTAGGAGACCCAAAAGCAATTTTGTCAGATGTCCCCCTTAATAATAAAAATAAATCTTTTCCTGTTTGATGGTTGGGTGATCAGACATAGCTTTGCTTTGGGTTTGACCTAAATTTCTCTAGTCTTATTAAAGAATCAAAACTGATAAGGTAGTGCTTCAGCAAGTTGACATGCCTCACATCCACATATTTAATTATCTCACCTATTCTCTCGGTATTATGCCCTGAAAAGAAGAGGAAAACTCCTCAGATGGCACTGAGCATTTAGCTGGTGGCATTCCCTACAAGGGACAACACAGTAAAAAGTAAACACTTGCCAGAATTGAGCACACAGGGATCTTAAAATCATCCTGTGCTAATACTATGGCTGAAGATAGACAGTGCTCTAGAAACACAAGAAAATCTCTCAAATACTCCACAGATGAATTCAGCACTTCCAGTAGGCTGTTTAAGTATCTGGGAACACATTTCCTAACTCAATGGTGAAGTATGAATAAAAGATATTAACTAATCCTGACCTGACAGGAACACTTTTCCCTTCAAACAAACAAAACCAAGTATTTCAAAGACCTATTTCTCTCTCTCTCTTTTCTTTTTTCCCTTCTTCCTCTTGACTGCTCCAGACTAATAGTTCAAGTGTATTTACTATTCTCCATGACTTACCCTCTTGCCCCACTCCAGGGCAAGGACCCTGCTGTGTTCTCTCTCCCAGAGTAAATGCCAGACCTGTTCTCCCACAGTGTGCAGTGCTGCCCAGGAAACAGCAGTTGGACAAAACCCCTGGGAATCTAACTCGACCTGAGGCGAGTGGGAACACCGCAGAGATCACCTATTGGAAGAGACCTGACAGTTCTAAGAAAGATAAAATTCTGACTTCCTTCCCAAAATCCAAGTAATAAATTTCTAACAATTTCACTATATCAACAATTTCACCAAATCAGAAAACCACCCAATTTCCATTGTTATCCTTCAGATAAGGATTGACAATTATTCTCCAAGCACCAGAACGAAAGATTAGATGTGGTAAAGCCTGAGAATTTTTATGAGGGCTGTTTTAAGAAGTGTATCAGTGCACTGACAGATCAGAGACTTGACTCTGACCTCTGCAGAGCACGAGCTCTCTGGAGCAGCAACTCCCTCTCTCACATGCACAGCTCCTACTATAGCAACAAGCCAATCTCCCTGGCAGTGAAGGAACAGCAGCAGTAAATAGGGAGGCAGGACTGAGCTTTTCTGCTGATGCACTTTCAAGTCTGGTAAAGGCACAAAAGAGTTACAGGTTTTCAGAAGAGAAATAACTGTGCTACTCTGTCTGCAGCCCCATTAACACTGCACTGGCTGGAACTTGATTCAACTTTAAAAAAAATCATTTTAGTGCAACAGCTCTATTCCAGCACTTCTCCTGGCCCAAGCCAGGACAAGACATTTTCAAGATCTGACAGAAGGTGTCTAGAACACCAGGACACCAGAGTGCATTCGTTTCCTATTACTTTTTGTTCTGTGAAAAACTCAGTAAAACATTACTCTGATTATATCCCCAGTTAGAAATACTAACTTACTTCTGCTGGCATTAAAATAGCCTGTCAAAGCCAGTGGAAGTACCTGCCAGAACATGACTTCCATCACTTCCTTTCAGGAGTGCATCAGTGTCCTCTTACTTAGTTTTCAAGTATTTTATGATATCGATGATCTATAGTTTACAAGCTCATTTCTAGCCAAACTCACAATCAGGAAATTTTCACTTTATTCTTCTGATGCTTTACTCTCTTGAATTCATTCTCCCGTGTCTCAGATATAGCCTAACAGCAGTATTGCCACTCCTCTGATTTATTATGCCATCTCTGCTTCAGAGAAAGATGAAGGAAACCCTGTGTTAAACATGAGTGCTTGTCCATCCTCTTACAAGTTCGAGTTTTAACCCCAAAAATCCTGTGTTATTCTAGGAGTAGACTAGTGAAACATGCACTATTTTAAACAACAACCATACCTCTGACTGCTTTCTCTACTGTCCTTTTTTCCCATTTTTGGGGTATGCAATCCAATCCCTCAGGGACTGCTTTGATGGCACCTGCCCGCTGCACACACATCGTAACTGAGGCTTCAGTGACATCACCTCCCTTTCCCACACCACTGAAGTTCATTCAGAACCCTAAAAGCTACACAGGTTGTTTGCATATGTGCTCTCTTCAGTGTCCATACCCCTCCTTCTTAGCTCCCCTTCCTCTCAAATACTTGCCCAGTTATTATATCCCCACTTATTTAACCAGGATCTATGTAACTGAGTAAAACAGGAGGAAGAGGAAGGTAAAACCCCTGGAGACAAACTTCTCCCTGCCCTCTTAAGCACTAATTCCACATCCCCACTTTCTCCACCTGGAGACTTTTTGGGGACTTGCAGGGAAGAACGTGTTTCCACTGGAGTTCATCTAAGGAACAATCAGCTTAAGCAGTTGTATTCAAATAGTATTAATGTTTTCAAATCGACTTCCTATTTTCCTACTGGAAACCCTGCCAAACACACTCTTCAACAGACACTAAAATAATTTGGATAGTTGATATGCAGTCCAAATTTTTAGTGGAAAACTGCCAGATTTGACATCTGTGAGAAAGTGGGTAATTTTTATTATCCACAGAGAGCATGCACTCGGTCCGATATTTTCTACCTCTACACATCTCTTTCTACTGGAACTGCTTTATGGTTTTACATGATCAATGGGCTGCCAGAAATTATTTAACCCCTTCATTGCTACCAGGACCCAAGACCCCACTGCCACAATTTTAACAGTGCTCATCTTAAAATAAGATATACTAAAATAATATTTTGAAAAGCAGGATGTTCTTACCTCTGATCCCTCTACCTACAGCAATACAGATTTTTAATTTTTTTTTTTTTGAGGTAGTATCTTCTGATTGTTATTTGCCAAGTGTGAGAAGAAGCCTAGCCTCTTCTAAGCAAAGGGTTAATTCCCTTCCTCTTGTCCCTTCTCTTGCTGGGGAGAGGGTTCCTGAACACCTTCTGGGGGAAGCAAGGATGGGAAAATGCCTTTGGGAAAGTAGACCTTCCTGCTGGGGAGCCAGCCCAGCTCCAGCCTGGAAAGGTATTTTTCCTTGCATTTCATTTTGCTTAGAGCATCTTCTAATTTATTAATGGTTATAAATATTTGGTTCTGCCCCTACCCCACCTAACAGGACACTGAGGTGCATGGATTTGTGGTAATTTGCATGAGCATATAACCTGTATGACTTCTCATGACTTCTAGTCTGACTTCTTCCAAGCAACATCACTTCTGGTTTAGAATGGATTTTACTATCTCATTTGCAAGCTGTAGGAAAAGCAGAACATGAAAAATAAAGAAGAGATGAGATAATGTACAGACCTTTTAGCATGGTAGGGGTCTTGTTTGTTTGCTTTAGTTTTGGGGTTTTGTTTGTTTTGTTTAAAAAAAAAATTGCAAGATTTCTGTTTGAAACTGCCTGCTGAGGTTCCTTTAAATAAATGAAAACAAATAGTCCCCGGCTGTCTGGGATGCACTGAAGCAGCTCATCCTCTGAATGATTTGTAATGCTGAGATGGTTTACCTCATTCACTTTAAAGATTATCAAAGTTCACTTTGTAAGTGCACATGTATATTTTATTTCTCAAAGATTACCAGTTTTCTTCTTATCCCCACCTTGTCCTGCTGGGAACAGGTGGCAGAACTCCTGGCACCAAAGCAATCTCAAAACCTACACTAAACAGGGATAATTTGTTGTTGCTGTCTTAATGATCAAAAAGGAAGATCCTCCTGGCAGCTCTTTTTTCTTTTGTTCCTTTTTATTTTTCCTTTTTTATTCAAATACTGTATTTGAGGCCAAATCCAAAGCTAGTGAGTGAGAACTGCTGTTCTACTCATGGATTTTTACTGGACAAACACCAGTGGCTGGGTCACAGTGCCTCTGGAGCACAGATCCAATCAGTGCTTAGTCACCCCAACAAACCAAAGCACCAGACAGAGCTAATGGGGAGATCTTTTGATCTTTGGCATCTTTTCTGTCTCGGAAATGAACAGAATGCTGCAAAATTAGGATCAAAGTGGTGACTGAGAAGCATCCTATTGCTGTACTTCTAGAAGACATAAGACACAAATGCATATATTTTATGATTCCTCACCCACACTCAAAAAAAACCCCTAAAAAAACCCAATAACTTCTTGCTGTGTTATGTCTAATTTGCCTAATGCCTGAAAGAGGGCAAGTTTAGATCAGAAGTTAGGAAGAAATTCTTGATTCAGATGGTGGTAAAGTACTGGAACAGATTTTCCAGAGAGACTGTGGCTACCCCATCCCTCAAAATGTTCAGGGCCAGGTTGGATGGGGCTCTGAGCAACCCGGTCTGGTGAAAGGTGTCCCTGCCCATGGCAGGGGGTTGGAACAAGATGATCTTTAAGGTCCCTTCCAACCGAAACCATTCCATGATTCTATGATTCTAATTAAGACTGTTCAAAACCAGGGTGGAGGAGATTTCATTTGCATTTATTTTATTGTCCTAACACTCTGCAAACAGGAGTCATTTTTTCATATTTTATACCTAGATTTCTCTAAGGATCTCACAGGACTCAAACACCAGTGAACTAAAGCTCTGGTTCTGCAGATGGAAAACCCTACTGCAAATCGTTGCAACCTTTAATTGCTATGCTGCCAAATGCTTAAACTAAAAAACAGAACTGATAGGTGGGAGTCTCTCATTGACTTTAGTGCAGTTTGGATCAGGCTGTAAGTCTCCAGCAAATTTCAAGACAAATATCACCATTATCAATTTTGCAGATTGGTAAATCAAGCTGAAAATAAATAATGTGGTGACAGTATAGCAGAAGTGTCCCTAGAGGCACAGAACCTGATCTCCTGGACTTCTGCTTGACAGAAAAAGCTCTGGAAGCTGCTGCTGAGCTCCTGGTTTCAGAAATGCCAGTGAGAGAAGGAGACATCCCCAGAAAGTGCTATGTCCTGTCAGCACATGCTTCTTGCGCCAGAGATTTCCAGAGAACCTGGCACATGCAATTTTTAGGCCAAGTGGCAATATATTTGGCAGTGGCAGGGCCTGGAGATAATTCAGGCCCCGGCAACTACAGCAGTTGACAAAATTAATAAGGAAGATGAAGATTGGCTTTCAGGAAAGAGAATGAAGAAATAAATTCCAGGATGGAAAAGAAACTGAGGACAGGGAACCTGCTCTAATCTGTATGTTGTTCTTTAATGCGGTATTTCAGGAGAAAGGGACATGAAAGGACCACTGACTTCTCTTGTCTGATAGCTTAGTAGTTTCCTACTGCACAAAAATATGCAGAGGTGTACCAATCAGACAGTCTAAAATGTTTCCATCAACAGTGCCTTTTTCTTAAATCCATAAAAGAACATCTACAAAAAACAAAGTTATTTTCTTGGCAAACTTGCAAACCTTCTATATTAGCAGCTTTAGGATGTGGGCACATCATCCCAGCATTCAACAAGAGCTACCAGGCTGGACTGCAGCATTAGACAGATGACAGCAGACATCTGCAGCAAAGCCCTCCGAAATTCCCTTACTGCTCCTTCTCCAGGTGTCTTGGGGACACCAGGGAAGTCCCATGATAGCTCTGAAACATTGCTTTACTTTGGTATTAGTGGTATTCAACTGCTGCCAGAAGGGAGATGCCAAAATGCCACACTCTTCATGGACACTCCATAATACTTAGATACAGAAAGGATGGGTTTTCTAAAATCATAAGGCTTCAAGATAGTTTTGAATTTCAAGGGACAGTTAGTTGCTAGGACTTTTTTTAAAATGTTAGGAACCAGCAGAAATGCTGGAAGAAAATATGTAAACAGCTAGAGTTAAAGAAAATTGGGGTTTGTGATGAAGTCACTTATATTTAATGATGAACCCCTTCTTTTTAAAGTACCTATATTTAACTGGTAAATAATAGGACTATAAGATTAAAGCCAAATTAATTACAAAATGTTTTTATTGCAGAATCATTCCTTTACTCCTAAAAAGCAAATAGTTAGGAAAAAAGGAACATTAGTCTTGCACAGCTGGTATTTCCTTAGCTACGGATGTCTAACACTGTGTAGAAATACAGATTACATCTTTATAGTGTAACAAAGTCTTCTACTACATCATCACCTCCTTCTGCATATTAAAATAGTATCTCCCCATGAACATCTCCACACATGGAATCTTATAATTGTATTTGTATTTTATATACACGATTATATATATTATAATCGTGTTTGTATTAACTTTGTTTTTATGACAGTCGAGTACACACAAGCATGAGAGTTTCAAGATATTTCAAATAAATGTATTTGTGCATATTTGCACACACACACACGCAGTGTGTATGGATGAACCTGAGTTATATGAGCAACAAAACGATACACAATAATTAGTTCTGTGCCCACAATGGAGCTCCATCACCTTCAGGGGTACTTCACATGATCTGTATTTTTGTACGTTAAACAATTCTTTTTAAATTACTTTACCAGATACCATCACACCCGTACTACAGCCATAATGGAAAAGAACAGTAAGCATGATAAATACATCAGCTAATGGGTAGGAGGCTGTACAGCTCTGCAGAAAGATTATTACAGGCACAATGCCACAGATCTATTTATGGCTTAAAGCAGTGCATGTCATAAACATACATAGTTTTAGAAGGTGGAGTCATCTGACCCAATCTGGCAGAGCTTTCACATGGAAATGGCAAGGACTTCACATTACCCATGAATTAATGCTTTTATTGGCAAAAAGTGTCTCCTATGTATATTCCTGAATGAGAACAATGTGAAGCAGTTTCCAGGGATTCACATAAACTCCTGCCTTTTGAAAAACTGGCTGAGTAACAAAGTCACTTCTTTTTAGAGTTCTGCTTCACTTCTTCAGTCTGTCCAGCCATGCAAGCCTGCACATTGGTCTCATTTGGCCACTTTAGCAAAGAGCCTCAAAATTCAGGGCTGAAACACAGTTGCTTAATATTGAGCTCCTACAACAGCTTAGCAAAGAAAGGTAACTCACGTGTGCATCACAATCGCATGGAAAATGTAAATACAGAGATACAGTATTGTTTCTGTATTCAGAAATTAGTGATGCTGCTACAGGTTTGAAATGAAGCATGTTCTTTTCCAATGAACCATGAATAAAGGAAGAAGGAAAAGCTCACTGGCAGCTCGGTTCTCCCTAGCACGGCAGTGGCTGCCCCATTCAGTTCACATATCCCTCAATCAGCAGCTCCGCCTGCCCCGAGCCACTGGGAATCCCTAAGCCAGGTTCTGAGCACACACCATTCCCTGCTGCATCTCCCGAGACCACAGAGCCTGGGCACATGATTGTACACGCACCAAGTAGGGTCCGTGGGTTTGATTAAATGTGCATTAAAAAAGCATTACTATATTCTACTGACATCATGTTTCTGAAGTTTGAGGATTGGGTTCAGACTTTATCCTTTCAGCTGCCCAAATGATGACAGGGACACATAAGTAACACCTCTTTCTAAGGGTGCTAAACCAGAGCACTTCCAATACCATGAAGATTTCAGCTCAAGTCCCACCATAAAGCCATAAAACACATGATGTAAGCACACAACTACCTCAGTGTTCATAAAAGCAGTCTTATCCCACTCTTACCACTGTGAAAGTCATCCTTCTCATCCCTTGCTCTCCTCATTTCCTCCCAACCTAATGCCATTCTACTTTTTTTTTTTTTTAATTCTGCACAGCCAAGCTGACTTGTCTCTAAAGGCAGCACCACCCTCCAACACCTAATAACTGTTTTCAGAAACGTACACCAAGTATTCTTCATAGTTCACCTCATAGCCAAAAACATACTATAAGACTTCAAAAGGCTTCTATACTATCTTTCAAAACTTCTTTTTAAATTCTCCTCCACTGAAATGACTACAGAAAAACTGACAACTTGGACCATTAACATAACAAAAACACTAAATCATGCTGAATACTATTGTACCATTCTTTCCTTATTTTCATAATTTTTTGACCTACATAATTTTTCTGAGAAGCTTTAGGCAAAATCAAGTGAAAACTACTTAAATCTTGTAAAATAATTAATTAGAGATATGCATTTTGATAGAACATACACAACTATTACAACAATGGTCTGTCAAAGGAAAACCAATTTTTACCGTGTCCAGTTCAAATTCATACCTTATGACGCTGCATGAAACAAGAGTGGCTTTGCATGCAAAGCTGTGGCCTCACAACTCCACTGACATGAGCAAGCAATGCCCAAATATTTCCTCTGACTCAAAACTTCACATCCTAAGGTTTAATCCCTGTCTCCATACGGGCTCTGTTCTCAGCCCCGATGCACAGGGGGAGGACTTTTGTTGCTCAGGTTAAGCCACGGCTGAGCCACACACTCCCCACAGAGCCCAAAAAGCTTCAGCTTCATCATTTATCCAGTTTGGGACAGATCCTGCCTGGGTTCTTTACCTCCCAAAGGCAGCTCAGAACGTGCTTCATCCGGGCGTATCAAAGCCAACTCCTCCTCCCGTGGCAGAACGCTTAAGCCCTCTTGCTGCCAACCCCCATGAGTAGCAAGGCAGTGAAAACAAAGTGTCATTTTTGCCTAAAGTACAGGAGTATTTCGTATTATCCTCCTCTGTGGTTACTGAGCCAAACATGCATTAAACAAAAAAAAAAAAAATTCTTTTTACTCTTGTTCTGTTTCCACGCAATGAAAATAATACATAATATTGGCTCGGCCTTAAAAATACTTTTATGAAATACATTCCATTTGTACTGACTTTTGTGGAAGGTGCGTGGGTGTGTCAGAAAGAAGAATTTAGTCCCAAACCCTTACATTTCCCTGTATACTTAACGAAGAAACAATTCAAACCTTGTTTGTTTAAAGGAACAAGTCCAGCTACAGACAGTTTGTAGAGCAACACAAAGAAAACACCTGAATCCCAAGATGTCAAAATCTGGGCAAGCCAATTCCACCTTATTCAGTTTGGATGAAAATTCAGCAAAGCACACAACTTAAATATGACACGAAGCTCTGCTGAAGTATCTTTCAGTACTACCACAGCAAAATTAATAGAGTAAAATAAAGTTATCTTGTGCGGCGTGTCGGGACAGTCATTATCTCCACACATTTCCTTGGAAGTCTGGAGCAGAGCAGACGTTTGAGCCAATGTAGGGAGTTTGGATCATTGTGTCCGGGGGACCATTGTGGCTCAGTGCCTTGCTAATCTTTCCCAGTTTTCCTTTCTTCCAGACTCCACAGCACCTTTGTTTCCTTCCATTTATCCTCCTCCTCCCCTCCCTCCCTTCCCCTCACTCTCTCCTGGTGGCCATTAACTACGCTGACAGTTTGACAGGCTGAAATAAGGAAATAAAACACTTAAACATTGTTTCCCGATGTATGCATTCATCTCCTCTGCCAAACACAGATATTGAGGAGATACTTCACTCCTCCTGTCAGCTCACTAAATTATAGCCCAGCTCTCACAGCAACAAAACTCTCAGGTCCGGTACATTCAACTTGATCTCTCTTCCTATCAGAAGGCCACGCAAAGGCCATTTCCATGTCTTTACCAGGAGCTTCTTATGTTTATACTCTTTAATACCACATTTTCATATGCCTAGGGTTAAATTTCTGTTAAAAACAGAATCTCATGCTTCTTCTGCTGAAAGCACTCACATTATCATGACAGCTCCACTTCTTGCTTGGATTACGATGAACCTACTTCAGGAATAAAATAAACTATATTGCATTAAACTTTGTGTCATTCTCATAACCCATTACAGCAGCTGAGCAAACCAAAACCCAGCTTCGCTTTGACCAGGTTTATTAGACTTTTTTATTTAAGCATTTTCCCCCGGTTGACAGAAAACATGCTGCTGGAGACTAGAGGCATCCCACCCTTTATATAAAAGCCACTGCTCCCAGCGTCAGCTTGCAGGAGCCAATGCTGTGCAGCTCCCCAGGGGAAAGTTGCAGTGATACTGTCACTGCTCATTACCTCCAGTGGGTGTTGCTGTGAACAAGCCTATGGGAAAAATGCAAGGGGAAAAAAACCAAAGTATTATAGACGCTCGTAAACATGTCCCATGTCTGGAAAATTTGGCTGTTCCATACAACCAAGAAAGGAAAGCTTGGTAAAAACCTAAATAATTGTACTTCCTTGCCATTTACCACCATTTCCCACTCAGATAAACACAAGCATTTTGTGTGTTATCTGCTGTGCTGGTGTAAGGCTGCAGTGGAGCAAAATCATCTCTTTGTAATTTTGGCAGCTCCTGAGGTCTATGCAGAGCAGCACAGCACTGTGGCTGCATCTTCTAGGGATGCCTGAGGGCCAATATTCTTCTCAGAGCAGACTAACTTTCCATCTTACTCTTCCCCTTTATTGAGGAGCTGTGACAAGCAGGGTACTGAGGTCTCACACAGTCTCATAACTTTACAAGCAGGAATCTCACATAACAAACACAAGTACATCACTGGCCCAGAATACACTGTCACTTTTTTCCCTGACTAATGGAGAGGGTTAGCTCAGGTTTCAGTTATCAGGTGGGAATGTAGCAGAAACAGCGTGGCACATTTTGGATCTCTGAAAGAAATAAAAGCCCCTCTTTACACTCCAATGATATAAATCCCAGCAGAACTTTACTCTCTTCCTTATCTCCTGCTTTCTCATGATTTCAGAGATCTCTAATATTGACCCAAAGAAACAGCCTTTTGAAGGAACTGTGTGATTCACTGAAACATGGATTTAAGTGGAGGTAGGATGAAAAAAATCCAAAAAACAACACAACAATGTCCATAAGGAAAAATCAGTGTAAGTGATACTGGTGAGATTTCATTCTCTCTCTAAACATTTTTTTTTCTGTTTCTAAGAGTTGCTATTAAACAACAGAAAATACTCAAATTCAATCACCCTAAAGAGCAAGCAGGGCCTGAGAGGAAAAGTAAAAAATTTGTTCATCTAGAGACAGTAAAGGCTTAGCTACTGCTTTTCCATATTGACGGTCCAAGAAAGCAGTATTTCAACTGGTTACACCCATTCCTTTTGTTATCCTCCAAAGACTATTAATAACAGCAGCAGCCTATTAGGTGCTGTTACTTACTGAGAGCGTTTGAATTTCATGAATGAAAATGAAAGATAAAATCAATAAAGCGAGAGGAAACACAAGTTCCTTACTATTTCCTCCACACAAGCATATAGAAGAGTCGGTCAACCAAACCTACCCTTAACTCTTTACTGACCATCTGCACAGAACTGCCTACAAACATCTGAGATTTACTTGGGCTTCATCAATGGGAATTATAAAGAGCTCTCAGCACACTCTTGGAGGGCACCAATCTTTTTTCACTGCCACCATTTCATACTGCCAGAGAAAAGAGCCACAGGATCAGAGAATGGCCTGTGTTGTTAGGGACCTCAAAGACCGCCTCATTCCAACCCCTGTGCCATGGGCAGGGACACCTTCCAGTAGATCAGCTTGCTCCTTGGAGATTCCACCCACATGAGACCAATGAAAATCCCCTGATATCTGTCAAGGAGATATTTCCATCAGGAGGGAAGACTATGGCTCAGGGCTGTGTCATAGCTGGGTGATGCTGGAACATAAGGGCTTCTTTACAAAGAAAAAAAAAGTCTCAGAAACATAAATTATTGCCTATTCCATCCTCCGAATAGCACAAAGCCAAACAAAATTCAATTTGATTACACTTCCATAGCGCCTCAGTAAAACTGTCACTTGTGTGCCTTATGCCTTCCATTCCTTTAAGGGTCAAGATGCCTAATACAGACCACACCTTCATGATGCATCAAAACTTTAAATGTGCATTGCTCGCAGTTTTTAGAAGAGATGCATTTCATTTTCCCTTCTAGTACTACTTTTACATCAGAACAAACAAATGACAAGTCATCCAAAGTAACTCAAACCATGATAAATACCTGCTTAAGATTTGATTAGGAGAGCTATGAGTAAGCTTTTTAGTGACAATTCATTTTGACAAACATTAAATTCAGAAAGAACCATTCCTCACAACCAGTAATGCCAAAAAATTCAGTATTCTCACTCCTGCAAAAATGCTCTGCTTGTATTGTCAATGCCAAATGGATTTTCAAAGTCAAAATGGTAAGTGAAATGAAACAGGGTTTTACAATCCCTGTTGAAATCAACATTACTTTTCATAGCAAATGCCAGCAATTTGCAGTATTAATTACAACCACCATCATCCCCAAAAGACCTCAGAGGACAAAATCCATACAGTTGGAGGGGGATGGAATTTAAAAAAAAATAAAAATAAAAATAAAATCAGTTCTCAGAGTTGAGTCTCAGACAACAAATTCTCTGAAACTGCAGGAACTTAACAAGCATATAGATTTCTTTCACTTATTCCTTAGGACTTCTCTCACTGCTTTAACTTCCTTTATCCATGGCTTACCCCTGCTGCTTCTCTCTGCCTCTTTTTATCACAAGGTTGTTCTGGTCAGGATTAGAAAAAATAAGGTAGAACCAGTTAGGTTCTTCCTACTCTCCTCACACAATGAAACTTTGTGATGGAGGGAAGAAGCCAGCCTTTTCCCAGGTGAAGCCACTGAGCTCTCTGAGAGCCTGGAGGTCACAGCAGCCAGCGATGGGGGTCCTCTTGCAGGCTGGTGTCTCTGGGGACTTGTTTCCTGGGGCAGTGCTGGACATCCTGAGCACAGCCCAGCTCTGCACACTGTGCAGCTAGAGAGAGCTGCACATTTCAGAACTGGTTATAAGATGGATAAAAACCCAGAGATGCAAAAATGTGCATGAACAAAATAAAGCCCCTTGCTGAGAAGACTGTTTTATATGTTTACAAGTATTTAAATTAACATGACTGATGGAGTAATGAGAGCCAGGTAGAAGATGGCACTTCCCTCTGATGCTAGGATAATTAAAAGGGCAAGGTATTAACTAGCTTTGGAAAGAAAAAAGTTATCTTGGTTGTTCTGGGGATTATGGTCCTGTCTTGATCCTACCTTCACTAATCATTGCATTTAGTCATTAGACACTTTGCCCATTCCCTGGAATTCACATCTGCTGATTACTGTTTGCTGATCTGCTCTACAGACAGGATTTGAAACAGGGATAGTGCTAAAATGCCCTTTAGAAAGGCCAGATAATGCCACTTCTGGTTTGTACTACAGGAAAGAAATTCTTTCAGAGATACTGGTGTCAGCTACATACTCATCTTTTTACTAATGTGCTCCTCATGCACAGTGGAATCCTGCAGATCAAATGTTTTATTCATAAGTCAAATAAGTATTTACTACTTTTTTAAAATACCTGAGGGAAAAAAAAAAACCCAGCACAACACCACCACCTCCCTCCCCTCGCAAAAATAATTCTGAATTAAACATTACATGATGATTACAAATACTGGCACAATGGATAGAAAGCACAAGTCAGACAATGATTATTGATGAAGCAAATAATATTAGTATACATCCATCCAGTTAATACATACCTTATTAGCATACATTTATCTGAGATGAAAAACCATGTAAACATGCTATATTTTATGCAAAACACATGCAGATCTCAAAGCTTCTGGAAAATTGTCCTTACAGCCTTCGGTACTGCAAAATGTAGGTACTCCTTTTCATAGTCACTGTATGCAATAATGTTTCCAAAAGTAAGCTGTTGGAATAAATGAACTTAGAGAAGTGATGTACCTCACTCACAGCACGTAAAAGAAATAGTGTGACAGGCCTCTGTGCTACAAATTCATCAGTGGTTATATATTCTAAATAATGTAGCTGGTAGCAGCAATATCATTTGTGTCTTGTATTACTCTGCAAACAATCCAATTTATAAAATGCCTATTGTGTTTACACACACAAAACTATCATAAATTCTGGACACTAAACAGTGTCAGCAGATGAAAGCCAACTTCCCCACAATATTTTGCACTTGGCGTGTTTTTAAAGAAAAAGCAGTCACAAGAGAAGGCTCCTCTGGATTCAGCTGTTTACTCATGTTGGGGACTGATGACAGCAGCAAATCTGTAAGAAATTTAATCTTCTCTCACAATGAAAAGATATTATTAAACTAATCTGGAAGCATGGCACCTATCCAGAAATTTTGCCATTTTTAACATTACGCTTCGTTATTAATTACAGAAGAACTAGTAGTGGGGGAAATATCCCATCCTAGGGAGAATCCCATTGCATACAACTTCTCACCTGCATTTTGCTGTATGGACAGGAAAGGTAGGTCAGTGATAAATAGATACTCATCATTATCTGTCACCCTGAATTAACAGTTTTGAGGAAAAACGTCTCAGGAAGCCAGGTGACTGCAAACATGCGGATTTGTCCTGATGCTGCCTGGAGTACCTGGATGCTGTTACGCACAGCCAGCTCTGCTCTCAGCAAATTCACACATACTACTTGCCTCCACTTCTATTCCACAGTGAGGCATCCAGAAACCACCAAGTCATCCCAGTTTTAGAGTAAACACATGTTTGAAATACAAGTAATTGGAACCCAGCCCACACTGATCTAATCATCGGGACCAGGCCACTGCTTGGGAAAGCTGGTCTTCCTGGGGGATTGTTCCCAGAGAAGCAATGGTCCAGTGGGAATGCTGGCCAGAAGGAAATGCTTTGGGACTCAGCAGAAGTATACCTGCCATTACGAGGGGCTGGAGTTACAAAGATATCCATCCCCATGACGGCTGATTCCTGATATTTTCTCACACACAATCTTAGTACTTCTTCTTAAGGGCCTGCTTCCATTCTTATGAGCAACTCAGGTCTAGTGTGAGTACCAGCAGAAACTCAAATTTACTTCTGGGCACAGATGCTTTCTGTTCCAAGACTTTCTGCAGAAAGCTGTCCATCCATTCCCATGGCTCACTCAACTATCACATCTTCTTAAAAGAGGAGAGCTTATCAGGACAAGCTCTGTCTCATGAGATTTTAAATATTCTCTTTCTGTTTCCAGGGCAGGAACATTGCAAGACATGTTGTTACTGCCTCATGCTGTATGACAGCTGCTCTCTTGGCCAGTACACAGGGGACTGCACCAGGGACCTCAAACTGAGCATGAGCAACTACAGCTTAGAGCAAAGGGCAGAGAATGTTTGGTAACTAAGGCTAATGAAGATTTCTATGTGAGCTCACAAAACAATACTGTTACTGAGGAAATGAAAAGAAAAAGTAAAGACGTGGTCTGGTCACTAGACCAGGTAGTGCCCAGCTCAGTACCCTAACAGCAGAGAGAAACCAGGAGCTCAGAAGTGTAAGATATCAGGTATATTGCAGTCTACCCCTAAAAGTACCATATTCATCTACATAAACCTCATTTCATTAGTGTTTTGTAGCTATACATATATCAAAGGGGGCAGGGAAAAAAGTCTTCCTTGTTAATATAAAAGAAGAAATGTCAAACATTCAACTATACTTTGGTTGATGTGGCAGCTTCAAATATAACCTAGCCCAAGGTGCTCATTGTGTCAGTGATAAAACTGGTACAGGACACATCAATTTTTTTTTCTCTGTATAGTACAGAAAAGGTGCCTTAGTAATGAAATCTCTATTTAAAATATTATTTGTTAAGTAGTTATTACAGCATTAGTTTCAGTATGCTTCCCTTAATCAATATAAAATAAGTTCATTCAGTCATTCCACTCTTTTTCCAGTTGACTGATAAACAGAGTACCTCCCCTTTAGCAATGCCTTTACAATTAATTTTTAATCTTTGAGTGGCACAAAGCTGTTTCGCCCCAGCGAACCCAAGGAGGAAGAATTCTGACACATATTTTGAGTTCTTCCATGCTTTTCTCTCCCTGATAGGAAAAATGTTTCCTGCAGTTCTGAGCAAATGCATTTTACTGTCCACTAATGTCGATGGTTCCCAGAGAAAAAAAAGATTTGGTACCACTGTTTGCCCAGAAAAGCAGCAGCAATCACGACCAAGGCCACAATTCTGACCACAGTCCACTCACACAATCCATCTGGATGGTTCACAAGGAAGATACAGGACCAGAACAAGCACAATACAATATCCAAATCCTGAACTCCTTTCTCAAGTGACTGAAAAATATTTCCCCAGTATGCTTAGCTATTCCCCTTTTTGGTCCTTAACGTGTAATTTGGGGAAGACTCTGTCATATACCATCCTGAAAATATCACTATTTCCATTAAACCCTAGTGCTGCTTTCCTAACTTCTGTGCTACCTGACTCCAAGGATCCTCACTCTGTGCTGTTATTCTCGCACTGGTATCACCAGTTGTCTTGACTGAGAAATCCAATTATCATTACACTTCCGAAAATAAAGTTTAATTATAGGCAAGTGTGATGATTTTATAAATTATGATGATTATCAGAGTGAACTGTAGCATAACCAATAGCATTAAGAATATAGCTGAAAAGTCTCATAGGGCAGGGCCCAAATCTTTGAAGTTGGTGAAAAGATTCTCATTGATGTTAAAAGTCTTTGGACTTTAATTAGACACAATGAGTTAAAGTAATTACTGCAATTCAAATAAATATTTTATCATTGTTGTTACAACTTCTATTAGTAATAATACAATTAGAGTGCATTAACGATTCTTTGAATAAAGGTACTAAAGGCAAGTAACAAGCATAATCTTAGAAATTAAGTAACATGTTAGTCAGGCATCATGATATTTTGTCAGTAATTTTTTGCAACACTAAAAAGTTGTCCCAGTTATTTACATAATATTTTTCTATTTATATTTTCATATCAGAAAAACTGCAGTAGCAAAGAAGTCAATAAAATATTTAAAGTCTAAAGAATCATCTCTTTGTTTTAAAAACAAGACTGCTGAGATAGAATAGCAGCTTTATTTTTATTTATTTGCTTATTTTTGCTGTCTGAAATTGTGTTCCCGTGTTGCTACTGAAAACTTCTCAAGCTAAGGAAATTCAGTGGAGATTTACTTTCACTTTATTTATTCCTTGACATAAAACTGTGATGTTTTTTGGACAATGAAAAAAACCCAAAAACCACCATATCCAAAGGAAGGATCTGTCTTCTTATCCATCCCATTTCAGTTAATGAGAAAATTTAACTGTGACTCTACTGAGAGTAAATAATAAACTGTTGCAGATGGTAGGACTAATAGTGCATGGTCTCATAGCCATTATTTAGGCTATCTAGCAGGTAGTACATTATCTTTGGTTTTCTTTCTTTTCTTTCTCCAGGGCACAGTCATGTAGTTCTGCTCCTCATTATTCTTGGAAGCTGTAAATTTAAGTGTAAACTCATTGCCTCTGCAGGGGTTGCAGGTGAGTAACACGTCATGACATTTACTCATTTTTTTTTCCGACTGAATTCTGTAGAACTGTATTTTTAAAAGATTCTCCTCCCCCAAAATCATCCTCACTAACTCCAAAATGTTTGGACCTGCTCTGTAACCCCTCTGGTTTGGCCAGAAATATCACTTGCTGCATCCAAGGAACCCACATCTGGGTGGTCCCCAACATGATGTAGGCCCACTACGGCATTTCGTAATTTAAGTGAGGGTGCTCCTGGGCAGTGGTGGGACAGCAGCCAGGCAGCTCCAGGCACCAGTTGAATTTATTCCATCCACTTTTATTAGCAGTTGCTTCATGACTGCCTGCAGTTCCTCAATTACAGCTAGCAAGCCTATCTCAACAGCTAATGAGGGAGGCATGTTCTTTTCTGCTTACGGGAGTTGCAAATACCTTAAAAAAAGAAAATTGACCCTTTTATTGATTCAGATGCTAACTCCACCTTCCGCTTCTTTGCTTGTTCCTATTATTCAATTAATTTTTGTGGGTAGCCAGCAGAGACCCACATTAAATATATAGTATGGAAGTAATTATGACATTCAAACACAAGATGCAAGAACATACAGGGCTTTATCATGTCCAGTGGCTTGGGAAGGACTTACAGTCCCTTATCTGATCTCTCCTCATCCAAGCTGCACAGAAGAAGGCTGGGAGGAAACAAGTTGTGCACTGAGGGCTGCTCATTTCTACACAGGTTGGCAGAACAGAAGAGGGAAGAGATCCCAGTGCAACTAAGCAACTATGAAGACAGATGTAAGCTACTAATTAATATAACCAAAAGTGAACCAAAGAGAAAAGGATGCAAGAGACTTTTGTGGAACACAGAGCTAATGACTTCAAGGAGAGGAGGCCACCTTTGATACCACAAGAGACTTGAGCAAGGAACCTCTGACCTGCAACCACTGAAATGAGTAAAACAATCCTGATGAATCCATTTAGAAACACCCTCATGGTCAACATTACTGTATGAATGTGCTGCTTTGGAAAATGAAATTGACAGTAAAAATATTTAAAACAGTAATACTCTTGTTTGCTTTAAAATAATAATCAGGGCAGCATTAGTAGCAATTTTGATACTCATTCAAGCAAGGATTAAGACTGCTACTAAATATACTGAATAAATGTTATAAAGGCTGCAAAGCATCAGTGTCAACCAACTGGCGTTAGGAAACACTCTTGTTAAAACGTAACTGATAGCAAATGACTTACCCTGTTATATTGTCAAGCTTTAATAGTCTTCTATATTTAGTCAAGCTGATACTGTATGCCTGGGAGAGCCTTATGTTTTGTAAATATTAATCCTTCAGTGGATTCACTGGATTACCTGTATTTTGTTATTCAGCACAGCCCAGCTGTACTGCATTTGGCTGAAAATTGACATTGCTAGCAAGGAAGAAACATGTGGCAATGCTGACTTCTTACCTAATATTTCCTTGCTTGTATTTACACGAAGAAGAAAACAGCTGCAGGTCATATCAACTGGACAGATTACTGTGGATAACCAAGAACTCACTTATATCACAGAAACTGTCAATATAGTTTAATCTCAAATTAGGTTCTCATAATCAACTGAACTCACAGTGCTAAGACTTTCTTAAAAGGCTTCCAAATAATTAAATCACATTCTTGCCTGGGCTAAGATGTTCAAATTTAGGAACTAATTCCAAAGTTAATTTCCAATTTTAACCAAATGTATCATAGCTGAACTTCTTAAACTTTGCGTAATACTTTGGTTATTTCATATGTAAATCCAATCAATCAATAAGCCCAGTGAAGCTATACATGTATATAGAAGTATATGACTTAAATCTAAATCAGCACTCAGTGATATTTCTGATATTTGTAATGTATATTTATAATCTCCACCTGTTAGTCTTCAGACTTTTATTCACAGAATTTCACAATAAAATTTATTATTGGCTCTATTAATACAACAGCAGTATTTTCTTCTTAGAAGTTTGCCATGCACAAAAAGGAAATTGATTACAAAAAATGTATGACTTCTAAACATTGCACTTCACAGCACCAAAGGCAAGGACAAGTACAATATTTCAGGTTATGTACATAGTCAGACAGGCACTTTAGAAATGCAAGGGATAAGATTTTGAAACAAATTAAGAACTTGATTAACTTGAAGAAGCATGAGTTGAATCTGGTTTTCAGAGAGTGCTGAGTATCCCTCTGAAACTCGATTTCAGTTCATGAGTTTTCTTCCCACCATCATCTAAATGAACAGATGGATGGTTTTCCAAACCTGTTTGGACCTTGAAATACAGCAGGACTTACCCAGCAGAAGACTCATTGCTGAATAGATATCACAGCATTGAAATTACAGCCTTTTTGTCATGATATATCAATAACCTTTCATGCAAGAAACATAGATCAAGTAAAACATTAGCTAAATGAAATAACACATACATCCAGAACACTGGTAGCTCAGACAATAAATTTTACAAGAAAAATAGATTACAAAGCACTTTTTTTGCCCAAATCCATTGTTTTCCAACAAGCCTGACCTTCCTAAATTATTCCCAAGTCATTTTTGAAATGGGATTTGGGCTTATAAATCACACCACATCTTGAAAAATGTTCTTGGTTCCTCCGCCAAATAATTCATCATTTGATTGAAGCAAAACCAAACAGAAGCAAAAGAAAACAAAGAAGGACAAGTGACTTGGGAGAATGAGGATCACTGTTAGTGAATACACTACAACCCAGAGGTGATTCAGAGCTGAGAATGTTCAAGCTCAAGTATATTTTTATAGCTTTGTTAGCTTACAAGACTAGAGCTGCATTAAGAAAACACATGTACACACATGAATGTTATAGGGTCAATAGGCTTATACTGACATGCTAAAACAGCGCACAAAGAACCCCAAACCTCAGGCAGAAGCAGCAATTCTCAAACACACATGGCACAAGAACAGCTGGTCAAGGAAATACGTCTTCTGCTGACAGAAAGAGCTTAATGAATCCATCAGTATATCCCAGGACTACTACAGAATCACGTACTGGAGTAGCGAAAATCATTGACATTTCCTGTATTTCATAGCGACAAAGGAAAAAGGAAACAAAAAACCAAAGAGCAGACATGCAAACCCAAGGACACTCCTCCTTATTCCTGCCAACATGCTTCAGTAGGAGATGGGGCAAAAGTCACAATCAGGAAAGCCACCACTCCAGGAAATAAACCAACTGCCACAAGAACTAGGTTGGTTTAGCCCCATTCCTGGTGGGAAATGTTCCACTCACACGAGCACTTCAGTTCGCACGAGCCACAAGGCATTTTGGCATTCCCAGGAATAAGAAAATTGGAAACCTGTGGTCTGACTCCCTCAGTTCTCATTATTGCACTTGACACAGTTATAGGACAGACAGATGACCTGGTCTTGTTCAGCTGAATCTTTCTTTTATCCACAAAGCACCAACTTCTAAGGATATCAGTCAATTAAGTTTTGATTAACTTCTGGCGTTTATACACCATCATTTAAGAAAAAAAGACAGAAAAAACTCTTTCCAACAACCTTTAATATATAATGATAAATTTCAATCCCTCCTTTGGAAATTTCTCTGTATTGTTCAGCTGCTGATCAAAAGCTGAACAGGGATCCTACTGGATGGACTGACACGTGACATTCTTCTTCAGGGGCAGGCCAACTGAATGGCTACAAGGTTCATGCAGACACAGTCACTGCTCTTCCTTCATTACTCTGCATCAAAAAGTTTCCAGCTTCTTTTACAGCCCCTCAGCTCCCAGTGCAACTGCAGGAAAGGACAGCAGCCCTCTCCCTTGGCTCCCCTCTCCTTGCACTCTACCCACACCGACCTACAAAGCACATCTCCGTTTAGTGGCAGCACATTTCACCTCCTTTACTCAAAAATAGGCTTCAGAACTGAACATGGGTGAAATATTTTGGTGGCTTCCTTGTATCTTCAGGGTATTAATTAAAATCCCTCATTTCTCAAATATCTTGTAACATCTGTGCTTTGTTCTTCCAGGGGAAAACTCGTGCCCAAATCTGACCACATCAAAGACCACAGACTCGCAGCAAAGTTCAAAAGAGCATTGCTCCTGCTAGCAGAGGCAGCTTTCTTTGCACAGCACTTATGGAAAGCTATCAGAAATTGGGATTGCAGACTTCTTACCCCAGCTTCATTTTCAAAATAGCTGTAGGAGAGAAAAGGAACAACCTCCATTATAAATACCATGGTTTGAGTGTCACAGGACATGTCCAAGAACTGCATCTGCAAGTACCCAATGTACTTTGGTGTACAGTGGGTAAGGCAGGCCCCTGTCTCAGAGGGCAGGAGAGGCTTGACATAATGCCTGCAAGTTCCGAGGATCCTGGATGAAAAGTGCTCCAGAAGGGCAAATCCTGTCTACTGCAAGTTCAACATCTGAGCGTGCTTCCGACCCGTTTTAATTGGGAATAATATTTCTTTCCATTATTAGTTTAGGTAACGGTTAAGAAGAAAACCTTTTTAAAAAATACATATATGGCATAGAGATAATTTGCAATTCCAATTGATATTTTTAATCTTAAAAGTATTTTGGTGGAATGGAGTGAAAAATAGAAAGAAGAACAAGTCCCATAAATCTGTCACTCGCATAGCACATCACTCACAGCTTTCCCCAGCCCACTGAGAAGGAGAGCCATACAGCTTTAAAATGACTTCATTCCCATATTTACATATTTTTTAATAGGGCTATGATGAATCTCCTTCCGTTTGACTCCTATTTTGAGCTGTGATATTTTAATCTCCATTCTTGCTGCAACTTAGCAGATGAATGTGCAGTGTGACAGAGCTCAGAGGAAACAGTATAAATAAAGCAAAGTGGAGCTATGACATCTCACATTTTATAGCTTTTTTATTGTAGCCTAAGCATAAACAGAGCACAGCTGTGTTATACATACTGCTGTGAGCACTCCCCCAGCTCCAGCCCCCCACCGCTTTTAAAGAGACACGGCCCCCACAGAGGATCCTCTGGGTACAACCACTGCTGCTCAAGGCATGGCTAACAGAAGCAAAAACACCCCTCCACCCTTTCCTTTGTTTTCCCTGTTCCTCCTTCTACTGGTTTGCCCCCTTGCCTTCCTCTCCCCTCGCCCAGGATGTGACCCCGTGGTCCCCAGCGTGCACACACGGCCAGTACTGTGCTGCTACCTACTGAAGGATGCCTTTCTTCCCTCCTTGCTATAATTTGCTCTGTTTAAGAGCACAGACACACATGCAGAGCACAGAAACAACCTGCAAAAACAACACTTTGATAAAAGACTTGTAACTAGCTGGAAGTACTCAAAATATTGCCATATTTTACAGAAAGGGCTCTCCCATTTCTCATCACTTCTTGATAGGTTTTTCTCTTCACAGAAGTCAGTCAAAAAAAAAAAAAAAAAAAAAAAANGAAGGAAAACATACTAACTTTACTCCTGCCTATTTAAAAACAAACTATCATGATGAGTTCCTAGACAACAAAGCCTCTTTTCACCTCAGGAATTTATGAGATACCACAAATGTTCTCAGCATAATCATCACCACAAATTCCACAGAAAAAGCTGCCATTTGAAGCCTTAGACAAGAAAATCTCAAAGCACATGGACACTTTCATGATTATAAAAACATAAGGGCAAACCCAATAGCCAGCAATTTCCCACATAGTCTCCAAGAAGGCTGTTTATCCTTGAGGCTTGTTGGAAAGTTTTATGGTTGGACTAGATTTTTAAGGCCTTTTTCAACCTAGATGATTTTATGAAAGTGCTTGTCCATCTCTAATTTCAGTATTATAAACATAGGCACACTTAAAATAAAATGTGTTCTGCTCTTCTTTTGTTCTTCCTTCTGCTACCCATTAAAAAAAAAAAGCAAAAACCAAACCCCGCACATCATGGCATTGCAATGGTGACAGTGAGCTTGAGAAATGCATCCAACTTCTCCAAATGTAGGGCCAAAGGACATACAGGGAAGCTCTTTGGCTGAGGAGAACCATGTTGCATGTCTCATCTCACCAACTTGCTGCTCACCCTCTCCAACAGTGAAGGAACTTCCAGGTATCACCAAAGGTCACCTATGTGCTACAACCAAATTCTTCTGGCCATCCTCTGTTCTCCCTCTACACCCCGCTGGTTCTTGAGGGGATTTTCTACTTCGCTGCTGTGGGGCTTTACTGCTCAAACATTTTCTTTCAGCAGCTTTTTTTCCCCCTGTCTAGGGTTTCATATAGACTGGGTTAAATCATCAAGCAACCCTCAAACAGGCAAAAGAAAGTTGTTAAAAATAGCAAATTAAAACTATGTTAGATATTCATCAACAATTGTATTTAAAAATTTTTCAAAAAGATAAATTAAAAGCCACCCAGAAAGTCTGCTGAAATTGTTTACATGTGGGAAGCTGATTAAACTAACAACATTTCAAAGCTGGGATGTTGGGATTCTCAAGTCTGCCTGAAGTCATCCCTTGATTCAACTCATGGATTACTAAGACACCAGCCTCATACAAAGATCTGGTTAGAAAACTGCACCTTTTTCTGAGAAAATTAGCATGATTCCTTTGTTTTGCAAGCCAATGGTCACATCTGAAAAAAACCCGAAACAAAACAGGTGTTATCTCATTGGGATTTACTTGTCTGTTCCCTGAAAACCCCTTGAGCTGGAAAAGGAACAGGAGAAACCAGCCTTGGACCCAGAAGCTCAATAGGGCCCAGCAAAGCCCTAACAGGAAGTTCCTACGGGCTTCCCACCACCACCATCCAGGTAGGAGGCAGTTGTGCACTCCATGCTGACACTACAGTCATCATCAAAATTTGTTCCCTCTGAATGAGTGAAGTCTGAAAGAGGAGGGCCATAAATTACTTTTACTGAGTGAGAAAATAGACAGGAGAAAAGATTTAAGAAGGGATAAAAAAATAATGTACCCACAAAATAATATATTTTCACTATGTACCAACATCTACCTCCTGGTGAGTTTTTAACTATATTTTTTCAAATTCATATATGTCATCTTCCATAATAATAGCAGCATCAGCTTCACTTCCCTGAGGATTGTTCCTTGGTACTTTTCAAGGTTGCTGCAAAGCTCAAATACCTAAAGAAGTGGTCAATGCCACATTGGGTTGGTACTAGAAGTGTTAGAATGAAAGTAAGACATTGCAATGAAGCCTGGAAACTCAGACTTCCTTCCAGCCCTCTGTGGCTCTCTGAGCTCCACCTGGAAAAGATCCTGAAGATACTCACAACCACAGTACTGAAGAATTCTTGAATACAAGAATGTTTTGAATGAGTGCAACAACATCGTGGTACAGATTTAATGACAACAGTGGGAAGTGACCCCTTAGGTCACTTATTAAACTGATATTAAACATCATCTCTGACAGGGCCTCTCAACTTTGAAAGCTTAATCTGAGTCAAATAATCTGCAGCTCCAAATCAGACCTCTCCCTTCAGAACTGGCCTAATGGGAAATTACAGTCAGTATGAGATAAAACCTTCTCTGAGCTTCCAATTAATACTTCTGACCCCAAACTCCTTTGCATGAACTTCCTGCCCTTTGCAGAACTGTTGGTTTGATTAGCACAATCTAAAATGTCTCAGAAATTTAAAAAACAGCAACAAAAACAACACAAAAAACCCACGCCAACCAAAAATCATAAACAAACAAAATATGAACAAAAATAAAATTAAATTAAATTTAAAACAAACAAACAAACAAAACCAAAAAAACCCACCACCCAAAACCAAAGCCTCAAAAGTCATGGCACATGTAACACTATCAACCCACGTGTGGCAATGTCAAAGCATCACCAACTCATTCCCAGGCTGGAGCAATACTATGTAATGATGGCGTAGCTCTCACCTACTGATTTTGAAGGGTAAATAAAGCTACGACCCCAGTTTCTAAAGAAAACTTTTTAGGCCATGAAAGGGATTTTCTTTATAGGCCACAGCACCTCTCATCAAGACCTTTCAGCCAAATCAGGGGGAAGAGGCTCCAGGCAGGAGGTGGGGGTACCTGCTCTGACAAACAAAGACAGAGCAACAAGCTTTTTTTTTCCTCCTTCTTGTTTAGTTTTCAGTCACAACAAATGAATGAAATGCACCAAAGAAAAGAACTAAGCTGAGAAAAAACAAAGTAAAATTAGTAACAGGCTAACAGCATATACCCACTGCCTGGGGCAACATACGGCTGATGGATGATGACAGCCAACAGACAAATCCTCGTTCCCTGTCTACTAAACAAATTAGTAATCTCATCAATATCATCACTACATACACCTTCTGCAGCTGCTGCTGCTGGAACACAACTGCTGCTAAGCTTTAGGGGGAAAGCCTGCCTTTATCTTGTAGTTTGCCAAATCCTGTGGCCATTTAGGGTTGCCACCCTCTGAAAAGTGCAATTAACCTGATAACAAGATTATTTTTGGTTTTACCTTTACATTTTTTAAAAAGCCTGCAGAGTTGTGTTTAAAGACAGTGGCCACCTGCATGGCCCACTCTGAAGTCCTAGGAGTCTGCAGAACCTGAACCTTCAGGGCCCTCCCAGCTGTCAGGGTCTTGCCAATTAAAGTCTGAGTTCAGAGGCCTTAAGCTTGAAGAGGACAACAGAACTTCTTCTCAGTTTGAGATCTGGCTCTGAACTCCCTTCCGCTCATTACTCCAAAAGTTTCTCTCTTAAAATGACTACAAACAATAAGTTTCAAAAAGAAAATGATTTTTAGATACCCAATACATCTTGATTCCCCCTGGCCCCAAACTTTTCTGAGTCCCATGTAGTACTGGCACTTGCAACACTGCCAAAAAAAAAGTCAGCATCATTACCTTCACTTCCAAAACTCATCAGAACAATAATGTCATTCAAACACATTCCAGTCTGGAAAGATCAAATTTCAACAACACTCAACACAAACCAGGACAAAATGATTTGTTGTAAGAAGTCTGGATTACAAAGCATCCCAGGAAACACACACACCAATAGTTACAACCAATTTTATAACTTCAATTTCACTTTAGCTGGAATTTGGGGGGGGCAAAGGGAAGTTTATAGCCTTTGGAAGATGGGGAGGCAACTCAGGAGGACTACAAGGATATCATGAGGTTAAAGGTCTTCAAATAGTAAAGCTGGCTACATTTTTTTATGTCAGCAGTTACATGAACAAACTTATTAATAACTTGCGTTATTGAATATGCAAGTGCTATTTATTTCAAGTTATCACCTTCCACTTAAAAATATGCAATATATGGAACAACTTCTTTCTGAAGCAACCCACTGTATCTGTGTACAGATCATAGAATCATCAGAGAATGGCTTGGGTTGGAAGGGAGCCTAAAGATCATCTAGTTCCAACAAAACCCCACCCTGTCATGGACAGGGATGCCACCCACTAGAACAGGGTGTCCAGCCTGACCTTGAACAAAGGTCCAGCTTGACCTTGAACAATTCCGGGGATGAGGAATCTACAGCTTCTCTGGGATATAAATCTCTCCTAGTTTAAAACCATTCCCCCTGTCTTATCACTATCAGTCCACATAAAACATCAGTCACTTTTTAAAATGGTATTGGAAGGCTGCTTTTTCCATCTCTCCTCCAGGCTGAATGGCTACAGTTCCCTCAGACTTTCCTCACAGGAGAGGTGCTCCATGACTCTGACCATCGTGGTAGCCTCCTCAGGACCCATTCTAATAGTCCTTCCTGTTCTGGGACTCCAGAGCTGGGTGCAGCACTGCAGGTGGATCTCAACAGAGCAGGGCAGAGGGGCAGCATTCCCTCCCTCCCCTGCTGCCCACGGGGCTTTGCATGCAGCCCAGGATGCCATGGGCCTTCTGTGCTGCCAGTGCAGAGACTGCTGGCTCATGTGCAACTTTTCATCCACCAGAACCCACAAGTCCTTCTCCTCAGGGCTGCTCTCAATCTGTTTTCCTCTGTTCATGTCTAGGATTGCCCCAGCCCAGGTGCAGGACTCGTTGACAGGATTGAGATTCCCATGGGCCCAATTCTTGAGCTTGTCTAAGGTCTCTCTGGATGGCATCCGCCCTTCTGCTGTGTCAGCTGCACTGCTCAGCTTCATGTCATCTGCAAACTTGCTGAGGGTGCGCTCAATCTCACTATGGCACTGATAAAGATATTAAAGAGCCCTCGTCCCAAAGCAGAGACCTGAGGAATCTGTGTTAATACCTTAATTGAAGGAATTCACCAAATATTCACTAGAGAGCTTCATGGTTGCACTAGAATTTTTTCACCCACAGAAAATCTAAAGGTGTTCATAGCAATGACTGATGAGTAATCCCACTGACTCAGCCCTTCTAGTTGTTAACAGCTGAAATTTAAAGTGTATGTCAGGACCAGTGTCTTCTCTTGGGGTCAGCTAAACCAACAAAATATGTGTTTTCTCCTGTTTGCTTCCATAATTGACCACAGCTGGGCAGAGGAGAGAAAAACTGAATGAAGGGCTCATGAGTTGAGATAAGGAATGGGAGAAAACACTCCAAGGGCAAAACAGGCTCATCTTAGAGATACAAAGTGAGTTTATTACTAACAAAATCAGAGGAGAATAACGAAAAGTAAAAATAAGCCCCTTAAAACACCTTTTTCCCCAACCCCTCCCTCCTTCCCACCAACAGCACAGGGAGACAGGGCATGGGGGTTTTGGTCAGTTTATCATCCAAGGTTTTCTTCTGTTGCTTCCCCTGCTGCACCATGAGGTGCCTTCCCATGGGACACAGTTCTCCGTGAACTTCTCCAGCGTGGTTCCAATCTCAAGAACAGCAGTCCTCCCAAAACTTCTGCAACCTAAGTCCCTCTCACAGGCACACAGTCCTCCCAAAACTGCTGTGGCGGGGGTCTCTCCCCACAGCGTGCAGTCCTCCAAGGCCAGGCTGCTCCAGCCTGCAAGCAGGGCCCTCTCTCTCCACTGGGTCTCCCACTGGATCACAGCCTCCTCCAGGCATCCACCTGCTCTGGCATGGGCACCTGCCCCAAGGGCTGCGGGTGGATCTCTGCATTCCACATGGATCCCCATGGGCTGCAGGGGCACAGCTGCTTCACCATGGTCATCACCACGGCCTGCAGAGGAATCTCAGCTCCAGCACCTGGAGCACCTCCTCCCCCTCCTTCTGCACTGACTTTGGTGTCTCCATGTTGTTTCTCTCACATGTTCTCACCTCCTCCTCTTCTCTGACTAGAAAAAACTGTGCCCACTTTGTTTTGATTTTCTTCTTAAATATCAGAGGTGTTACCACCATCTCTAATTGGCCCAGCCTTGGCCAGCGGCGTGTCCATCTTCAGAGCCATCAGGGGTTGGCTCTCCTGGACATGGTGGAAGCTTCCAGCAGCTTCTGACAGAAGCCACCTCTGTGGCCCCCTGCTACCAAAAACCAGGCCGTGCAAAACCAGCACACACAGACACATGTTCCTGGAACTCCTTGAGTCACAGTTAATACTGGATTTGTGTTCTAGTTCACTAATTCATGTGCCTAGTAGAGACTTCAAGAACAAAACTTAAATACTGAAAGATCCTCACCAGCCAGACTGAAATATTTCACCATTTTAAACCACAAACTCCCATTTACCTATTTTCCAACATTAAATACCTTGCTGTCTAGGTAGGCAGTTACTGCTTCTCCTACATAACAAAGAAGAAATGAAACAATAATTTCAAAAAGTTATCAGGTTACAATAGAAATAAAAATTGTGCTACTACATGTAATTTTCTCATTATCCCTCCCTTTTTTTCTTTTGTTTTGTGGTTTGGTTCTCTTTTTTGGTGTTCTGTCTTGTGTGTCATTATCATGTCCCATCCCCAATTATTTAACCATATCATAGGCATATTCCCTTTAGCACTTAATCATACACAAAAATGTTCTATTGCTTCATGAATTCCATCACAATGAACATAATCCTTTAGTTAAGTGCCAATTAATTATTAAAAACATTCATTGAGGATTAACAATCATGAAATAGATACAGTTCTATTATGTAGTTGTTAATCCTCAATAAATCTACTTGTAATAGACAGCATTTTAGTAAGAGAGCTAGTCTACTTAAACTAATGCTTTATATTTAATTAGATAATTATTGCATGTTAAAAAATACATTCATTAATTTAATAACTATGTAATAAGCATATTTCTAATAGATTAGCAATCCTCAGAAATGAGATTTTTTTTGTAATCAGTTGTTTTAGCACCCAAGAGCTACTCTCCAACATGAAGGCCACTATGCTGCATCTTTCCTGCTTACATAAACACAGGCCAAGAAGGGGTTAATGCTCCTTAATCCACACTTTTTTTGAGCCCCAGGACGAGGACAGGGGAGTCTGAAGTTCACCTACCTACAAATCCTATATTACCTTGAAGCACCTGAGATCACACCTCTCCAGAAAGGAGTCCAGCCATTCCTAACATCAGTAAATGACATGGGCAAACAGCAGTCTTGGTTTTAAGACAGAGGGCTTGGTCTGAAAGGGATAAGTAGATCCAACAAGATAAATCTCTCCAGCAACAGAGCTCACTAGGACTTTCAGTTCCTTCAAATAAGACTAAATGCATATCCAGCTGTAAAGATATGCATTTCTTGCCATTTTATTTCTCATGCATCTTTTAGTTTTGCCATCTTCTTCAGGAGAAAAAAAAAA
>VYXC01003643.1:215488-310801 GCA_013397175.1 Platysteira castanea | reverse complement strand
AAAAAAAAAAAAAGACAGTGAGGCATATCCTGTTGTTCATCTGGTACCAAACTCCAGTTAGGCACAATGCCTGTTTCTAGGACTGAAGCTATGGGAGTGATCTATGGCATAAACAGCACTGAGTGGCCCTTTCAGGAAATAAGTTTAAGGTCCCTTCCAGCCCAAAACATTCTATGATTCAGTGATGAGGTGATCACTAACCCCTCAGTTGAAGCTGTGAGGGCTATCTCGTGAAACAGTAAAAATATAAACTCATAACCTGCACCTCTGGAAATCTATTCTCCCAGCTGATAGTCAGTATCATTACCTGACAAAGGTGACTTGTGGGATGGAGTTTCAGATGACCCTGATACACCCCTATAATAAAATTTGTCTTGCCTTTTTTCCCTTGCACTTCAGTGATGAGCTGATTTTAGTGAATGCTCTCCTTGAAGAGGTGTTAGTTCTTGAACCAGAGCCAGTGCATTGCAGCTCAGCAATAGTAGACCTTGTTTTCTTATGGTGTAGGGAATACATCTGTAATTCTGTAAATCTGTGACTGCTTTCACTCCCTTTTGGAACCAAAAGTGGAGAAAAAAGGAGACAGTAGTCAGACAGAATCAAAAAGCACAGATTTTGGCTACTATTTTAAGATTTGTATTGACACTGTAAGTGATCTATGTTCCTTCTTTAAAGTGATGTTACAGCAGCTCAAAGTTAACTTCAGTATGTTTTTGAAAATGTCACAAAAGTCCACTTAACTTGGCAAAAGTAATTAATCTTTAATATGAAGATGGAACTGCTCTGGATTTCAGCTACAGGGTTATAGTCATTGGACTGCTCATTTTGATGCAAATATTCATTTTGTACACTTCCTAAATGTCCTAAATTTTAAGAGTAACATCCAGTAATAAAAGACGGTAAGCATTAAATGATGCTACAAGTACCAGCATGTTCTGAATTTTCAGAATAGCAAATGCTCCAACAAGATTAGTAAGAATTCTTTCAGGATCAGTTGTTTTTTTGTAAATTCTACTGTTACCCCAATGATGGGAAAGAAACCTTTTCTTCTTCAGAAGACAATCCTTCCCCTTTTCTCAGGCCTTCCCCATTTCTGCAGGGTCTGATTAAGACCTAGATACCCACTTGTCCTGCTCAGCTCAACTACCCAGTTATCCCACATTTCCTTTAATGTTTTTTAAGATAAATTTCCAATGTGAGGATGGCAAAAATAGGGGGGAAAGTCCTATAAAGTAACTAGTGAGTAACATCTGCTTGAGCAACTGTCTGCTTAACACAGCTGTCAAGGAAAAGTGCATTTCCCAATACTACCCAAAAGGGAATTGATACCTACTCCTGCTGCTGCACAGTGCTCTGCCTGCTCAGCTGAACAAGTGACTCCACACAAACAGCAAGCGTTTGGGAAGGAGGGAAGGAATAAGGAAAGAGGGGAATACCAGGGCTGCCTGAATGGTTGAGGGAGGTGGTGCTCACACCGACTGCCTGGACAGCCCCAGCATCCACCTCAAGGGATAAGGAAACTGCACAGTTACCCCTTGGGACAAGGTCAGGGCTGCAGAGCACTCACACCACGGAGGGAAGAAGTTGTGTTAATCTCTCTCACTCTGCCTTCCCTGCCAATAAATTATCCAGAGTTTTCCCAATGAGGAGGCCTGCACCTTTTAAAAGTTTGACAACACAGAGGGGAGAATAAATGCTTAAAATCCATGGTACTGGAAAAAAGAAAAGAAAGATAAAAAAGAAAAAAGAGGAAAAAAAAAGATTGCAAGCCTGGGACACTGCTGGAATAAACAAAGTGGCCTTATGGTTACAGCAGAGTGAGAGAAGAAAGAAGCCAACCTTCTGACTCCACAGACCCCTACTCTGGGCGCAACTTCCCCACAGAGCGTGGGCCATAAGCATTTATTCCTTCGGAGAGCCAGTCCCCAGAGCCCAGGGGGAGAAGCCGGCTGGGGACACTCCTGTTTGTGCCTCGTGGAGCAGGCAGAGCGCCGTCTGCTCTCCCAGCAGCAGCACAGCACCTCGGAGGGGCAGCCACAGCCTCTCCTCAGGACGCGCGGCAGAGGGCTGGTGGCACAGCGGCTCGGGCCGGGGGGTGCTGGGCCGGGCCCCTGCCTCCGCCCAGCAGCATCCCCGCTTTCATGCCGAAACCAAGGACCTGCTTTGAGATGAGAGCACAAGGACAGGGGAGATTTATCAGCTGCAGCTTTTTGACTGACTGGTAATTGCAGCTGGGGGTCTGTCATCTCACGTCACACAGAGTAGGAAAATGGGTCAGACGTAACGCGTTTGGTTAAGTATCTAAACTGAAAAGGTACTATTTTCTTTTAAATTATATAGTCTTTACCGGCAGTAAGGTTACTGGTGCAAGGCTTTCTAGCTTTAAAACGTAACAGGGACATGCCCTCTGAGGGTCAGGCTTTCATTTGCCGATGTTAATTCTCAGCTGCCTGTTATTCGTCCTTCATTGTAGCCTCTGTCTTAGCTGGGCACGCTCCTGATTCCCTGCTATATCCAGACGGTCCATGTAAATAGTGTTTATGTTAAGGAAGTCATGTTCTGTGTGACTGGAGCACATAGAAACTGATGTTGTTGTCACTTTAGATTAAGCTCTCATTTTAGCAAAGGAGGCAATTGGAGCAGGCAGCTGAGTGGCCGAATGAAATATTCAGCTCATTTCGTTTAAAGCTGCCCCAGTCTCCATTGTTCAGGCTGGCAGGGCTGATTAACCCTTGCTGGTGCTGTCACAACAATGCTCACTCTGTCTCGAGACCCAAACACTCAGGCAGGTTTCAAAGGTCAGCAAGGTGATATTTGTCAGGGCTTTTTTCCTAACAATTAATGAACTTTAATGAAAAGGCAAATTAACCCTTCAGGCTTCCACCACTTTGTAGATAAGGGGAATAAAACAGTACTTAACAGTGATCAAGGATGTTCTCCGTGCTCAAGGCACGCAGGAACACTGCTCCCCTTAACCACAGATTGGCACCTGACACCTGTGAACTTCCTTCTAACCTTGAGCTAACCCCAAGCACTTCATGAGCTCTTCCTCATGCAGAATTACACACTTGGGGTTTTTTTGCAGAAATTGTTGACAGAAAATAATATGCCAAAATAAGCCTAATGTCTAGGCGAGAGAAAGCCCTGGCCCGCACTGCTGTGAGTGTTCAGCTGTTGCCCACACGTACAGACAGTCTGTGTCTGTCTAGGGCACAGCAGCCCAAGGCTTCCGACGCCCCTACCATGGGGCTGCTTGCCTACAGCCATCCCAAAACCTCCCTTGGAAATGCCTTGGCCACAGCATTACCACTGCACTGAACCGAGCACAGCCTTTCCTCTCAGGGAACAATCTTAAGGAGTTTGCTGGGATGCAACGGTTGCTACAGGAGAAGCAGTGAATGCTCAGATATGCAATGCTTGATGTCCCAAAACCAGGGAAGAGAATTATTATATGGTCTCCCTTCAGCTTGACTTGTTGCAAAGATTCTGTTTATGGAATGACCTAATGCTCTTTCATGACAGACACTTTCAAACCCATTTCTACTTGTGCCAGCATCTGCATAAGTGCTTTGTCACTTACAGCCTTACGCTGAAGGGCCTGATGCTTCAGAGAGCTCAGCAATACCTGCTCACAGCACAGGGCTTGGGCTCCTTAGCTCAAGACAGAATTAGAAACAAGACACAGAATATTCTTGGCAAAAGTGTTAGTAACAGCCCCAAAGACTGTAAGGTAAGGCCATCACAAACTGCAGTATCAAAGGTAATAGCATTTTATTTTTAATGCAAGGTTTGGTATTTTAAAACAACAGCTTAAGTACAGGAGACAAATTCCCTTACAATCACGCTGACAAGTACTGTACCAATTTTTCCATTTCATTTTGCACTAAATTGCCGAAAAACACCCATATCTATTAAAAATATCAGTAGTTATATGAACTACAGTCATATTGACAGAAGATAACCACAAAAGTAACTCTGTTGTGGAGCAGCTGAAATCGTAACTCCCCACCCCGCAAGACACTGAACTGTACATACATACTTGTCTCTCTTTACTGCTAAGGCATTTCTCTAGGATACAACAGAATTGGGTACCACTGATAAATGGATAAACCTCGTAAAATAATACTTATACTACCTAAATGACTAATTTCCAATAGCCTTGCAGCTACATTTTACTGTGACATTTTACAGCATAGTTCATATGAGAATATCCTGTAAGAGCACTCACACTAATACCCTCTACTTGCATATATAGTATAATATTCCAGCTTTGCTGTAATGACTTCTACAGAGTCAAAATCTCATCAATTGCATTTTTGCTTTACTGGTTATCTAGATAAATATGCAGCTGTCTATGATTAACTTGTGAATGCAGATAATAGTAAGTTAACAGGAGAATATAAACATTAAACATGACATCTTAGGTGTAATTATTGTACACACAGTTTAACTACTAGCAATTTTTTTTCCATTTGGTACACTGGAGAGTATATTACCTTATTCCAATACTCTATGTATATCTGCTTAAAATTTAGAGTCCGATTCAAGAAGATCCTTCAATGCTGTTTAAATACATAAGGGTCTTAATACCTTCAACTAAAATACACATCTGTCATAGTGAAACAAAGAAGTGCTACATCTTATAATGAGACCTATTTCTTCAAAGACTAACCTCTTAAACCTCACAAGCAATGAATGAAATATGCCTTTTAGTAATCCCTTTTGATACTTTCCTGAACAAGAAGTCATGCAAGAAGTACACAGATGTAGCTAAGCTCCTCCAATCAGTCTAAATATGAGTGGTTGTAAAACCAAGTTTATGTTATGCATGAACATATTTTAGACCTATGCACTGGGAACAGTGAAGTGCTTGACATCTGGAGCTAGACAGTGGTGAATTGTAGCATGCACACATGACTCTCATTTGCATAAATATCTATTTTCGGAATCGCCAAGGCTCAAACACCCCCAGCTTTCCACCAATTTAAAAGCATCATTCATTTGAAATGTTAGGATAAAGCCCAACAGGTAGCTTACCCACCAAAACTCAGCTTTGACAGTATTGTGGTTTAATATTTCCCCCTCTCACCACATTTTAATAAAAAACCCAAACAAGCAACCCATACACAAACAAAACCCACGCACAAAAACATACCCTGCTACCCTGATACCTGACCACCTGCATCTCCAAAAGATCCCTATCTCAGGACAGCCAGAATGGAGGATGGCCTCTATAGAGGGGAGGAAATAAAATGCAAAACACCAGAGGCCCTGCAGAAAACACGACTAATTCCAGAGCTGTCCCCTGCATGAGTCAGCCAGCATTCCAGCCCCAGCATTCCAGCATGGTGCTGTGGGAGCCCTGCAGCCAGAGGTGTTGTTTCAGCAGGGGAGTCTCAGGGGTCCTGAGGGCCACGGTCATTAAAACCGCGGCACCTTTTGAAGGAATCGAGTTATTAACCTCCGTGACCCCAGACAAATTTAAACCCGGCTAGCTGCAGATTTCTCTGAGGAGTCAAGGCACGTGTTTGTAAATTGCTTGGATATTCAGCATGATGAAAGATGTTACATAAATGACAGTTATTAATATAATAGTGGCAAATGGGTTGGGAGGAAGATTTCGGTACTGATTTAGGCTGTTGTTTCTAGCCAACATAAAATATTGGTCAAGTTTGGACACTGATATCTTGAAAGAATAAATAGGATATTCACCTCTTCAAAACTAAAAATCCATTTGGAATTACAAATTGTTTCTCTAGTTTGAAGAAAATCTTGGAATATACTCTTTAAAGAAAAAGTTCAAAGCAAAATGGTAATAATTCCTTATATTTGGTACAGTCTAGGATTAAAGATTTGAGTTTGGACTGTAATGTTGTCATCTACTGATTACGACCAAAGAAATCCCCCAGCAACATTCGTAAAGCTAATTTTCCCGAAGCAAAGAGAAAAAGGCATCTGGGAATGCATGGTATCCCCATCGCCCAGGAAGATGTTGTAATGATATACATTAAACTAACATTTTTCTGAAAGAAAACAAATAAATAAAAGCAACCTGAAATATGCGCCACAAACAAAGCTTCTCATTGCAACCCAACCAGAGATCTTGTGTCCCTACAGAGCATTCCACTGGCATGGATGGAGGTGCAGAAGGGTAGGATCAATATCCAAATTCGCCAAAGATCCTATCCCTGGTGTTATTAGCTTCATTAGGACTGTTGCCCGGCCAACCATACATATGTAACAACCATACAACCATATGTAAACAAAAATATGTGAACATATCCATCTGCAGATGCCAACTTCCCTGCAATTCCAAGCACCCAGCAATCATTTACAGATCATGGACAGGCAGCACTTTCCCAACCCTATTCTGAAATAGATTGTAACCATCAAGCAACAGCACCACTTCACAGAACGAAATGAAGTGGATTTGCTCCCAGATTTGAAGACAAAGAAGATACCAAAAGCAAAGAGCATGTAATTACCCAAATGGCAGTTTGCCAAAGCAGAAACTGCCTGAGCCAGGGCCTCCCAGTTCAGAGGTGGAGACCTTGACAACTGGGGTCACAAGCCTAACCAAAATTAAATCAGAGAAGTTGAGCTCACAAACCAAAATGTGACTCCTAGGCCTGTCAGGGGAAAACTCTGGAGGCTGTTCCAAGGTAAAGGTCTGGCTATTGGTGGATAGAGGGAGTTTTAGATCGTTTGTGAGAAATAAGGCAGTAACTGGTTATACACAAAGAATGCATCTTTGTTCAATATTTCTCATGGAATGGTTATCCAAAAATACCAGCAGTCTGGTTGCAATGGACTTTTTTGGTGGAAAATGGGGTAAGGAATGAGATGTCAGAAGTCAAATACTGCTCATCAAATTATGAACATTAACTCCCAGAAGATTATAGTATTTTCAATGTAAAAATGAACTCTCAAGAGATTATGTTACTGTTAATGCTTCAAGAGGTTCCCCACAAAAAAAGAAGAAAAAACCCACAAAAATCTCACATACCTATGCTCAAATCTGAAGCAATTCAGAGGGACATTTGAGAAGAACCTGCACTTAGCCTCCTTCCTGTCACAGGAACATGGTGAGGAGTGTTTTCTGCTCATTGTATTTCTACCAAACCATGCAAGAAAGAAAGTGGCAGTTCAGAGAGATTGTTCAGGAGATTGTTCAGGCCAGCTTCAGCAATTTTCTAGGTCAATCCAAAACCCTATGCCCCCAAGAGTCATCCAAGATGCTAAAGAGCAGTTCCAGAATTTTGGTACTATATTTCATCCTCAAAACTGTATTATCAGGATATATGGAAGGCCAAGGAATCTAAATTTACAGAACATTTAGTAAGGCTTCAGAAACATTTGGTGTAACCAGGCCTAAGACAGAGTGAGCCTGGTCAATTTATGGGTTTTGGTGGAAACTATGCAAAATAGGTTGGTGGTTTCAGCTGAGTTTCATTCTAGGGTTTGGGTTTTATTCAAAGCCTGAATTCTAAGGGAAACTAAAGGCACATGAAACCATGCAACATGAAACTGAAATAAGGTTTGCATGAACACTGAAAGGAAGACTTCATCAAGTGAAGAAAAAGGCAAAAGCCCCAACCAAAAAACAGGCCTGGGGCTTCAAATTCATATAGTGCTAATTCCAGTCTTCACTACTGCTGTCTCTGAGAAGTCATTCCTCATACTTCACACCCAAGTGAGAAATTCAAGGTCAAGAGGAATTACTTTCATTCATGAAGGTTTCCAGACTTTTAGTTGGGAGGACATGGCTCCATATCATCTATTTTCAGTCAAGAGTTAAGATTAAATAATAGCATTTTATTTATTTAGGTTTAAACTCAAACATTTATACCTTCACATCCATCTTTCTTTTGAGATATACCCGGTATCATCATCCTCGACTACATGTGAAAACAATGTATCATGAATCTATAATAACCTCTTCACTTGGTTTGTAACGTGGATTTTTGTCTGGTTAAATGTCTCAATTACTCCCACTTATAGGTTATCCACATATGGACTGAGAGCTGAACCCATTTGAGAATTAGCTTTTAACAGCTGACCTGGTGCCTCAGCAAGTGTTTTGCACAGTCTCCTGGGAAAAAGCACATTCATGAGCAAGTCTGGAATCACAAACCTTACCCCAGGAAAGGCAAAGTACATTGGTACTTATCACACAGAGAATTCAACTACCCTACTGCTACAATGCTGCTCAGTGGCCAAGTGACAGAACAGCATTAAATATTATTTGCAGAGAGAGCCATCTGCCTGCCATCACACAGGAGGGTGAAATCGCCTACCAGCAAGTGAGAATGGAAAGAGATGACAGAGTTTATTATGACAAATATAAAGGGAGAGGAAAGATGAAAGCCAGCAAAACCAGCAAAAAGTAAATCAAAAATTAATTATTTAGAGCTTAGCATCTGAGCTTGCTATTGGATCTATTAACATCATATCCCAAATAATTATAGGGTTTCCCACTACCCTCACGCTAACTGCTACTGCATTTTTATAAATTGCTATGTTACATAAAACACTGTGTATTTTTAATGTCCCTGTAGTGTCTGAGCAATTTTATGCATTATAGTTCTGTATTTTCACATCATTGAGGAATGATGGCTTCAATTCACCACCTCTGTGCTGATGACTCCCACATCTCACTCCCAACCAATCTTGTTCTATCTAAACACATATTTCAGCCAGTTTTGCTTCAGCTTACAACTGTTAAAATATTTTTCTCTGTCTGCTACTGAAGACTCAACAGCAGTGACTTCAGATGTGCTGATGGGACAGAACTTTTCCTTTTTTTATATTTGCCTTTAAAAGGACTATAAAATATCGAATGGATATCTACAGTTAGAGTCAAAACCATTAGAAAAGATCAGAATGCTTCTAGGCTCGGTATGTAAACTATTTAATAAGTGATTTTAAAAAATATTGTTACGGGTTTTAACAGTTAAAAACAATGAACCACCACTCCTTCCATCTGGCTGGTAAAACTATGTTGCAACAAGTTCAGCTCATTAGAGACCATGACCACATTTACACCTCCTACCTAGCAATGGCTATCAAAGAGTCTATAACAGCTTTAAGAGACCAACAGTAAAATAAACCCAGAGAAACAGCAATAAATTTAAGTATCTACACAGGTCCTGCTGCCATCCACACTCCCCTCCATACCCGCAGTGCACACCCATGGAAAGAGCCCACCTGTGCCAGAGCCAGATTTTAAGTGCTCCCTTCAGCTCCGTTGTCGGCCTTTAGCTAAATCAGTAATTAGTAACTGCAGCCCTTGCTGCTCTGATTTACCCCAGACTTGCAGAGGCAGCCATGCAGAGAAGGGTGGTGTTTTGGCAAAGGACCCTTGCAAGAGGTGGAGTTAAAAGAGGTGAAGGTAGAGCCAGCTGTTGAGGCATGTAAAGCTGGAGGAACCTGGAAATCAAAATGGGTGGGTTTCATTTCTCCTATTGCTCTGATGTGCCCCCAGCATGGAAAATCGTGGCCCTTGTCACTCAGTAAAGAGGAAATGCAACCTTGGTGTAGCAGTTCTTATTTTATCAATTAATTAATGCCACTGTGGGATCCCCATCATATGGGGATGCTTGGTGTGCTGATGCTCCACGGATGTATCATACAGGCCATGGCAGAGACAGGAGATGTTCTTGCCTAGCCAGTAATCCCACAGGTTTTCCACCCTGTGGGATATAGCAGCAGTACGAAGCAAAACAGGGTAAGTAGCTGCTCAAATTACAGTTCCTGCCTAAGGAATGCTTATGTTGTTCCCTCATGAATTCTACCATGCACAGCTTGCTAAGGAGTTCACCCTGTTCTCAACCTGGAACTGTGAGGGAAGAACAGACTCAATAAAGGCTCAGAGGTTTTGTTCAAATGGGTGTAGAGAGAGAATTTAAGCTTCACACATCCTATCTAAACGGTCCAAAAAGAGAGAAAGAAATCTAAAACTCTCTGGACTTGCACACAATTTTTCCAGCTCTCCCGTCTGTTACACAGACTAGACATTTTGCAGATTTCTTGGAGAACTTCCTGGCAACCACAAGCAATCACCAGGGCAGGATGCATATGTGTTAAACTGAAATCTTAAACAAAATCATATTTTTGAGCTTCAAACATTTATATTTTTTTTAAACTGTGAGTTCTGGAAAATGGCTTAGTATTATTTTATTTCACTGCAGCTAGTTCAGCCATTCCCCCCCACCACAGAAACAAGAGGGCTGCAAAGGCTTAGGGGTCACCAGTGGTGTTTTACATGGCCCTTCTAGGAAGAAATGACACAGGTCTTTTTTTTTATGGACATCTTATTTATAGTATGGTGATTTTTCTTTGACTCTACGCTGTTGTGGTTCAGATCCAATTGAAGATTACAGCTCCTTTTTTCAGGCACACCCACCTAAACAGACAGACTCTTCCTGGTTATTAAATCAAATAACCTGGGGTCCACAAGGTCAACAGCTCAGTTTGTTCCAGAGCTGTTAATCAAGCAAGAATTAATACACTGAGTAGAGAAGAAATTGTCAGTTAAGAGTCAATAAAAAGACTTCATCTCGTTGTGAATCCCTAACAGGTTTAACAGCTTTCTCTTGGATGGATGGTAGGTACCATGAAACATGTTAAGTGTGACCCCACATCACTGGTAATGTGTGGTTCATTGTCTTTATGTTCAAGGACATTGTGGAAGTTCACAGCTTTCACCAAGCTTTCTCCTTAACAAATAATAGGGCACCACCCAGGGTGCGGTGGGGGCACGAGGAATGGGCTGGGAGTAACTTGTATATAATATAAATGCCCTCTCCTGTCACAGGCAGCACCTCACAACTGCTGCCACAAGAAACACAAAATAACTCACAGTGTTGAAAAATCCAGGGCATTATCAAAGCACATTTTGCAAAGTTACTCAGCATCATTAATAAACTTGTTATTAATTCACGAAACAAATCACCTTAAAAGCCCTGACGAATTTATGGGTTTTAACCAATAAATGTGTTCTTAGGATGCTGTTATTCACCCCATTATATAAGTAGGTAAACAGTGAGAGAATATCCTTTGCTTTAACTACCCATAGGGTTGGTGAATTGGATATACTTACATCCCACTTGCACTAAAGAAAATGAGGAGAGATTAAGCTGCTTGCAGAAAGCAACACAGAGAAAGCTGCTGCCTGTGATGGGATAAGACCTCACGTGATAGTTCTGTGCCCACTCTGGCTCTTTACAGTTCTCCACTTGTCTAGGGAGTTGTGCATTAAAAAAAACCAAACAAAAAACCCCCCACAAAAACAAAAACAAACCCCAAACAACAACAACAAATAAAAACCTACCAAGAAAAAAACCCCAAAAACAAACAAAAAAAAAGACCAAAAACAAAACAAACCAAAAAAACCACCCCAAAACCCCACCCTCCCCCAAAAAACCCCAACACCCCCAACAAAAAAACCAAAGAAAAAATATCTGAAAGTGTTAAAACCAAGTGTAATCAGAACCAGCCTTCAATAGAGAGTGGGAGAGCAGTGAACCAAAAAAGGGAGAAAGTGAGAGTCACCCTGTAGTCACTAGAAAAAAGACCAAAGGAGGAGCACCTTTTGTCCTACAAACAAAATTTCTACAAATATATGCATTACAAAGGACTCACACTGAAATGAGGAAATTCCCATTGGCAGCTCACTCTTAAATATTACCTCCAAAAATCAAGGACAGAGCAAAATGCCAGCAGGCCTCTGGTGGATCCAGTAAAAGCTACCAAGGTCTCAAACAAAAAAATACAAATGCTGAGCAGTCCTCAATTCCTCTTCAAGGCCAGTAACTGGCCAGTAAGTAAACTTGAATAACTAATGGAAATCAGGAAATCTGTAACGAGCTGCTCAATAATTCTTTGCTAAAGGGAAAGAAGAAATAAAATAATTTATGTATATTCTCTGTGATCCCGCTGTAAAAATCTCTGGCAAAATACACAAATCATTATTTTATTTAAAAGAAAGAGGGGAAAAAAAGGTAATAATCATAGTTATTTGATCTAATTATTCCTAAAGGAATCCATAAGAGACTAGAAAATGTTTAAAAACCACCAGTCCTGATCTGCTACCTGGGGAGAATAAAAAACATTCTAGAAGGAAACACAGGTGAAAAAAATAATGAAATTAGCATCTCCAAATTGTTTAAAAAAGGATCTTCAGCCTAAAGAGAATCGACAGCATAGCTTTAAGGACAGATAAATGGCTGCCTCAAGGATCTGTCTTACCTCCTCTTTTTTTTTAAGTAATACCTTAATTTGCATAGTAATAACCCAATTATTGTAAGATTAAGTGACAGAAATCTCATTATTACCGTTCCTACAAAACAGTCGATATTCCATTCAGTACCTTTTAATGTTACACACCTTAAAACATAATTATTCCAATATATGCTCATTCATCTTTAATGCAATTTCTTTAATAATAATAAAAAAGACTCTTCTGTAATTGTTAGGGTTTTTTGGTTGAATATATTATTGTTAAAACATGATTTTCCTCCTTCAGGCTGCTATAGAAACAAGCAAAGCCAACCAACTGCTTAGGGGCACGCTCCCTCCCCTCTTCCCAAGAGGGAGTCCACCAAGAGGCCTAAAGCACATATGTTAAAATATGTTGCAACAACTCTCTCTCTCCATCTCCCCACTCCCTGCTTCTTCCCACGCTGAGAGCTGGTCATAAGACAAGCTTGCAAACAAAATCAAATACATAGCAGCACCAGGCTTCTGAGAGTTATTTGTGTTCAGGGATTGCTGCTACGGGGAGAGGGGGAAGGGTTGTGGGTCTAGGGCTGTGGGAGGAGGAATCAGAGGCACGGGGCTCACCTGCTACAGGCGTTCTCAGTTCCAATTACAGAGATAATAAATGGGGTAAGTGGTCAGTTACCAGATTAACAACAGAAAGGAAATGGGGGAAGGAGATAGGGCTGGCTCCATCAGAAGGACACAGCCCCACATATGTTCTGCTTCAAAAACATGTCATGAGCAGTTAGAAGAGGAGAAATAGCAGCCACCACCTCGCCAGTCACATCTAACTCAAGGTAAGGCTGGGGAGCCTTTCCCAGGCAAATCTCCCACCCCACTTCTTCAAATCCTAGACAGGCTGGAAACAACTGAGGGTTGGTAGCACTGTCAGGAGCCTGTACAAATTCAGTCACTGCTCCAAGTCCAGTGCTTAGTGGCCAGTGCCTTCCACAGTCACTTATGGAGGCTGGGAAGAAAAAGATTGCAAACAGTCACTCTTTTATAGACAGTCCCCCTCCCAATATACACAGAGAAGCTCTCCAGGAAAAGGTGGTGGGAACCATTCTTTGTAAAAACACACAAATTCAGCTCACTTGGCGCTCACTCGACCGCTTCTCCCACCGTCACTAAAAGCAGTAAATACAAGACGCAGTTTCACAGGAGTTATTTACTGTTTAATTTTTGTGAAAGCCTTCTGTCAAAATGGCATGAGGGAGAAGTAATTTGGCTAAGTTCCGATTCTCAAAGTCCTTTACAATCACCAAGACACTGCAGGTCCGATTAAAAAAGGAAAGTGTGCATTGCTGGAAACCATCCCTGGGTGGAAGCATTCCAGGGTTTTTCAGTGTTGGGAACACAGCTTGCTGATCGTGGAGGTGAGGCAGCCCACCTCCCACCTCCAATCCCTGTGGGGCTTCTCTCGACTGAGAACCGCAGGGCTGCCTCTTGACACTGCCCTGGATTTCACAGAAGGGGAAAACACCACACGCCAGCGCCAAGCCGGCAGGGAAACGACCATCCCTGGCACTGCCCACAGCCCTGCACGGAGGACAAGCTCCAGGGCAGAACAGTTGGACTTCTGCTCTGAAGATTTTGACCACTTCCTTAATGGTTCTGGTTATGAAAAGTTTCCAATTATACCATGTTCCACAGAAAGCAAATTAAAATGACTGTCTTTACATGAAAATAAAATAAAGCAGTGAATATGCTAATGATTTTTTCTTACATTCTTATCTCATTTCATGCCTTTAAACAGAAAACCTTGTGAATCTTACTATGAAAATTATCAACAAAGACTAAACAGCCTTCCATCTTACACCAAAACTTGGAGGGCTGAGTTTATACCATCCTGACCCAATCTGACTGAAATTGAAAACTTTTCCTCTTCCATTAATAGCTTTTCCAATTCAGCAGTTCAAAGCCGCAATCCCTCACAGCCTATGCAAGGATTTGGGATCATTTTATAAATCTGTGTGGCAAATGAACATGAAAGAGAAACTCTCCTTATGGCTGGGAACTATCCTTTGGGGGGAAAAATGTTATTAGCTTTTTAGAGAGCATTTGCAAGGGTAATTTGCACTACAGCATTTCTTTTTATTGGCCTTGCAAGCAAGTGTTGAAACAATTTGTCTTATCATATATATTCACTTTGAATAGGGACCTCATGTGAAACGCTCCTTTGAAACAAGGAACAATGGGTTTGAAAACCAACACTAAAAATGGTTGAGTGTGGCAATAATTTATTTCATCAAAAATATTCAAAGGGAAAGAGGAAAGCAAGAAGGAAAGGATAAATGAATGAGGGAAGGAAAAGCTTCTGATTTAGTCTGTCATAACTTAAGGCAGCTATGCCAAAGCTCCCAGTTTGGTCCAGCAATTTCACAGGTATTATAACAGGAGGGTAAATCGCTACTCCTGGACATCATTTATATTTTATTACTTTTTAAGAGTCCTCAGCCAAAACCAGGGCCTCAGCATGTGAGATTCTGCACAAACAAACAGTACAGAAACACCTTTGGTGCCCACAGACAACTCCCAACAGACAGCTGTAAGTCAGGATTTCCATGAGCTCTAATGGACAGCAGCATTTGATACAAGTACAGAAGTCACTGAAAATCCTTCCCCTCTTTCAGTGTGCTTTGACTCATGGAAGAAGCAAAGCGGCAGATTGCTCCTGAAAAAGTAAAACTGAAACCTCTGAGTCACCTCACCCTGCTCCGTGGGACAGTTCTTCAATGCAGAACACTCTGAGCAAAGAGAATTGATCTCCTTTATGCTCTGGTACAACAAAATGCAGACTGCAGATCTCCAGTTCTGAAAGTGGCACTTCATTCCACCAGGGCAAATAACTTCCTTTTTAAGGAGGGAAAAAACTACTTATGACAAGGAAACAATACCACATTTGCAGCGAAGTTACAGATCATTTGAATTACAAGTAATTTCTTCTGCATAAAACCAGTACAAAAAAGACCAATGGAAGTATAGTAAGAAATAATAAAATCAAAGGTCGCCAGTTACATATGTTTCTAGTGCTGATTCATCCCTACAGCAAGAATTCAATGTGCAGATGACAGCCCCAAAAGGCAGTTTGCTAGTGCAGCTCCCTTCCCCTTCTTCTGGACCTCAAGGGATTCCCAAAGGGTGGTAAGAGTCTGTTGCTCACAGGCTAAAACAATTTACTCGTTCTGTTGCTGCAACTCTTCCATCTCCCATCTCAGTGGTGTACTGGGTACAGTAACCAAAATTTAGATAGCAATACTACTTACTCTGAATTTTTCAATTAAATGCATTTTAATTGAAAAAGAAAAATTAATGGAAACTTGCTAGTTTCAATAGCAAAGTTCTCAAGCCCAGAATAACTGAGTTGAAAAAAAAACCAGAAAAACCACCAAAACCCAAAACACGCCACGGGCCAGGATGGATGCTCACCCAAGCTGCGAGTTCAAACCCCTGCTTCAGATGAGAGACCACAATTCCACATGTCTTGTGGGAGAATGTTAACCCCTGGGCTATGAACTGCTCCAAAGTGGTGTCTTTCTCTCAAGGTTAGATTTGACTTCTGGGAGGATGTGCTTTTTGGGGTTTTTTTAAGTGAAGATTCCTGAAAGCTTTCTTTTCATTCCGATTCAGAAAAAGACAAGAACAGACGGGATTTTTAGAGGTTATTGAAAAGTACAACAGGCCAGTACTTTCAACTTTCACAAATGAACACAGTGGCATTGAAATCAGTACAACCCCCCTGATTTAACTATTTTTCAGCTTAACCCAACAGAAACAGAAAGTATTTAGGCTTATGTTCAATGAAAACTTAGAAGTGAAGCTGACCAGCAAAAGGGAGCAATTAATTTTTCAAAAATTCTCCTGAGATAAGAAAAGAAAAAATCCCCCCAAAGCCCCCACATTCAGATCTTTAAAACATTTGTCCATGTAAAGCTATTGACTCAAGTCCCATGTCCTTAGCTGAATTCTCACAGCCTTCTGAGAGATGTCTGTGACAGCTTTTCCTCACCTCCAAGGACGTTTCACTGCATTATCACTGCACATGTAGAAAAGGCCAAACTCTGCTTCACTTGCTCAGGACAGAATTGCCATTTCTTTACTTGCAGTAGTAAGGAAAGGCTACTTGGCCTCATGTCATCAGCTTGGAAGCAATATATTTTATACACTGACATCCTCATCGATATCAAAGAGACAGAAACTCTCTCAAACTGACGCATTTAGGAATATATGAAATAAAGCAAAATACGCACAGCTAAGACTATGGGAAAAGACAGACAGACTTAGTAAAATGAATGAATAAACCCTCAAACCATTGTACACATTTTTTTGTTGATGCTTTGATAAGTACCATCATCAAACTGAAAAAGGAATTTCTGGGAGCTTTGAACAGCTATTTAAATCCAAGCCTTACTTAAAATTCATGTAAAAAGTCAAACAGAATCATCAAAGCACATGACTACACTTTTAACCAAGCCTGGGGTACACTGTTCTATCTGCATGAACTGTTCTTCCCACTTATCATGGCCACCATCAGTATTTAGCTGCTCTGCTCCGTGTGTCCAGATGAAGATGCATATGATGATATAGATGTAGCTACCATACATGAGTCCATCTGCTCGCTGCCAACATAACATGCTTGTTAAATATTGCATTAGTATTTAGCTGTGACATAAACAGGCCCCTTTTCAGCAAGTTTATGGTTTTAAACATTTGAGTGAATGCTTATTGAAGTCCTTAAAGTTAGGCAGGTGTTTAAATACTCTGCTGAATCAGGGCCAAAGTCAAAGTGTTGACATGGTATGATGTAAAAGCTTAATATCAGAGGAATAATGATACCAGTACAAAGCTCATTCAGCTGAATTTCACTGTCATTAAGCTACACACATACATATAATTTCTGGAGACATCTGATCTAATGGAACCCTAAGGTCAAGCAGACTGTTCCCATCTATTTCCATGTGAAAACAAAATTACTGCTTTGTGACTACTGAAGTTCTCTCGAGAGTAAAGCTGTTTGAGACAGACTTGTCCCCACGTACAAGGACTTAAATGTTTATCTAAAAATCTGAACAAAAAAAAAAATTACCTATGACCCTAACAGATGTGTGATAAAAAATGTTGAAGAATTAATAAAATCCTACATGACACTTCATTTAAATCAGCAAATGACTTGATAAAAATCTATCTTTCTCTATCTCCCTTCTCAGATGATTTGATTACAAAAAGTAAAACAAAATCCCTCATCATTAAATGTCTCAAAGCAAACTGAAGAGCTGATAGAGAAACCTGAGCTCTGACTATTCTGAATATCCACAGTATTTGTACAACATGTTGTAATATTAACACTCTTTAACTGCTCACATGTGGCTGAAACATTTAGGTTTGAATCACACAAAGAACAAGTTTTGATGCAATATATATATATTCTTACTAGTGCATGGCTTACATTATGGTCTGGGGAGTTTGGCATCACACAATGTGTCACTTTCTATAAAATAAAATCCGGGAATTATTGAAGCCATTGTCATTTCATATGACAAAAATATCAATGTTAAATGTGCCTTTAAAACATTTATCAGTCACGTGTGTCAAGAAGCAAGAGATGAGGAATATTTCATGTGAGTAAAATGCAGATAAGTTAACTTGACAAGAACATGTATTCACTTAAGAACGGGTTATGTCCCTCTTGGCATGGACATCATACTGTGCAGAGTCTCCAAGAATTTAATTAGAGCTGTAATATAGTAATTAACTACTGTATATTGAAACCTTTTGTAATTTTTTTAAATCTTTTTTTTTTCAATAGTGGGTGAAGAAAGATAAATTATCGCGATGAAAAAAACCAAACCAACAGCACAGGAAAATAGAAGCTACTGTAAATCCACAGGCATTAAAAGGTGTGTGGTGGGCTTTGTCATCTCTTTGTTTCATCACTGACCCCACCCTGGACCTGAACTACTTATGACACCTCTCTGAACTACAAAAATGATGCAATAAAGTCTAATTTATTTTTGATAGTTCTCCATGAAATTTTTTACTTCTTTAAAGGAAATATTCCTGCTTCCCAAAATCAATGGGGTAAATTCTCCCAGACTCTAAATAGGTATATTCCACAACTTCTCAACCATAAGTCATAAGTATTGCTGGGTTTATACAGAAAATAAAAATAATTCCAAACCTGGGTCCAAACACAAAAACCAGGGACTTGAAAGCACTGAAAACATTTTCTTTTATGAGGTACCTGTCTCTTAGGCCTTTGTTTGGCTTCCACAAACACCAGTACAGAGTCTTGTGGAGATTCTCTAAATAATCTAGACAGAGAGACAGCAGAAGTGAGCGTAACCTGAGCCAAACCTGAGATCCCTTTTCTCCTGTTCATGCCAAAAGCACGGGAAAGGGAGAAACTGTTCAACCACACATTGCATATGCTCCATGAATCTGCAAGTTTGCATTGACTCCAGGGGATCTTTATATTCAGCTCTGATCCCCCAAACAACCAGTAAATCCTGGACTTAGTCCTTTCCTCAGAACTCTTCAAAATTCCATGCTTATGAAAACACTATCAGGATTCAATTGATAGTATAATGGATCCAGAGGAAAAACAGAGACATGTATTATTTCAACTTGATCCTAATTTGGGTGGGTGATCTTAACCACTTCTATTGTAATTTCTCCACTCACAAAATTGGAATAATAGTAACTTACCTCTTTGATAAAGTATTTCTGGTGAGTAAAAAGCACCATGAAAGTGCTGAATTCCATAACTAAGTGCTATTATAGTCTAAGTGGCATTTGGCAAAAATAAAGAGAATATAAAAGCATCCATGATTGGATTTATTGTTTGAATTGGGGGTACTCCTTTGGACTGCCTTTGCCTTCTTCACCCAGCAGTATGAAGCACAAACACAGCATTACAGAGAACGGATGTTAATGTGTTCCGATAAATGCACCTGTGAAACATTTGCAGACGTGACGGTGACACACACCACAGAGGAATGGGTTACCACTTGTCAGCTGAGCTGTGTGGATGATTCTGTGTGGATGTTCTCAGCCTGCTGAAACTGCCTCTGAAAATCTTTTAAACTGTGATCATTCAATCACTTTGAAAAAGTAGCTCCTCCACGAAGTTTTCAAAGCTGGAATCCTCACTGACTGTGGAGTCTTAATTCATAACTTGTCTGCTGGGATGGATGTGCTCCAGCCCTTACTTGGAATGCCAAACAACAGACTTAGTGTTGGTTGGTGAAGCAGGGGCAGAGTTAGAAAGAAAAAAACCTATCCAGTTTCCCCATGATGATTCGCATTACTCTTTCTATGTTTCCTTGACACCGGATTTCCCAGGACAAGAAAAGTGAGTGACCATCAACAGAGGGAAGGACATTCACTGCCACCACGCAGGGAATTTGAGGCTTGCTCAAAGGACTCCCCACCCAGCTGGAACCCAAAGGGGGATGGACAAAACCCCATGGGGACAGACTTCCTGAAGGATGCTGAAGGAGACATTTTCAGTGTGCAGGGACACCTGAACTGCCTCTGGGCCCTTATGGGGTAAAGGCTGTTTGGCCTGGGCCCAAACTGTGTCAGCATGCCTTGTTCCAACAGGGTGAAGGCAGAGACAGCAGCCCGGGATCTTGGAAAGGGGGTCACCCCTACGACCCATCCTTCCTGAATCCCCACTGCTCATTCCCTCAGTGCCTCAGTGCTCCTTTCCATCTTCCCCTCCCACTTCTGCCTCCCCCTAATCCAGCTGTTTACCACCTTAAAAAAAAAATCCAAACAAAAAATCCCACCTCTTATACACAAAACAGGATGTACAGGAAAGTAAAGCATTTCTGATTTCCTTCTCAGGGGATCAGGAGCAGGGCTGTTCCCTTGACTTTACATCAAAAGCTAATCCTCCCACCTCCTCCTCATAGACAGGCAAGTTCTCCAGACTCTTCCTCATTACATAAGGCACATGCATAATCCTTCCCCTCCCACAGAGCATCTCAAGAAACACAATCCTCCGCCTCCCCCTCAATCACACCAAGTCTAATCCCAACACTTCTGACATTCCCAGCTAAATAGCCATCAGTACAGCGAGAACAAATGGAATGAAGCACAAACTCTGCACATGGTTTAAACCACAGCCTCACAACTGATTCTCTCAGTTTTCTACTCAGCCTTCATGTTCTGCTTCATACTTGGAATTTAAAATTATTTTTCTATATAAATGCTGTCTTGTGTTTTACTTTCTCTCTGTAGTTTCTTTTGTGAGGGATGAGAGGGAGACAGGGTTTTTTTATTAGTGAATAGCAGATTTTGTTTTGTTGGTGGCATTTTATGGCCATGTTTTAGAAACAAGTTCACGGTAAGTTCAGAGGAAAGGAATTTTCAAAGAAAATCTTGCACAAAGCATTGTGGGGAATGATATGGAAAGTTGACAAAATTATGATAAACAATGAAAAAAACAATTAAGTGTGGGGAAACACTGCATCAGTGTTTATCACATTGTTAACTTTTCTTATGGAAATGCTTTATTGTCTGCAGTTTCTGAAAGAGATCTTAACCCAGGCTATGGGAGCAGAATGCTGCATATATAATAGGTTTGAAATATATTTTTCATATATATGGGGAAAAAAAAGAAAATGACAAATATGTCTGTATGAGATAAGGCTTTCAGAACAAAATATAATACATGGAAATCCTTTCTTGAAGTGCTTTGTGGTGTTAAGGAGGTAGGAAACTTGAAACAGTTACAGTAAACACAAGTCTAAACAAGGTGTGAAAAATTGGGGCAGAAGCAGAAACAAAACCTGAAGTAAGCAGCTAAAAGAAGTAAGAGAAGTGATGTCTTACATGGTCATGGCTAATCTATTTACAGTTACTTTAAAATCCATTTAAGAACTCAGTTGCAAAAAAACAGAGAAAGTCTAGGCCCAGAATTTAGCAAAGGAAGTTAGAAAATAAAGAATAAGTGGAGAGACAGGCACTCAGAACTTCTAGCTCCAACTCCAGGCTCCCTGTATCAAAGTGGCTAAGCTGTACCACCTCTTAGACCACTTCCTTCCCTGAATAATGAGGTGATAGCATTTTCCTCTCGAGCGTGCTATCAAGATGAATTAACTAAATTATATTAACTAAGGCTCCCTGCAAATCCTCCTGCAAATTTTCTGTCAAGCCTCCTTGCTTGCCTCAATGTCTGCAAAGGCTGTCTTGACTGCTGGGCAGCTGGTGTATTGAGATACCTGCCTATTATAACTGTACCTCCACTAGAGAGCAATTTGGTGCAAGAGAGGCAGAGCACAAGGTCATTGCAGATGATACCAGGGCACCTCCATCTATATTATCTGGTCTCAGGTTTACTACTGACTACATTCTGCCTTGTGCGCTGTACTGAATCTTGCGTGTAGTTCATTTCTGTTTTGAGGGACCAGACCCTGGTTCAGATCCTTGTATTTCTCTCAGTGCTCAGAGTATCTGTGGTGTGCTTCAGCACAGTAAGTTCTGCTTTGTTTTCCTCCAGAGGAATCTAGTTCAACACAAACCAAAACCATTCTTCAAACCAAGCTGGCATATGCTAAGTAAAAAAGACCAGGGAGATGTTCTTCAAAACCACAGGATTGGTCCCAACCAAAATGCTAAAACCAAAATGCTAGTAACCAGTGCTGACTATTATAATTTTTCTTTACACATTCCCTCCATCTCCTTATCCATATCCTGGTTGTTTTCTTCTTTTAGTCTTCAAGACGCATGAAGGTTTAACACCATGTAGGGTTTTGGTGGTGAAGCCATTCTATGAAAATTGTTCCTGGCTGCAGCTTACAAGGACTCACAAGCAGCTGCACTGGCACAAGGTGAAGTGCAAATAATTCATGTGCAAAGGCAGAAAGAAACATCTGTTTATAAACTGGTTTCCTGACTGCACTGTGAAGTGAGTGGTTTAAGACCTTAAACTTCTGGGATGCAGTCAGATGCTGTGTTGAAAAATTATTTGGCTTATTATCTGTACCATAAAATTAAGTTTCTAAACAATAATGCATTTAAATATTAGTGTTAATAACTTGTCTTCTTCTTTTGCTGGTATGTTTTATCTTCCAACTTACTATCTTTCTGAAAGGACATTTTACCTATGGATATAAACCCTGTTTCAGGGTTTTTCCCATCTGTTGAAGGAACAGATAACAAATATAACTGTTAAGAGTATGGTTAGCTATGTCCTATTTCATATATGAAACAATTACTTGGAGAGTGGCTGTATAAAAGACATTGGATAATGGGAGTGTTGAGAGTATTTAGTAAGTACAGAAAAAGAACAACTCCTTGATACAGGTCAAACAGTATTTTAAGTAGCAAGACTTCCATTTTGTTGTTACTGAGCTTTTAATTGCAAGAGATGTCGACTTCTACTCTTGTGGAGAAATCAGTCAGGAATCGACAATAATGAGGAGTATTTCCAAAAAGGTTACTTCAAGCACCAGGAAGCTAATCTTCTTTGGTTATTCATAACTACTAAAGAGATAAAAGCTTATTCACAGAATAATTCAGAGCACCTAAGCTAAACACTGTCTCTGAACCACCTTCCACCCACATCCTTCCCCACTGAGAGAGGAACAGATGAAAGCCAGCCTTAAGGTAGTCTTTCAGAATAACCCCTGTTTGTGAACAGCATTTCCATACACTTCATCTCTTTAATCAGAGGGTTTAAAACACATTGTTTTATTTTGAACTCCAAGTGATTCAATCTTGTCAGTCAAATCCCACTGAAATATTCTCAAATTTTAACACTTCCCTTGGCCTTGCCATTAAAAATGCTTCAATAAAGTAAAGTAGAAGTATTTCAGCTTTGAGAGGTATTAGTTTGTATCTATTTGCAGAATAATATGATTTACTTTACCTTTATTGTTGTGAACTCTTGCTACTGATATTCAGCTAAGGTCCTCATATATACTACTTCAGATTAAGGTAAATCAGAATTGACCTGAGGTTATTACAACCAGATTTTAGAGATATTTTGCTGTTATTACCTTCTAGTCAGTCCCTGTGCATTGGCATTCACATAATAAATTTATGGTTAAATAGTATCTTAATACCTTAAAAATGTTCTAATGCCCTAGACAAATATTGTTCTAATACATTACACCTTAAAAGTAGATACAAGGATAGTAAAATGGAGATGCTTGTGGTGGGAGCACTGTGCAAAAGATGAGTGGCTCTGCGTTAACAGGGATCACCCAGCAAACTCAGTGATAAGCAGTCAGCAATACTGTGCCTTTAAGTCTTGGAAATACTATTTTCTAGTTTGTTTCGATTTTTGGATCAAGTTATTTTTGTAAATAAGAATAAATTATCATATTTAAAGTAGGTATTAAATTAACAACTATTAATCTCCTAGGGACCCTAAGAAGCCTTAAAAAGCAGAGGAATTTTAAAAAGTCTTTTACTTTCATGTTTGTAATCATTATTGTCTTTTTTACTTCTAAAATCAAACCAGTTCTGCTCATCATTTCTTGGGAACTCAGAACAAAATATTTGCAGAGACCAAAATCCTTGTGTGACCCAGAAACATCAGTACTTTCCAAAAATATAATGACATGCTAACCTATTAATGCAAACCTGATGCTTTACCTACTTTTCACTAAATCACACCAAAATGGTCCGTTGTGGCAATCTCATTGAACATATTGCCAAACTTCCTTTAATAGAGACATTCACAAGAACAAAACCTTCAATTAATTAAGTATTTACTAATCATCTCACTGTCTAATTAGATTGTTTGCAGTACTTAAAATAGTTATTGGATATACAAGGCATGGTTTTTTCCTACTTATTTTATTTATTTTATTTTTATTTTTATTTTTATTTTTATTTTTATTTTTATTTTATTTTATTTTTATTTTTATTTATTATTATTATTATTATTATTATTATTATTATTATTATTATTATTATTATTATTATTATTATTATTACATTATATTTTCCATAAGTAATACAGGGTCCAGTTGATTTCCAAGTCTTCTGAGAGGCTCAGTACAGTACTGGTTTGGTAAATGAGAGGGTTGAAAAATCTGCCCCTAGGTGTCCATTTCTGTACTTCTCCCCCAGTGTATCTAAACTTTCCCTCCTTTGAATTAATGTCAGAGCTGCGCTTTTAACGCATGGCCTTGGCTTGATTTATGACTACGTTTAAGGAATGTGAGGTCACTCAAGCTAGCAAACCAGCTGGCCTCCATGCAAGAGAGTACAACAAAAACTCTAGGAAAAAAAGTCTCCCTGGACTGACTTCAAACAATGTAGAAAATAAATCTTTTAAATTTTACTTTAAAATACATAAATAAAACTATATTGTCATGTTGGAAAATGCAGACTTATTTTAAATGGTAGCCACAGATGCANTACTAATCATCTCACTGTCTAATTAGATTGTTTGCAGTACTTAAAATAGTTATTGGATATACAAGGCATGGTTTTTTNGACTTCAAACAATGTAGAAAATAAATCTTTTAAATTTTACTTTAAAATACATAAATAAAACTATATTGTCATGTTGGAAAATGCAGACTTATTTTAAATGGTAGCCACAGATGCACCAGAGAAAATGGGATTTTTCCCCGTTTTGTCCTTTCACAGCAGTATCCACAGTCATGGCTACTTTATTACCAGTCTGAAAACAAGTATCTGAGGGAAAGAGGCTCCCTTTAAACTACAAATTAATAAAACTCTGTCAATTCTGTGATATAACACATCATTTGGAATGGAGGACAAAAAGCCTTTCCAATACAACACATCAAGTTGCTGCTGTCTGCAAAGCTTTAGTCAGGTGAGTGTTGTATGGAGACTGAAGAGACATCCCTGTGGGACACCAGCTCCAATACATCATTTCAGTGGCAGTTTGTGAAACATCAGGGTTAACCTGTAAAGACCGCAGGGCAGACTAGAGAAAGTCAGTATTTATGGGCCCTTCTGCACTCAGTGTAGAAAAAGAGACATAGTATGAAGACAACATCAGTTTTCTACCTCCTTCAGTTTACAGATTTACTTGAAGTATTCCAGTGAAGTGCAGAAACCTTACAGTAAATTTGCCTTAGTTTTTGCAACACCCTCCTAAGACAACAGTCAGAGTCTGCCAGTTTCCTGATAAATCAGCCATACGTGGTCAGCCACTCTGGAGCTATACATTGCCATTCAGGGAGAAGCAGAGGAGGTCTAGACAACCCTGCTTCTCCAGGGACAAAGCACTGCAAAGAACATACATATTTACACAGACCTAGTGTTGTCAAATATTGTGATTTTGCCATGAGATTCATAGCAGGCATTTCTCTTACAGTTCTGCTCTGCTTATTGGAGAATATAAGCTCCAATTTAACAAAGAAATGGAGCTACAAGCTGTGATGCTTAAAAAAACTCACCCTTGAAAGTGTGAACCCTGACAACTCCAATGCAAGAAAAATATAGAAGGGGATTGGGGTTTTTTTTTATCTTACAATTTCTAAATGATTTTGTGGCCTGCTTCAACTGGTAATATTCACACAGATGGGTTAAATGTCATTTTGCACTCTGAATTAACTTCCCTAAAATCTGTTCTGCAAGCCTTGTCACTCACCTGAGTAATCCTCCTGGTTTTAAATGGGCCTTCATAAGTGACCAGACTAGTTTACTTCTGCACGCTGATGAGCGTTACGTAGGAGGTGCCGATACTCCCACATCCCTTTAAAAAGAAGATTAGGCACTAAGATAAGTGAAAACTTCTGTTCCAATTGGCTCAAATCCTTCTCCTATTTAAACTGGTGGCAGAACTCCCACTTACTTCAAAGGTCCAGGACAGGCACACTGTATTAATTAGGACAGTGCAAAAACTCTCATTACAAAACTGAAGCATGTGACGCTCACCTGATTTAAAACAAAACAAAACAAAAAAACCCAGCCTTGGATTTGCATCTCCGAGAACACCGGGCACTAAAACTTGGGTACAGAAGTCCCAGGCATTTTGGATTTTGAACTAAAACTATGCAAGAATGAGATACATTTATTCATTTTTGATTTGTTGTCAGCTTGAAAGTAAGGCCCTTTTAAAGCAGGTCTGAATTTGTTGGAACTCATGTCAATGAGAATAAAACTTGACCAAACAGTAGGTCATACTTGCCACAGCTCTACTTACACTGAAGAGGGCTGCAGCTTTTTAATTTTAAAAGACACTTTAGCCTTTGTACCACTCTCTGCCAAAGGAAGGAGCCCCCTTAGCAGGACATAATTCCAGTGTTGTAATTCCAGAGCTGTAACTCCAGTGTTGCCACATCAGGATCCTCTGATAGCAAATCCCCGGTGCGGGGCAAGTACAATTCATTTATCCTCCTGGCTCATTCCCACTCCTAGAAGATGGCGACATCAGGCTGGTCCATCTGAAAATATCCTCTCTGCCACATCAATTAAACCTGAGAATTGCACTTGGCAGGGCAGCGGCGATGCTTGCTCAGTCCTGACAGTGCAGGGGCTGAGCCTGAACTGCTGCTCCCCGGACCAAGTGGTGACACATCCAATTCAGCCTTTTTTTGAAGAGATCGGGGAGCAAGCAGGCTAATGTCAGGCTGAATATTTTTAATATTTATAATGAATTAAATTATATGCTTGGAATGCGACATTCAGCATAACAGCATTAAAAGCTAAATTTTTATTTGGATTATATTCATGGTAATAATAAGGAATGTAGGGGGTTTTTTGTGACATAGGTTAAAGAGTCTGTAACCTCTAATTTGACAGGAACTCTATTATCACTCTCTGGAAAATTAGACAAGATAGAATATTAAGACATCCAAAAACTGACACAAATAGAAAACTAGGTCTCTCACTTGCTCCTCTTTCTTTAAACAAGGAAGATGATTATATGCTGTTTGACATTCCATTTTCAGGGCAACTAAAGAGATGCCGGGAGTCACACTTCATTTATTCTTCCAAATGCCACCACTGAAAAAAAAAAGTGTTGGTATTTGAAGGCACCATACTCCCACAAACAGCGGCCAGAATTAACCTTGTCTTCCTGATGGATTCATTTGTGAAGTCCCTCCGTTTAGTTTCTCAAGATGAAATTAAAAATACCCTCATGGCTTAGCGTAAGCACTTAAAGCACACACACTCCATGGTGGGCCAAAACTCCCCAGGGTGTAGCCTCGCTGAACTCATTGTATTAGACAAGTCAAGGGGAAATATGTTCTTGTAGAGATTTCCAGCCTCAAGATATTTGGATTTGCTTAAGGTTAGCGTCTGAACTTTTACATAACTATTCTGACTGAACCTCACAAAATTTTGAGGTTCACAAGCAGCTCTGAAACTAGGAGCAAAAAAAATTACTTTCCTAACTCTTTCATGATTCCCAGTAAGATGCTTTGCTTTGCAGTGTGAATAAAACAATGTTGTTTTATATCTTGTCATCCCAGTGAACAAAGGCATAATGTTGCACACATTTCTGTAAACAAACAAACAAACAAACAAACATTCCCCTCCCATGTTTTTGTTGGAATTTTATCAATCCAAAATAGGCAAAAATAAAATTGAGTTTTTGAAAATCTACTCAAAGCTGACACAAAAAATTAGAATCATTAGTGAGTTTTTAGTCTGTTCTTACTCAGGCAAAAGTCCCATTGAAATGAAGCCAAAATTACTTCAAAATCTGAATACTGTTTCATTCAGCTTTTCAGCACCAAGATGAAGCTTTAGTTACAACCATCTGTCATGGGTATAATCTCATAGCACTGATACCCATTTCTCTTAAATATAACCTTTCTTCATAAACTCTTTATCTACCTCTGGGGTAAATACAAAGCTCAAAAAATACAAATGAAAAATCGCTATTTTCACTCTTATTGTACATGAACAATAATAGTACCTCGTACTGTAATAAAAACGCATCCCAGATAGCTTATCTAGGCTGAAACACACACTACAATACAGTATCTTGAAGACAGAGATTAAGACTTGTTTTGGAACATCTTGAAAGAACGTATGAACCAGAGGGATGGTGGAGGAGAAGACAATGTTGTATTTTTAGATTTCAACACATGAGGTTTTTCAAATGGCAGTTCCTCCATTACCATTAAAAATCCACTATATATGCATTACTGGCTATTAATAAGATGAAGCTTACAATGTACTTTCAATGGGAAAAATCATGAAGACGTGGAAAAACCTTGTTAGAATTGTATCTAATAATAAAGCATAATCATCCTTGAGAGCTTGCATTCCTCAATATCCAAATATTTCACACTGGTCTTGCTAATGTGTGACAAAATGCTCCGAACTCTGGACAAAATCGAGAAATGGGGGTTGATGGTGACTGAAACGAGGAAACAGCACAGGCACCGAATTGGGTGTCAGCCCAGCTGGGGCTGCACTTCCAGCTGGGCTACTGAGACGCTTCTTTCTCTCAGACCAAGTAGTGGGTCGTGCCAAACTCAACTATCCAAATGCCTGTGCAGTTCAGGGTGTGGATAGAGACATTTATTTGCCCTCTGACCCGTCTGGCTGGAATCCATCCTGGTCCATACAGCCACATCAGCAGGATGCTCTGTCCACCCGCAGTGCTGGGACGCACGAATTTAGTTTGTTACTTCCAGACTAGTCTGGGCAGGCAGATATGCCCCTCACCGAAAAACAACAGGTCAAGGTCAAAACAGAAATTTCAAGCAGTGTTATATTAAGTGCTATATTGATTGGTTGTTTTTATTTTCACACATAAAATCCTAAATAATGTATTATCTTTCAATGAACCAAAATCTGAAAGTCATCAGCAACTGCCCAGAACAGAAAGCAGGACAAAGTTTTTCAGGGGAAAGAAGACTCCTCATTTTTGACATGTCTAAAATTTTTGACTCAAAATAGATTTTTTACATCAGTCATGATTTTTGAAGACATGGAATGACTATACTGTTAATGAAATAATTTTTAGAACCTAAAGGCCTGGTTTTCATTTTCAGTGACAGCACAATACTAAGAGGTTGGTTTGGGGTTTTTTGCAAGGAACGTCATTTAAAAACAGATACTTCCAACTCCTCAAGATAAGCAGTTGCAAAAACACAGTGCTTCAATTTAAAAATTCCATATCAGACATTATATGCTTCCTGAGGATTCTGGGAAGTGTAGTCTCCTAGCTTAGTTTTCTCCTAAAATGTAATAAATTTAAGACAAACCATCCAGGTATTTTTGTTGGTAAAAAAGAGGCAAATATTGCCCCCTGAAATCACCTTCACAACTGAAGGGAAGAAAACCAAGTGAGCCTATTCCCCTGGTGTAAACAGATTATCCCCTTGTTTAAAGTGATGAAGTTGTCTCTCCCTGTTGCACAAATATATAAAACACTATATCTTATCCGTGTGCCAGGATACTGGGTAATATCTCCAGGGCTGGCTATCAGCCAGTTTAATTGTAAGACCATTTTACATTAGGCATAGGGAGAGGGGGAATTTGGTAATCACCGAGAAGAGGGCAGGAGGAGAAAATAGGTCAGATAGCTTACAAACGTGCCAGAAACAGAGACTAATAGTTCTACTTTTTATTCTATAATAAAATTAATGTTGCCCCAGCAGCATGCTATTTGGTACATCCATCTAATCTATTAAACAATCAAGAAGACAAAGGATTAGCTGAAGATAGTACTCCTGTGTATTTGTGAACTAGTTTCTTGTAATTAAGAAAATTGATTATAAATATAATTTTGTTTTTACTTTCTCTTCGTTTTCACATACAAACATGGAATAATATATATCAACTAGAATAAAATCTGCTAAACTGATTATGAAACTACAAATCTATGATTTATTTATGTGTTTAGTAACAGCATTTTCGCTTTTGCTGGTTCCTTCATATTGTAAAAAGAAAGGACAAAACAGGAGGAGATATGCACAATTTCACCCACCAGAATTTCACATTAAGCCCCACAATGTGCACACAGCAAAGCAAACAGTGCAAAAAACATGAAAGGGGAGAAAACGCTGGACAACTCTGAACAAAAGCAATCTCAAGTACAAAGACTTGAGATCTTTTTAAGATCTTTGCAAGCAGAGAGAAAAATAAGTGCTTCAAAATGGGGGCAAAGTGAAGAGGGTTCTTTATAAACACTGACTCGAAGCCTTCAGACATTAAAGACTCACGTTATAGACTAACGCTATAAACTCCCCCAAACCTCATCTCTCTAAATGCTTGAATTAATTTTTCTCTTGTCATTGGGAATTAAGTTTACTTGGTCAATCAAAACTGCCTGATTCTCTGCAAGAATTCTCAGCCTTTAGCACAGTTTATAAGCAGCTCTGCAGAACAGGCCCTTTGAAACTATAAAAGAAGACAGAGGTAAATGGCACTACTGCAGCAGGGAGAGTCCTGCAGAGAAGAAACCCAACAAAAGATGCTATTAACAATAAGAAAACAGCTCTATGATTTCCTCTTATTTCAAATATTTATATTGGCTTGGTGCCCCAAAAAACCCAGTAAATCCTCCTGCATCTCAAAATCTGGCTGGAGTTTATACATAAAATTAAAAGAATACAGGTAAAATATTTTTTTCTCTAAAAATACTATTGCTGGCATTTGAAAAATTCTCTTTTCCCTGCTTTGCCTCACAGGCACAGTGGACAAGTGTGTTCAGCTTAAGATTCCCAAATTTATCATATCTGCTGCAATGACAGCATACTCACATGATGACAGTAGCCAAGATATCAGTGCTGATTCATATCTGCATGAAACTCACTCTTCAGTTCATAAAATTCTTCTTATCTTTTTGCTAAGTTTGAGGTCTGCTGGAATCTAAAAGCTCAAAGTGAAAAACAGCCTGTGTCTATTCTGGGGCTGAGCTGGAAGAAAAAACTGAGTTCCACAGCTTTCCCCCAAAACAGTAACACATTCAGTTTTATTTATAACTCTCACCTATTTTGGAAAATTTTGTGAACCTGGCCTGACATTCAAATTGGTAATTCAGCTTAAAACTAGGGGAGGCTTCTCTCCTTTTATGCTTCCATACAGTTGCTTTGAGAAGGTTAATAAACAACAAAGATATTAATAGCATACCATGACATGACCTATGAATGTCCCAGCGTAATTATTACATTCTAAAAACCAGAGGTAAACAGACAAAATCTACTATGAACTGCTCCTGTTAAGCAGCAAACAGAAGAAGGGAAAGATAGTGTCTATATGTTGGAGATTATGAAAGGTTCTGAAAACTGCAGTGTGACTTTGGCATGGGTGACACAGAGTTGCAAATATTTTCAAGGAGGTCCCATCGGACCTTGGAGCCTAACAATCCTCTTTCAAATCTGTCTACTTCTTCCTTTTAATCTTCCTTTTCTGTTGTTTTTGCTTGAGAGAAAACAACAAGGCATGATGCTGTGGGAGAGTTGCCAATACTCAGCTCCTGCTGAGAAGTGGAAAAAAAAAAAAAAAAAGATGTGTCGGAGCTGGAGCTGCTGAATCCTGCTCAGTTTGTGCAAAGGAATTAAACAGCGTCTCCCTTCACTGGCTAAATAGGGCAAATTTGGTTTACCTGGGTGAGGGAATGTCTTTCACTGAGGGTGTGAAGTAAAATGACGTGTGTTTGAGGTAGGAAAGGATGTGTCAATTAACTCTGTTGCTGCCATAAGCAGCATCCAAGGGAGACGGGAACTGCTCTCTTCTAGGCGGTGTGTCCCTCCACACCTGCCTCGACAAGGAGATGCAGCAGCTCCTCCACGGTGGAACATTTCGAGTGCTCAGACCACGAGTCACAGACACACTTTTGATAACAGCAGGAGCAATTGGGTATGGACAAAAACCAAACCAAAAAGAAAAAAAAAAATCCATTTTGTCTCATTTTTGAGCAAAGATTTGGGATACTGTATAAAAAGGAATTTTCAGAATTCAGCTTATAACTTTCTCCACCTCCTTTAGGTTTTTTATGCAGCATTTTTAACTGAGAGGATGACACAGCAGACGTCTGAACAAAGCTATTTGCTGTTCTTCTGTCTCCATCACAGGGTGTGGCTGCGAGTTCAGAAAACTGGAATTTCTACCACATGGCACAATTGCCACGAAGAACAAGCACCACATTCAGTGTTTAGTCTCAAACACTACTTTTCTAAAAAAAACCTCTTCATAAATTACAAAAAACCCTAGCAATACCAGCATGAATCATGTACTCTGAAGGTCTCAAATTGTTTTTACATAGGAAACCAAACACCATGATCCATATAAAAAAACCTAGAGTGCATAGAGAAGTCAAGTATTTTCTCCTAATCTGATGTTTTTTCCATGGTCCCAAGTTTCTTCATCTCCAAACACTGACTCAGAGTGTAAGTAATTCTGAATTTGGGAGTTTTTGAAACATTACTGCAGAGGAACTCGCCTTCTGTGGAAGTCCACAGCATCTGCATTTACATTTGGAGAATATTAACATTATTCTGTTCCAAAGGAGAACTGATCACCTTGCTCTAAAACTGAGCCCTTTCCAAGCAGTGAAAAGCAGAAAAAGTGATTGTGATGCCTAGTCAGAAACACACATACACACACACAGAGCTCAGAGCTAACATTTTGTTCTACAAATCCAGGCTAAGACAATAGAGTACATCCAAAGCCATGAGCAGCATCCTGAGATTTGGGGCACCTCCAAGGGCCAGTGTCCAGGCTCAAGCAATGCCAAACTCCTCCTCCCCCTCCACAGGCATGGTGACAATTTGCATGGATAAGCAAAAGTATTCAGCAGCTGCTGGATTTCACATCCAACTTTTCCACTTCCCCCCCCAGTCCCAAGGCAAGGCCACAGCAGAAAAGCAAGTCAGACAGCACCATCCCACAGGCCACCAGCTGGACCGCTCGGAGTTACTCCTTAAGGGGGTTTTTTCATCTTACTATTTATGTAGGAAGTTACATCCTTCTCTCTCTCTCCTTTGCTTCTTTCTCCAGCCAATTATTCATTTAACTATTTGGAGGAAAACAGAAAAGGGAGCCAGTACTTGCAGGAAGGGCACCAACCACGGAGATGTTGTCCTCCCTCTGACCGTCATCCCAGCAGCAGCGTAAAGCTCAGATAACAGAGCCACAGCTCACAGCCAGGCTCTTTCACCTGGACTGCCAGTGAGCTCTGAGCTTCAAGGCTGACAGCTGAAGTCAAACCCCCCCTGCGTGACACACAGGGACACAGGAGAAAGGATTTTACCTCTGAAGACCTTTCCCCAGTTCAAGCCCTCTCTGCTGTGAGCCACGCAGTGGGAGCAGAGATGTGTGTCCCCAGGGATTTGCACCCTTCCACGCCTGGTCCTGACCGTCCACAATGGGATGATGTCTCTGTGAGGGGTGGCCCTGACACCAGATGCTACGTGTCATGGAGATGGGAGCAGAAATCAGAAGAAAAGTTAAATACATTCCCTCTTTCTCATACATGTGCGAGTTATTTCTCCACAGCAGCCAATATACAGGCTCCAGAACTGCAGCTTTCTTCACACTAGCTCAGTCCTCCTTTCCAAAAAGAAAGAGGCTTAATTTGAAGCTCAGTTCAGTCAGGAAAGAAAAACAGTCCTTCAGCTGCAAAGATTTTCAAGCCATATGTAGCACTTTGGGGTTTCAATTTTTCTTGCATCGTTTACCCTGTGCCTGGTCAAACATTTTTTCTCCCTTGACTTTTCCAGGCCTCTTCCTCACCAGCCCACCAGTTTGTGCTCACATGCCTGTTTTAATGAGCCTTCCTTATATCCCTCCCTTCAGACCAAGCTGTTTTAATATTTCTGGTTTATTAATTTCTTTTTAAATTCTGAACAACTAAACAAACTTTAAAAGTAATTATTTTCAGGACTAGTAAGAAGAAACAAAGTTTCTCAATGTTTTCAAAATGAGCATCTGATCTATTAAACAAAAAAACCCAAAACAACACGTAACTATAAGACTCTTACCTTTTGACCAAGCTATGCAGGAGAAATCTTAGTTTCAGTTATCATGCAGTATGCAAATTTAAAGATGATATTTTAGCTGATGTTTAGTTGAAGCATGTGGTATAAAACCTGGCTCACAGCAAAAAGCCAGCTTGCCAGTAAGGCTTGTGTGCCTGCTAATACAGAGATGTAGACAAAAGAGGTATCCGAGGTTCTGCAAAACCTAAATGAACAGACCTAATTTATCTAAGTCCTTGACAGCCCACACAGTACAAAGCAGAGGTCTTAGGGCGGTAAGAAGGGGAAGTCTTTACAAATACAGCACAATTTTTGCACCTTTGTATTCTGCAGATGGGCCGTAGTGCTTTCAAAGGTTGAATGCTTTTGACTAGGAATGAAGAATACCACAGTTGTGATTTCAATTTGTTTGCCATTAATAAAACTGCTTAAAGCAATCCTTGCTTTTGCCTGGTTCTCCTTTGGAGCCTCCCATCCCAACATGCTGCCATTCTCTATTTTACACTTGTTGCATAATCCGCAAATACCAAACTAACTGGAAAGAGCCTGGGCAAAGGGGTACTGTACACACAGGTCCCAGTGATTCCCTGCCTCATGGAAGCTGGCAGGCATTTATACACCCTAGGGACAGCAGAGGTTTTGAAAAAAGAGGTGGCTGTTCTCCTTCCAGTATGGTTGCTAGTGTTGGAGGGTACATTCAATTTATTTATCTGGGGGGTGAGCATCTGTCAGGAAGAAAAAGAGAAACAAATTCCTATTTTTTAAAGTGCTGCAAAATTGTCTGAGGAAGCTGCAGGTTAGTACCCCTTCAAACTGTTGCTGCGTTAGTTTTGCTTTTACTGTGGAACATGTTTACATGGGGTAAAACCTTAGTCTTCCTCTGAAAAAAAACCCAAAACAAAACAAACCTATACTGGTATCAGAAAAGGGTGGGGGGAGAAAAATGACAACCACTGGCCTGCCCTTTAACCTTTCTAACAGAGCTGGTGGCTGCAATGAAGCTTAATCAATGCAATGGAAGTGACATTTCACAGTCAAATCAAATTAAATGGAAATGAAAGGAAAATCTGAGGTCCAACCTAAAGGCTGTTCCCTCTTGCACCGAGGTCATTGCCATGGCAACTAAATGCTACAAATGTGTAGAGTAAATCCTTAACAAATCTGTAGAAAGCATGTCCAATTGAATATGATAGTTCCTGTCACTGTACTTTGTACCTTTCAAAAGAAAGGGAGACAATAAAACAAAGCACATCTTAGAGCCCATGTAGCAGAAAAGAAGTTCTGCCAGCAAGTACAGGGTGCAGCAGTGCACTTAATCTTCCTCTTCTGCTTGAACATGGAGAAACCGAGCAGCTTTACTGTACGACAGCAAGTGGGGAGCTATGGACAGAGACCATATTAAGTGGATTAGGGCACGGTGTGTTACATTTTTCAGTCTTGCTTCAACTGGAGGGCTGATGACTGCGAAAACTTCCTTGTATCAATGCAAACGCATTTAACTATGGCTGAGAGAATTCCTACTGCCGAGTGCCCACGGCCTCCAGCATCCCACCCAGCTCCAGCATGTACCTCCCTCACCCTTCTGCCCCTGCCTGACGAGAGGAGGCTGCTTTCTCAGAGGGCTTGCGATGGTGAAGGGCTGATCAGACCAGATAGAAAAAATCAGGGATGCTCCCACCTTTTTTGCTTGCTACCCTTTCTCTGTCCAGTTCCAAGGCAATGGGGCCAGAGCAGCTACCCCCAGATGTACCCACAGCACTCTCTGGGCACAAAAGCTGCTGGAAAAGGGGACATGAACTCATTTCAGCCCCTACACACTCCAGCATCACAGGCAGCCCTCACCCCTACTCTCTCTGCGTCAGCTCCGACTGACACATGGGCAAACTCCACACCTCTGCATGCCCCTGTGGAGAATTAAAGGTAATTACCAATTCCTACTGCCACTCAAAGCGTATATTTCACTCCTCAGCCTAACAGCTTCTGACAATGAAGGGCAATTTAAGAACCACATCAAAATACAACAGCCGCACGCTCACACTCACTTGGCTATTTAATTTCAACATTTCCACCTGTGTAAGCAATGAGATGAGGAGCAGGGAAGGCACCACACAGGATATGGAATTTTTCTGTTTCTTCCATGATGTGGAAGACTTTTCACACTGAGCTGTGACCTTCCCCAAACTTGTCATTTATCTGAGCTGCATAAGGTGGCAACCATTATCCTCTTCTTGAACACAGTGAAGTTTTGATTCTGCTGTAGTGATGCAGTCACTGTGCATTATGGAAGATCTCGAGAGATTCTATGCCCTGGGCCAGCACAGGCTGGGAGTATTGCAAATCTGATCCGAGGTGACATTTTCTACTCAAATACAGACAGCCCCGGGACACCACACACCTTCCTGCATGAATAGCAATACACACTAATGAACTAATTTCTGGGGGGAAATTGTTACTTCCTGAGTGGGTGGGGGAGGAGACTTCCCTGACACTTCAGCCAGAAAAGGATTCTGGTTTTCTTGCGATCTTTTGCTGTCTTTTTCAGCTTTTACAAACAGTGCTACTTCACATGGCTACACACAGTATCTTCAGCCCAGGTCATGACCTTAGGATCTCTGTGTAATTCATCCCACATGGAATCACACACACTCCTCAGCAAAGGAACAACCCAGAGTACCCACATGCCCCACCATGCTCACAGGAGATTCTCAGTTATACCTAAGGAAATAAATTTACTCTGAATTCATTCTGGTATTATATTGTCTCAGTACTGCTGGATATTCTAATCTAGACTACCCAAGCCCTTCTTTTTATCACACATAACAGTGATATTTACAGATCATTTCACATTTCTTTTACCCTTTAAGTGCTGCTGGATATTTTTGGTTACTCATTCATGCTCCCATGAGTTGTAAATGCACTCAAAAAATCTGGCTGGCAGACCAGGCAAGATGGTTATGCTGGAAGAGTGGAAGTGGCAATTCGCTGTAAAATATACGTAAGCTCTGACTCAGAGACACAAAAGGCCAAGGAAAATTGCCTTTATATTACCACTATTGTGGTTTTTCTTGAGCCTGCATGGAAAAATAAACTGAAAAAGTACTTCAGAGGATCAGGTAGATCAGAAAAGCAGTAAATGAATGTATGCAGAGGGGAGATACAAGTACAAAGCTGCAGGCACAAGCACTTGATGCTCAGACCAGTGTTTTACCCACACAAGTGGTTTCTTAAACTTGTCAATAGAAATTGTTAATACCAACACTAAATTTTAGAGGGTTTATAATCTAGAAATCTACTTAGTCTCATAGCAAGTCTCTGTGAAATGCAGCTGGACTGGCAGCCAGGTGAACACCATCACTTAGGCCCCAGCAGAATATTTTACCAGAGAAAAATACAGCGTTTAACCCTAAGGTCCTTAATCTTTGCTTTAGGTTAAAGGAAATGAAGAGGGTTTGACATAGAATGGAACACTACAGAACAGACCCAGGGAAAAAAGAGGAAGGAAAAGTGAAAGACACTGAATACATAAAGGGATGAAATGCTGGACAGAGACCTGTATTCCTATCATAGCAACACTCCTTGCACCCAGTTGCTCTTACTCAAGAAAGAAGCAAAGGTCTGTGGGCACTATCAGCTAGTGAATGACCTACTCAGATATTTAGAATTAAATGAAAGGAAACCACTTAATAAAATCTCACCTTTGTTACAGAATTCAGTATTAATAACAAATACAACTTTTGTAAAAATTCCTGAATTTTTACATAAATACCTGTGGGATCATCCTTAACATGCCTTGGTCTTGCCCTCATAAAAGAGTGTCATAAAAAGCAGAATCTGCAATGTGATGGACATTGACAAGCAAATAAGGATTCTGAAACAATTTTTATGTATTTTTTCAGTACTGTTTGGTACATATTTTGTTGTGTTATTTCTTTTATATTATTTTTGAGATCTAACAACTGCTTTTAATAAGCAACTGTTATTGCAAACATATAATTATACTAGGCCACAATCCAACAAAGCACTTAAAAGCACAGATTAAAGACACTGAAAACAATGGGATTATTTATGTGCTTAAGGTTAAGCATCTGCTGAAGGACTTGGATGGATCAAAGCCCCATTTCTATTACATCCACAGACAAAATATTATATATGTTAATTAAACGTAAAATATATGTAAATTAACCAGCACATGAAAAATAGCACTTGCATAAATGTTTTTAACCCTATATAATTTCTAATCATAGAATATTTCAGTTAGTCAAGATGAAAAATAACTACTAATATCAACCATTTTATCACAGAGTGACAAATTCCTGGAACTGAACAACTACAAAATAACTTGCCATGAGAGACTTCTCCTCATAAACCATCTCCTGAGTAAGTACTTCACATTCTGAGGCAAAAAGGAGACAATAGAGAGACAGAAAGCACATCTCATTTATCTTCACACTTCAGTAATTCATGTAAGAGCTTGATTTGTAAAATTTTTTTTTATAACAGAGTAGTTTTATTAGGAAGATTCAGAAGTTATTTGCAGAAAGTGCCTAATAATCTTATTTTATCAAAATATTTTCCTTGTTTTTTTTCACTGAACAATTCCTTGTTCTTGAATTAAGGATGAAATGGACTACAGTTCTTAACTTTCGTTCTCTCCAGAATTATTTGTTTAACTCTATACCATTTCTTATTCTTTTGTTCAGTAATAAAAACCCCATCTTGACTAAAAAAACTTGCAAATCATTATTTCCACTGTAAATTACTATGTGTTTTGTATTGACCATTTTAAACAAATAAAGCAATTTTTATTGCTTTAAACCTAGAAAAGGCCTCTTGATAAAGTTGAAAATTTTCCATTTTAATCATTATCCTTAAAAATCTCTATTTGATATACAAAGACAAATTACCATCTGAAAATTACTTTCACCTGATGTTTCTTCTTAATTTTATGGTGTTTAAATAGAAAAGGCTTTATTTTATTTCAGTACCGTGTTGTGACAGATGAAACCAAATAAAATTTCTAAAAATGGTTCTCCACTGGAAATCCCAAATGTATTTCATTTCTCTTTAATTTAGAAATTACAAGTATAACAGTTAAAAAATGTGATTCAATCGGAGTAACACTAAAACTTGCAGTTCTTTCAATTTGTTTTCATATTCACTTTTTCTATTCTGTTTTGGGGGAGTTTTTTTCCTTGGAGCAAAAATAATATTATTACAACCTTAATCTACCATAATAGCAAGTACATTTCCTACAATAGTTTAATATGAAATTGTGTATGGTTTAATACTGAAATATAACCACAGGAAAATGTAGTAATTGTCTTATGTCTTTAAATTAAACACGCACTTGGAAAACTACAGCCAAGAATTACACTCAATGCAAAGTTTTAAATGACAGTAAAACCCATAAAATGGCCCGATCACACCTTCTTTTAATCAAATTTATGCCAGCTCACTGACTTTGCTTATGACTTGACTTCAATTTTGATTTTCTCTATGCAAATAAGGATTTCACTTGAATCCTTCGATAATGACCAACAGATAAAAAAGCAGAGAAATAATGACATACCTGAATAATCAGCTACTCCTGGAAATATTGGGTCAATTAGGCCTTGTACCAGCACACAGAAGAATTTAACATAAAAATGGCTATCTAAGGATGCAGGGAAACTTCAGTGATGGGGATACATGCATTCCTGGGAAAGTAAATTCTGGAAACTACACTGCAGTTCCCGGCTCCCCAGTGGTGACCAGATTAGATGATCTTCTGATTAATTCCAACTCTACATTTTTGGTAGTTCTAGTAGCTGTTTCGATAGCCATCGTTACCACACCAAACACAAAACCCAGACCTTTCGAACTTCTGAAATGAGCACCTTCCCTGCAAAAGTAATAGTCGTGGCAATAAAAAAGAAAGCACACAGAATTTTCACTTATTAGTTGAAGTGTCTTTTGGTTTTTTAACATGTTTTTTTCTTTTAGAAGAGCACACTGTCATTCACGTAAGATGACAAGTCTTCAGATGGGAATTATGCCATCACAGCTTTATCACCAATATTCTTGATTTTTTATCTTTCCAAAACAAAGCAAGGCTACACTGAAGGATTGTTGTGGGCATCTTTTTCCCAGACACTATGAATAAATGTCAGGTAGTGATGGAGGCAAGGAAAAAACTGAGAAGCTGCCCTTATTCTGCTTTGCAGGGATGACAGAATATCCAGTGCTCTCACAGCACTATGGAGTTAGTGCTGAAACATCTGAATGCAACTAGAGAAGTGCATCTCAACTGTTTTGTGTACCACAGATGTACTGTTTAATTAAGCCATCAAAAAAAAAATGAAGGAAAATGGAAACAAGGGGATACAAAAGCGAGGGAAACTTCTTCAGCAAGTTAAAGCACTCTTAATAAGTAACAACATGACATTAGTCATTAAGAAACAAGAACTCTAAATAATGCATTCCAAACCTATAGATCTAAACCAGAAGATAACAAAGCCTCATAAATCTGTTTGTTCATTAAGTTAAAAAAAGGCAGACTTTGTGTTGCTATCATGTCAGCTGGCACCAAACTGTACGCAATTTAGTGCAACTACAAAGTGAAGCCCATAGTCTACAATGGCAGGGTTTTTGATCACGCTAATTAACAGCCATTTTGTTTAAAATAAACAGATACGACTCTAATTGCCTTTTTTACATAAGAAAGGGAAGATCTTAAAAGTGAAAGCATGCAAAAGGAAAGATCAGACAGTCGCCTTTCAGACTGATAAGCAAACTCTGTGTGAAATGAGCGCAAATGAAGTTTGAGACACTCTGGATTGACAGCAGGGAGACAGCAAAGCAAGAGGAGGAATGGCTTCCAAAGGTGGAAATGCATGGCCACGGTGCCTTCCACAAGGAAATGTTCTATTTCAGATCCTTGTTTTCTCTAGTGCCCCTGTCTTCTGAGCACCTGCCAGCAAGGAGGTTCATCGTTTGCAGGGCTAGGTACCAGCAGTACCCGATCTTGTGAAATCACCAGACGACACAAGAAGCTTGGTTAGGATGTCTGTACAGACTCTGGCAGGATAGGAAAATGTTGTAGGAAAGGAAGGAAAGAAACATGGAAAAGGCACACCGATCTCTGTGCCTGCACCTAACCCTGGCACAGAAGAGGGGCCGGACAGCACTGTCCTGCTCCGTGTGCCAGCTTCAGGGGTGCGCAGAAACACCTTTCAGGTCCCTGAGAAGTCCTGGTAAGTAACGTGCAGGGCAAGTGCTGGGACACAATCCAGTTTTCTAGCTAACTTCAGTGAGCCTCAACTGCAACCTGGAGTTGCAGTGAAGATTTTGGGGTTTTTTCCTTTTTTGCCTCAGTGTTGGTTACTTCTACCAGACGAATTATATTTATTGCTTTTCAAACCTAGCTTCAAAGATGCTTTTTAAAGCAAAAATGCTTTATGCATTATAACACTGCAGAGAAGGGCAATGAAGTAAAAACCTTAAAAACTCTTTATGTAAAAAAGTTCTCTCACCTTTCTCCCCACTAATAAAATTCACACTCCCCCTGCAAAAAAAAAAAGACCCCACTCTGGTAGGTTTTAGGATGCAAACAAAGAATAACACTATTCAAAAATGCCTCCCTGTACTTTAAGAGTGTGACATCCCCACACTGTCCTTAATAACAAACCCTCTCTTACTGCAACCTGCAGCACCCTCCCTCAGCAGCACAAATTCCTGCGTGTAACAGCATGTTCTCTTCCACCGTATTTCAGAGACAAGAGCAAGGTCCTTATTTTCAGACTGCATGTTTTCAGCATATTCAAAATATCACTGGAAGTTCCAAAATCACAGTAAATTGCTCTGCTTAGGCACAGCAGGCCTTTATGCCATTGTGCTAATGGTACAGCAGGAGACTGAGTTTTTGCAGGACCTGGTCAAAGATGTGGCAGCAGCTCTCACTGGAATAAGGGTCTGTGAAAAACCTCATCATTTCCCATTGCATCTGATGGACAAACTTCTATTTGCTTTTCTTCATTCCTCACACCACAGTTTGTACATTTAAAACAAAAAACGAAGCCCAATCGAAAAGGATCTAAGGATTTGCATGTAATAAAGAATTTTCCCTCAGATGAAACAGAGAGAAGACTGTCACACATTAGCCACGTTAATGAATATGTTGCTGTAAGAAATTTAGATACAGCAGTGAGAATCTGACAGCACAGATTACATCTCCCCAAACCCTGTTAGTCCCTCTTCTTGCTGGGACTGCAGGAGTAAGTGACCCTCAGATGCACAGGAGAGCCAAGGCACTGGACACACAGATCTGCAGGGTGTGGCTCACCCAAAATTCCCATAAGGCACCACAACGCCATTCACACTGAAAGATTTTTCTGTTTTCAGCTGAAACTGTGAAGTAAAAATTATCCTACATACATTTCTCAGAACTCAGTTCTCCCAGTTTTAAACCGAACATTTTCAGCCAGCTTTAATGATAACAACATCAGAGAAGAATTTCATCACAAGAGCAATCTCCCTGGCCTTCAAATACTTTGTTAATATAACTCTGAACATCAGACATATTCCCTATCAAAAACAAGCATCAGTATATACTGTAGGGGAATTTCATTACTACTGAAACAGTACAATGTATTGTACTGCTGGCTGGGAATCTCAGACTGAATGACTTTAGCTTTCAGATCAGCAGCCAGAACAGACTACAGCTGGGCTAATTTGATTTAGATGAGGCCATGTTGTTGCTTTTCAAACATTAAAACCCCACAGAGTCATAAAAGACCAATGCTGGTGTTGCCCGAGAAAGGACAGGCAGAAAGATGCAGCAACATTCCAAGCACAAACCAAGGTTGCCAAAATATTCCTACAAGAAATATGCTGTGGGAAATAAGACATTAAAAGGGAGTATTTTAGAAAACAAGGTGGATTTTAGCATTACCCTACCACTAGCATCAGGTCAGAAATCATACTGGAGAGCCCTGAGTGACATACACGTGCACCTGGTTTATCATCTCGCTATGGCCAAAGTGATACTGTCAAATACAGACCATGTTTATGTATCAGCAGATTATACACCAAATGTTAAAGGCAGTAATTACTACAGTAGCATTCTTGCTAAAATCTGTCACAATTTTTTGTACCAAAGGATTATCCTCGCAAGGAAAAAATAATATGGCTGAAATTCCGACCACAGCTCCTCAATGATCCTTGTGGGTCCCTTCCACCTTAGGGTATTCTATGGCTCTTCATTTTCAAAGAATCTATTTGACTTTTGAATCTAGAACCTACTAACTTTTCAATTTGACTTCAGTTCCTCCTGCCTAAATCACATGATGAAAAAAAAACCTCCTACCTAAAAGGGCAATTTTAGCCAACAGAACTGAAGTCCATAAAATAATTACAAAATAAGCACAGAACTTTTCACATTCTCTCCTCTATGTGTGTGTCTGTGTCCACTCTCCTCTCTTCTAGGAGATATTTTGAGGCACAATTTTGCTTTAAAATCAGATGTTAAACTCTAGCTAAACACTAGTATCAGCCCCACTTGTAAGAGGGCTTTCAGCAGCAATTTTATACAGCACAACAAATGACATAAACAATTTGCCTTCAAAGATCTGACTGCCCTTCTTAACCATCATACTTCTTCAAAGTAAAGCATAAAAATAACCCATCATAACAAGCAAATCCCTAAAAATTAAGTTCTGAGAAAAAAAGTGTGGCAAATCTGGGCATTAAAAAAAATTGAAATAAAAACTTTATTTGAAGAATTTAGAATTAAAGTCTCAAGTAAGTAGTACACTTTACTGTAATTCTGTGTTATGACTTCTTGTTAAAATCAAATGCATAATTTATCTTACCAAGAAGTATGGCAATAACTGGGAATATAACCACAAGCAGGCTAAGAGTAAAACAAACTACAGGCAATCAATAAACAATAATGTATACTGCAATGCAGGATTTTTTTGTAGATAACAGATTTTCAAAGAATTCTTCCCATAGCAGGAGAAACACTCCACGGTTACTTAAAAAAAAACCCAACATAACATATGTTTGGAACTTTGCAGAAATTCTGTATCCTGGCATTTGAAAGTTCTATAGAGTATCACTGAATTTTTCATATTTAATGTTTTCCATTGGAAAAATCTTTGGATTTAGTGTTCATTCAAACCTCAAAAGCAGTAAATCATGTTTTCATTTCAAAACCTAAATAAATAAGAGGATTTTATTGAATGCAGAACAGTAAATGTGATTTTATGAAGTTACATCCACTACAGTGTCATCTCTGTCAGATTTTACTTCTACACTGGAGAGACTGTGCCTATTTCTGTAATGGCCATTTTCATACTGTGCTTGAATAAATCCATCTGGGTGACACACCAGTCATGGTGCAGTTTCAGAAAGTGGAATAAAACCAAGTTAGTGCAGTTATTTCTGTCATGAGGAAACCCTATTTTCATCTCAGCACTACGGCTGGACACTTACTGAGGCATGACCATCGATAATATGTAAATTATTGTGTGGAGAGAGAAGCGAATGAAGGACATCTCCCACCTATCCAGCTCAGATATCCTGTGTTCTGAACTCAGCAGTAATAAGAAAATACCTATGGCACCAAACCAAGCCATGCACTGTCACTAGTTAGGGCTTTACAGAAGAGTTTAACACCACACAGGTTTTTTAAAAAGGCCAGGTCATCACTGCTGGACTGTGTAAGTCCCACACAGTCCTATCACACATGCATGCAGCCCAAGGGGACCTTTCCACAGCTCTTATTTTCTCCTTAATACACATACTGCAGCACTGCATTGCCACTTGTGTTAGGGGATGTTTACATTATCCTACTGGTGATATTTGCTGTCATAAACATGTTTTCTTCAGTTACACCATTCAGGCTGTATTTTCCACAGAACATGAGTTTTTGGCATAGGACAAAAGGAAAGCAGCAGTGAGCTTCAAGTGTACACACCAAACTCTCTCATGACAACAGTGGCAGGATCAGCAACAGAAGCAGCAGGTTTCATTTGCAAAGCAAGACAGTCAGATAAGCAAGTCATGGAAAAGGGAATTTCACTGTAAATCGTTTACTGGCATTATATTTCAGCTCATAACTATTGCTTAGGGAGCAGTTTGGTGGTTTTTGGAAGAAATTTTTCAAAAGCAAGTCTTTGAAGATGAAGATGTTGTCTTACACAGGGAGCAGGGTCCTATCAAAACCTCACAAAAGCTCTCATACACTGCGTAAGGAGAAGGGAAAACACAGGCCATTCCTGACAGCTGGATTCAGAAAGCGTATAGCTGAATCAAACCCAAACTCCACAGCTTAAAATAAGTTTAATCACTAGCAATTCATCTTTACCCTTAGTGTTCATAACCACTAGTATGACACGAACAGATTCCCCTCCAGCAGTTCCCCTCTACTGAGATTGCTGTAAAACGCAGCACTGCGGCCACTTTTGCTCGCAGTGTCCTTTCCACTTTACAGTTCTCTCCGGCAGTCTGAATTACTCAAACATATACCCTGACTGGCCTCCTGCTTTTCTGGAGATGCAACTCCTGGTAAGTCCAACCTAGTATGGAATTTTTGCTCTCATCACTCAGCCAAGTGAAAAAAACTTAATCTGAAAATAGAATTTCTCCTGTAAGCCATTCTTTTCTGAAGGAAAACAGGCAGGGAAAAAAAAAAAAAAAAGAAGGAAAAAAGAAGTAATCAAATAGTCAATGAAATGCTTTTTGTCAGGAATACATCTTTGGAGTCTCTTCTAGGTGGCTGGGCATGCATCACAGGTGGCTTCAGCAGACACTTTGGAAGCAAAACTATTTATTGTGAAGTATAACAGATTTAATTCTGGGTTGTTTTTTTCTTCTTTAATCTTTTCTTAAATGAAAAATGCTTATCCCTCTTACTCATATCATTTGGATTAGAATGCCTAAACATTTTGGCACTTCAGATATTTTTCATATGGTTTAAAACAACTTAAACATGAACATGTGAGAAGATTCATAGCCTTATACCACACCTTCATGCAATAAAATTAGCTTCAATAGAGTTGCAGAATCTCTGCCTCTCACAGAATAACATCAGAAATACGGCAAATACCGAAATAATACGTGTCTCCATCACTGTGTCTATATATACACACACAAATATATGTATACACTCACAGGTATATACTGTATACACACAGGCTTCTTGCACGTTCTCCCATGACATGTTCACAAACTTCAGAAGCTGATTTGCATTTTAAAGATTTATTGAAATAGGCTTAATCACAGTGATCCAGAGCTCACCCGAACAGCACTTAAGTAGGCAAACTGAAAAGTCATTCTTAAAGCACTTCCCCACCACCTCAAAGGTCTCAGGAAAGATTCTTCTACAGATCTCAAACTCTCCCAAAAGAACTTGAGAATACGGGAGGACTTTGCAGCATGTGAAGTCGAATATTAGTGAGAATGTAAATTTTGTTTCCATAGTTTCAGTGTAATAAAAAGGTGGATATATTTTAACGACATCCTGTGGCATGAGTATTGTCTCTTTAATGTAATTCTGGTTACATAGAAACATTTCTCACACAAAACAGAGAGATTTTACATACTCCTCTTTCTTCTGATCTCATCTTAAGGTTCTTAGGTTTGAAAGATTTAGTATTTAGCCAAATGAATATATAGATTAAAATCACATATTTATGTTCCAGGTTGCACAAATTTCATATTATCTCATCCCTGAAAATGCAGCCACTTCTAGACAGCAATCCAGGAGCTGATCAGCAGCACACAACACTGTTACAGCACAGTTCACAGCAAGAAATTAACACATTAGATGTAATTTTAAAAATTACCAATTGACTGCAGAGACTTTAGGTCCTCATCTCTAAAAAATGCACTATCTTTTAAAAGTAAGCATCCCGAGGAATAAAACTTGCCCTACTTTACCACATGTGGCTCTGTGCCAACAACTCTGCGTGACCTCCGTTTAGCCTCCAAGAGCATTTACATGAACCTGAAAATTCTGGTCCATGTTCTGCCCTTGAATGTGTACACGCAGCTCCGCCGCACTCCATGGCAGCTGCGTCTGTACAGCTGAGGGCAGAACTCAACCACGTTATCAGTACTGGAGACATGAAGTCAGCTCTTCTGGAAAGGCGACAAGGCTTGAATCCACCCAAGAAAGTGTTCCTTCCCAGGAAAGAGACTCCCCAACAAAAAGTATAACCCTCACGTTTTAGTCATTTTCGTGGCGCTTCTGCAAGAGGGAGAAAATTCAAAGGGTGCTATGCTTATGTGGTTCACACTCGGAAAGGATCGCATGCAGCGCCGTGCCTTTTCTGTGAATACATCTATATGTATGCATGGGTGTATTTTTCTGAGTGGGAGAGGCTGTATTACAGATGTAGGCAAAGTCTCAACTCTGGAATTACTGACAACAGCTCTCTCAGACCCTGTTCACTTCCAAGCACCAGTCATTGTAGGCAACATTAAAGCACGTGCTTTGTAAAAAGAGCAGCCATTTCCTTTTCCCATTCACAATACGAATTAAGACCTTCAGATCTTTTTTCTGACTTCTCTTTCTCATCGTATTTATTTATTCTGTATTTATTTATTTTTTTGGATGGTAACTTCTTATCACTCACACAAGGACAAACAAAAACTGCAGGACAAATCAGGTACAGAAAACAGATGTCGTGATACCCTCATGTGAGGGTATTTTAGCCCACAGGAGACAGAAATGTTGAGCTTTATGTGGTGAAGGCAGGATGTGCATCTGGCTCTGTCCTTATGCTCCCTGATCAGTGGCCCATACCTCCCACCTTCAAAGCCACAGTCTCTCCCTCTCCAGGAAGCCACGTGCAGCTCTGCCTGTGAAAATGAGAGAGAGGCAAAGGGCAGGAGGCCACTGCACTGCACTGCAGCCAAGAATGGGGTCCCCAGCAAAGCCCCACCTGCACCAACACAGACATCCACAGCTGGGGCTCTGCTCTGTGCACACGCCCTTGGCTCAGCCCTTGGCAGGCAGGAAGGGAATATATGGCATAGATCTGCCCCGTGACCTGATGTGACACCTGCTCCCCTTGCAAAGCCACCTTTCTCCTGCATGGAGTGGTGCTGCTGCAGGGAGACACTGTGGGATTCTTTCCAATACCGTTAAATTATTGGGAGAGTACAGCAGCAGATGGCCACAGGTACTACTAAATACTGCTGTGGCTTGTAGGTGCTGTGTAAGTCTAGAATCACCACGTCACTTCTCTTCAGACACAAACCATAGATCACCATAGCACATATGATGTGCAGTTACTGAATGGCACTGAGGCTTCACTCATATCTCTAGAAATAATATGATTTATGCTGGCTATGGGTCTGGCTTTTTTAATTTCAATCATTAGAAAAGGATGTTGGAGTTGTCAGCATGATGATAACTAATGCGAATATACCCTAATTCTTAGAACTAAGTGGTGGCCTGTTGTCTGGATGTTAACATGACAACATAGAAATACCATCCTTTTGGAGCATACTGCAAGTTTTGAATGTATTTTAAAGGTTCCACTTACACAAATAATCAGCATATTTATTTCTGTCCTCAGCTTCTCAGAAGGGCCCCATGTTCAGTGGAGAACTATTAGAAGGCCTGTTCCTGATCTCCAGCATCAGTAATGCATTTCTCTGATGTGTAATCCCCACTGAAAAATTCCAGTAGCTCAACGACCAAGTTTAGGAAACTGCAAAACCTGACACTGGGCCCGGAGCTTTTAGTGCTCAGCACCCATATTCGAACCTGGGCCATTCCAGTGCCTTCCCCTCTAGTTCTTTTTTGAGAAGAGGCAGTGTCTCTTCTGTTCCTTAATGACATCTATTTCTGGATTTAAGACAGCAGTCTTCTCCTGCTCTGCCCCTCCAGTTATTTCTTGAAAGAAGGAGGTATGTTTCCAGTAAGGGGGAAGCAAGAGGGACGTGTGAGCCCAGCGTTTCGGGGCAGACTCTGCACAGCTATTCTGGGACTGCCGGAGCCACGCAGCAGAAAAGCATCAAACATTCAGGGGATTCCCCTTCTGTCACTTTTATTATTATCACAAAAAAAAAAGTAGTGATGATGTGTCTTCTTAGACACGGTCCTGGGCAGGAGGGTTTCTTTATTTTAGGTAAAGGCAGGAAATGAGTAATAGATTTCCTCTGCAGTCAAAGTGGGGCTAGAGGCTTGAGTTGGTTGAGTGAGCTTTAGCCTCTCAGTACTTCAACTTTGTGCTAAATAGGGAAAATAGTTACAATCCTAAGTACTTTTATAATTTTTGGACATTTCAAGTTCAAAAATATAAACTACCTGTGAACCTCATCCTGTTACTCTATAAGAAATATTCTGATCTCATCAGCTGGGAAATTGAAGTAAAGTGTCGTCTACAGAAACACATGGGGAGTTTGGGAAGCCAGTGTTCCCTCACACAGCACTAATGCATTTTCCATACAATTTCCCATTATTATTTAAAAAAGTTCTGTTCCCCCAGTGGTAGAAGTGATGGGATTGCTCTGTCATATATGCATAGATAGATAGATAGATAGATAGATAGATAGATAGATAGATAGATAGATAGATAGAAGCAATCCCATCATATATATAAATATATATATGATGATGATTTTTTTATATATATAAATTTTTTTCAGAACCAAGCTGGATGCCCTTACAACAAAATCTCCACACGCAGCCACCTGTGCCTTGTTTACACTTGGCCTCCTCCTACCATTTCTCCCACTGATGAAGCCACACAACTGTTAATAAAGTTTGAGAGGGGGAAGATGTTTTTCCACACAAAGCAGCTGTTAGCTCACAGCACCAGCTCATGTTTAAGACTCCTTTCTACCTGGATGAGAGCAGCCCCATTTCTGTGTGTGTTTAAACTTCCTGCAATACTGACAGTGATGGCTTTTTGCCTCACAGGACTGAAGAGCCACATCAGACAACTTCCCTATGTAGAAAATAAAGCAAAAGGAAAGAATAAAAGCTTAAGACACTATTAATGAAAAGAGACTGCACAACTTAAAAATTAACATGCTAAAGAGAAGCAGATGAACAGGAGAATGAATTCGCAAAGAAATCTGGAAAAAAAAGGGAAGTTGTTGCCATTTCAGAAGAATTTGAAATGTTTCTTGAACTAGTATAATAATTATGTTCAGGTAATGACTGCCTAAACCCAAAATGTAGTAAGAGTCTACAGCAGAGCAGCAGTTAATTTTGACAGTATGGATTTTCCACTGTGTTTCTGCTTAAACTGATAGACACTCCCTGCGATGACACTCTCCTACGCCGACTGAAAGGTCACTTGGAAGGCTGTGCAGTTCCTGCCATACACTTCTGTCTTTTTGGAGTCCTCACTGCTTACCATGTTAGTGTCGACTGGTTTGACACCAGGCTTACACTTCAGACAATGACACTAAGTGGTATTTACTACTGTCAGGTTACTTATTTACAATTTTGCCACTTATTGGAAAAAAAAAAACCAAACAAACAAACAGAAAAAACCAAAAAACTTTTCTCCCACAGTTATGCAAAATACAGAATTTGGGGAACATATTAGGCTGATTAATATTTTGACTGACTTCATCTCAGAAGAGCAGTCTCACCTTCAAGGTGGCAGCCCCATTTTCTACCCTCATTCTGTTTCATTCTTCTCTGTTTGCACAGCCAATCTGGGTCTGTGGGGACTGGCTTTGTCCCATTTTCCTCAGAAGGTCACTGCATGTTGGAGAACAAAGCTTCAGCTTCTCCTGAGCATTTGCACTGGATATTCTTTCCTGTCATTGACACCCCTTTCCACAAACGAAAATTGTATCACATTTCCAGTATTTCTACTAAACAATTATCACCAGCTTTCAGCTTCTTCCCATGACCAAGCAGACATCTCTTTTTTTTTGAATTTTTGTCTATGAATCAAATTTATAAATATTTCTCTTATACTTGCACCCAACGTTTCTTAATTTCTTACTCCTAAAGGGAAATTTTAATATGCAAACTTAAACTCCACTTAAAACTTCCATGAACTTTTCACAAACCAAAATTAAATTTTTTTTTACTTCAGTTATCATTACCATCTAACATTGATGTCTAAAATTAACTCAATAATGACCTATAAGCAGGAATTTCAGACTTTGAAGTAAAATACAGAGATGGAGAGCTGAACTTAAATTAAGATATTCAAATGCATAAATGATATGTGCAGTATAAAACCCCAATTTTTAAGAACAAGAACTCATCACATGGATACCATGAACAGGCTCACAACCATTTATGTGCTTTGTGCTGTCCAAGCAAGAACAGAACCACAAAACAACCTGTGAAATATCTGATACAATGCCCAATTTCACTAAGTAACAAAATGCCCCCCGACACCACCAACATGGGATAAGGATTGTGACACAATATGTCATTAAAAAACAACACACCAGCACAGTAGCACTGACCTAATGAGGGGTTAGTAAGAGCACCAGAAAGGTGTTCCCTGCACAGGGAACTTCACTGTGGCTTCCCTCTAGCTTAGGGGTAGTTGGACCATGGGCATACTGATCAATAACCACGTCCTTCTCTGTATACACCATGGTGAGGAAAGAGAGAACGACTGTGGAGGGGATTGAGAGTAACAATCATTTTGATTTTCCCTCGTATTTCTTCTTGTAAAAAAAAAAAATTGCATAGGCTTGTGTCTACTTCAAAGAGCTCATTTGAAAATCCACATCTAAAACCTCTTAAAAAAGAAAGTTAGAAATCACCAGCGAAGCAGAAATCCTCAGTCTCACCACCATGCTGGTGTCATTTCCCTGTTTGTACTGCTGACCCAGGTCTTTTTTTTTTTCTCTCCTTCCCCCTTCTCACACCATGAGTGCTTCAGTGAGGCTGCTAGTCAAACATATCCTCAAAGCTCCTGGTGTTGTTCTATAAAAGGATGAACAATTGAAAGAGAGAGATCAGCAAAACCCACCTCAGGGGTTCTGGGAGGGCCAGGAAGAGGAGGACCTCATCTTAACTGAAAAAAAGTTGAATGACGCCAGAGTTAAAAGGCAACTCTTGTGTCTGTCAATATTCAAAGTGGTACCCAATTTTTTCCTTTTTTAAAGTAGCAATTTCCTGAGGATATTTATCCATAAATATAGTCCATTCCTCATCAGTCTCTTAATAGATCTATAGTTTTGAGTAAATTTTTTTTTTAAAGTGAGATTGAGGAATTGACAGAAGGAATTTTTCAGTTTTCAGTAATCTTGTCTGCTACATAAATGCAAGCCAGGCTCCCTAAGCTGGGAACCAGGCACACACAGTTGCAATGCCTGAAGAAATATCACTCCAAAAAACCTTTTTAAGGGTGAATTCTCTCCTGGGACTAAAGACCAGCATGAAAAAGGCCACCCAACCTTTGTGATTTCTTATCACAAGTCTAGCAAGACAGAGTCTTTTTCTCAAGAACTTGGATTCTGAAGCCACCTGATTGCATAGGAATATCAGTTTCCATTAAAAGAAAAAGACCACCTGCCAATGACATGTAAGTATTTGCAGGATTATGCCCATAACATTCACATGAAATTTAAGGAATATGAGTATTATGCTGTCCCTTTAGAACCACAATGGCCTGAAAGTTTACGTATTACTAAGGTTCTGTTTTACAGAAGTACTTTCTTAAGTTCCTCTAACTTTTACACTATTGTGTTTTCCTTTTTTCTCTGGGTAACTACAAAATCATAAGCCAGGAACATCAGTAATTCCTAAAAATAGCCATCCTATCCTCCTTTCCAAATTTAGAAATATATGGCATTTCTCATGAAAATGGAGAAATAACGCATTCACTAAAGGTGGAGTGCCCTATTTTTGGCTTTTTAGTCAGCTTTTTTTTTTCCCTCTCAACTCCCCTTTTCATTTTCCTATCCCTAATCCGTATTTCCTCGCTCCTATTTTTACTCTAGGGAGTAACTATCACCATTACTCACATTGTCCATCTCTTTCAGTTTTCCCCTAATTTTCAGTTTATTCTCCCTTGCTTCCTTCCACTTCAAGCTCCTTCTCCCCAGCTCAGCTTTTCCCTGGTAAAACCGCCTTGGAGCAGCACACTTCTCCAGCTCTATTTAAGTCCCACTTCCATGATCATAAAAGGGCATAAACATATAGCTGGGGAAAAAAAAGAAAAAGAAGACTGTTACAACTAATTAAAAAGAAATCAGATGATGAATTGTATAAAATAAGGTCAGACTCAGTTGGCAGTCTGATGCAAAATAAGAAACAAACATTTCTGGAGATGTAGAAGGGCTATTTAAACTTAAAGTATTTCAATTTTTCATTTCCAGAGGCTTTGCTTAAATGTATAAGCACACTGTCAGTGACGTTCCGAATGCTTAAATGTTCTTTATAAGCACGCTGTCAGTGACGTTCCGAAGTATTTACGATCCTAAACTCAAAAGACAGCTTTCATTTTTGGTTCTGTAAAATAATTTCTGTTCACCTGAAACAGAAGTCCATCCCCACGTCAAAGACTAAAAAACATCTTCTCCAAAATGTTTTTATTTTATGTGAAATAACTGTAATCCTCAAACCAATCAGTAAATTGAAAAATCTACTTTTGTGTAAAGTGTTCTGGATCCCTTTGGGATGAAGAGCACTGTATCAGCTCTAGAAATAATTAACCAACAGTTATGGAATGTCAAATGAGCTTCTGCATTATGCATTAGATCTTCCTACCTTCCAAACACTATTAATGTTAAGGAAAGAGTATCTGTGACTTCAGTGGATGACAAATTACTTTCCTTTTTCTAAATATTTTCTTGTTGCTGTGCCATCCCTTCATCTACTATCTTTCCACCACCAACGCCCTCTCCCTTCTTCCAGGCATTTATTGCTTGTGTGACGCTGACATCTTTCCTGTCATCCCCTTGACAAAAGTTTACCCAGGTCTCTGGAAGCGTCTCAGTGTCCACCTTCTCTCTCCACTTTTTTAGGAAAGACAGCACTGCATGCAGGAGAGCTGGTGCTTCCCTCCTCCTTGTTTTCCTCCTCTCCTCCCGCAGGTGACCTACACCAGCACACTGCAGACTTCCCTGTCTTCCACCACACTGTCTGAGTGTGGGGCTGAGACCAGCAGCTGGCCAAGCCATCATCTGAGCAGGCCCAGCAGAAATGGTCTGTGAGAGTTTCCACACTCACACAGCCAGGGATGCACCTTCAGGTCCTCCAGTGAGTTCTTGGCAGCAATCTACATAACAAAGCCTGGAAACCTTCACTGAAATAAAAATAAAAATGAGCACAGAGACGAGCAACAGCCTTTCATTTCCCCAAAGATAAGTCAACACGCCAACGTCCACAGCTCCTGCCTTCACTGATGTAAATTGAAAAAATTTCATCTTTAATTTTCAGTCTCATTTCTGACTTCACACGCTAAGAAAGCTCTGTCAAACAAAAAATATACTCACCAGCACTGGCTCTGAACTGTTTGTCCCTCTGACTCCCTTTCCTCTGCCCTTGCAGCAGACGTGGCTGGTGATGCTTGTTAACTATCCCCTCCTTCCCTCCCAGATACCCTCCATCCTGACCATTCGGAGTAGATGAGCACAAAATGCCTTCCCTGAACAGAAGGAAATTTATGGTATAGCCAGTAATTATCGGTGAATATTACCAATCCCACAGAGGAAATCTCCGTTACAAAATCAAAGTATGAAAGTGCAGTCCTTTGTGTAAAAGGGAGAGGGAAAAGTAACATTTCTAATTGAAAATTAAAGCAAGAAGCACGATACTAGCAAAGTACATTTATTGTGTTAACGTACCATTTGTCTTCTGGGCAAGTTACTAAAGGTCATTTGTTCTTCATAGCAAGTGTTGAAAATAGTTTATGTTGTGGGTCTAACTTAAAGGAACAATGTCAAAACCCTCAGGCCCAAAATGACCTTTTTATGCCAACACAGAGATCTAAATCTCTTACTGAGGATAGTGGTGATGTTTGCATTTCACTCTCTCCCCCTCCCTTCTCCTTCTAACCTCCCCCCGCTTTCACATGAGATACCTCACCACAGAAGACAGCACAGACTGCAAAGTTAACATGCCCACTCCACACCTCGTGCTGCTCATCCCTTGCTCTGCCCATCCTGCCAGACACCCAAGACAAGCTGCTTGCTGATGTGCCTGGTTCCCAACCTGCCCTCTAACCAAGTGAGAGAGGGAAAAGGGAGGGGAAGGGGCCAGACCTACCCTCGCCTGCTGGAAGAAAAGGAGTACACGCTGCCATGTGCTCCAGAAGGCAGAATATAGTGACATGGGCAGTTCTTCTTTCAAAACCCTATGACAATGCTGTCTTCCTGCCTAAACAGAGCCTCTCAGGGTCACCTCTAGCTGGTTGTCTCAAAAGGGCCTGGCTGTAAAAGAGGGAGGATCAGGGTTGCTGAGGTGCTGCTGATGAAAAATAAAATACATGCATGCAGGACATACACACAGAGAAGCAGACACAGATAGAGAGGGATTTGAATATAAAAGCCTTGAATGGTTGCAGACTGGCAAAACACCTGGAGCTTCATGTGATTCATTTAAAAAACAGCCCATCTTTACTACTGCACAGATGCTCTCCCTCATGTGTTAGTGTAAGATCAACGTGGTGGCCTTGTCCTCCTGCTCAGTGTTGTCACATTATGCTCAACTCTAATCCGAGCATATTGTGAGCACCTGCAGATGTGGGGCACAAAGAGACACTAAGCAGCACTTTAGAAGGAGGAACTATCATAAAATGCACCATGGAACTGTAAACACCTTTTCACTTCCAAGGAGAAGTGCACTGGGTAGGCTGCACTCCTGCTTCCTGCACTCCTGCCGCTCTCTTCTGAGGGTGAAGAGAGATTTTCTGTCTCCACAGCCATCATTCCCACGCTTCTGAGCCACACCTGGGACTTCTGACGTATGATACATCACATACATGAGCTTTATGAGAGTACAGGCAACATGTCATGTTCTCCTACCCCACGCATCTCCCACAGGGCTCCATCTAGAAGATACGTCTTTTCCAGGCTGAATCCCACAAGGTGAACACCTCCCTTGAACTAACGCTGAGCAGGCTTAGCATAACCTTTCAGAAGGCACTCAGCACTTTGCAGGATTTAAATGCAAAAGCCTCAAAAAGGCAAAGCTCATTTTCCTGAATTCCCAGCTCTGGCTGCCATTTGTGACAGACTTCACACATTTATGTGCTGCCCTGTCACATTTGGGTGGCAAAAAAATGGCAAAGTATAGATGCCGTGACAAGTAGATGAGACATGTTTTTCCTCTTTAGTGTTCTTAGGCTCAGATTTCCCTTCAACACATAGAGAAAGAGAAAAAACCCTTGGGGCAGACAGAAACAGTTTAAGAGTTTAGTTACTCAGTTATTGTGAAAAGGATTTTAAAAAATTAAAAATTCAAACATTATGAAATATAGAGCAGTGTTGGACTTTCTGAAATTCTAAGTAGAGACTTTTGTACATGTAGACTAATGTAATAAATAAAAATATGCTCAGGCATATACTCTAACACATATTTTTATAGAGAAATCTTATGAATGAATTTCTGTATTAGATGGATGAACTACATTTATGAGTTTCCTCTTTTCTTTTTTGGTTGGTTGGAAAGACATATAGAGAAAAAATATAGAAACAATTCAGACAATACTGTGGTTCCTTTTTATGGTTCCCACCAAATCCAGTATTTATTTTCATTAATTTAAGCATCCAAGACCACTTACCTAGCCACCTAATAGGTTCTCTTTGGAGGTATATTTAATACCAGACAGACACTTAAAAAAAAATATAAGGTGCAATTTTTAAATGTGGGAGACATAAGCAGGATATCATATCTGCATCTAGTTCCTAAATAGCTGTGATTCTTGTTTTGATTTTACACTTGATTGTGGCTATTAAGGTTGCAAGAGAAATGCTCAGCTCACAGATGGAAAATCTCCCTGCAAGGGCTCTACGAGAACAGTCACCATCAGACTTCTCAGGGTTCACTGGCTGGCTCACAAGAGTATGAAATATTGCCCCATGAAATACATATAAATAAATAAACCTACAGTTGGATTTAACCACACTGTTTGTGTCCTTTTTGCACCGAGTACATGCACTTTTATTAGTCAAAAGCAAGTATTGACACACATCAAGATTCTAAGTCAGTGTTATCACTTGGATGGTATCCCCTTGACCCAGACATGTCACAGGATTTCCTTTAATGGGCGAATTACAAACTTGAGCAAATTCTCTCCTCCACAGCCATAGTGAACACCAAGTATCCAACAGTAACTCTGACCTTAATCAAGCTTCAATATGGAAATTTTATTTCACCTTAATCTCCCATGTCTGTTTTAAAGCAAAATGCCCAAGTCAAATCCAAGGACTGAAAATAGGTTATTTTGAATTGTGAGATATTAAATATTCTAGCTGAAATCCTGGCTCCTTTGAATACCACAGCAAATATCCCATTCACTTCAATACTGCCAAGATTTTTACCATGGAGAATGGCCTGGAATTCAGTTTGTAAAGGTGAAGCAATAAAGAGTCTGAATCAAGCCCCACTGAAGCCCATGGACAGACTCCTATTCATAGCAATGGAGTGGATCAGACTCTAAGTCTGTCTTGGCACAGTTCGGAGCTGTACCCTCACAGATAGTGAAAGAATTGTTGTAAATGCCAGACAGAATTAGGAAGTACAAGAACACCCAGTACTTTATACGGCATTTTACAAGAAGTTCAAAGCTCTAAACTGGACATAAAGTTAAACAAATTGCAATTAGATTAAGAATCAGTAATTTCAACGTATTAAAAACCCAAGGTAAGTTTTCCTGTAATATTTGAAGTAGGCAGTGCAGAATAACAATTTACTTAAATGTAGAAGTAAACCTGTAAGAGAGAGAGACAAAGACAGAAAAAAGAATAATCTCAGGGGAGGGGTGGGGAATAAAACCATAAATTGAAGCAGTAATTCTAGGCTTCAGTGAAGGCTCTAAAATTTCAGCTATGTTTTTGGCTTCTATGTCCACTGTAGTGAATCACGCTGTATTGAAAGGTGAAAAATGCTCATGTATGGATTAGGAAAAAAAGATTCATAATTGACACTGCCATGAAGAATGTTTGCAACACAGAACTGGGTTTTCAACCTTGATCTATTTATTTAATCTAAAAGATAGAAACAGATATCAAGAATATTTCACAATGAGTGGCTTTGCTTGCAAGGGCTTCCCTGTGGCAAGGCAGACTCTGCTGCTGTGCTATTTTGTGTTTCATGATATTGGTAGGACAGCATTGAAACCTGCCCAAGCAAATGGCCATATGCTTGGAATTTGTTTAATACCCTTTATCCTACTCTCCATAACGAGTTTATTGCTTTGAAACAATGCATTATGGCCATCAATGGCTACAGTAGGAAGTTGACATGGGACAGCAAGGAAAAGAAAGGAAAAAAGATGTGGAAAGAGGATGGATTGAAGAAAGGCAGAGGGGCAAAACACTGTGAGCATCAAGTCTATCATTTGTATCTTATTAGGAAATAACATGATCCCTATGAAGATCTAACATGTATGTGCAAAGAATATGTCTCCTGGAATATGCTGTAAACAGCAAATAAACTCTTCCAGCTGGGATCAGTGTGCCAAGTTAAAGACCACAGAGGGACCATAAACTCGAAGCAGCCTGCAGGATGGGGAAAGCAGAGCTCCCACTTACGGTATCTGCATGGAGCAGCAGATGATCCACACAGAGCACTCTGCAGAAGGAGCAGTGAGAGGAGATCCCATCTGACGTGGAGGCAGAGCAAAGATGTAACACAAGAGAATTTTTCAGGGCTGTGGTATAGGTGAGGATTAGTCTGTCATTCCTCACACCGGCTTGGGAATTATTCATAGGATCACAGAACACCTCAAGTTGGAAGAGACCCGTAAGAATTACTGAGTCTGGCTCCCTGCTCCTTGCAGGGCTACCTTACACTGAACCATGGACTGAAAGCATCGTACAGACAGTCCTTGGACTCTGACACACTTAGTACCATGGCCACTTCTCTGGCGAGCCTGTTCCACGGACTGACCACCCTCTAAGAGAAGAACCTTTTCCTAATGTCCAACCTGAACTTCCCCTGGCACACTGCAACAAAAGAGGAAGCTGTAAATACAATCACAAAATCATAGAAACATAGAAAGCCCTGGCTTGGAAGGCACCCTGAAGACCATCTCATTCCAACCCCTCCTCAACGGGCAGAGACATCTTCCACTAAGACCAGGTTGCTGAGAGCTAGCCTGGCCTAGGACACTTCCAGGGATGGGGTACCCACAGCTTCTCTGGGCAACCTGTGCCAGGGCCTCACCACCCTCACAGGGAAGAATTTCTTCCTAATATCCAACCTAAACCTGCTCTCTGTCACTGTGAAGCCATTCCCTCTTGTCCTGTCACTCCAGGCCCTCGTAAATAGTCTCTCTCCATCTTTCTTGTAGGCTCCTTTAAGGCACTGGAAGGCTGTGAATAATCAGGAGGTTTATTTTATTCTTTCACCCTTTTTCTGGCAGCCTGGTTTCCAGTTTCATAATCAGGAACATTATCCATTGCTCTATTAGACTAAAAAGAGGTGTTCTTCCTGTTAAGCTCATTCAGTGTTTAAAGTCTTGGATTTAGATACCTTCACCCTCCTTAAAGGTGTGATGTGTATTCAGAAGCACTAGTGCATACAAAATTTTGGGAGCCTGAAGCACACAGCAAGTGTAGAATCCCAGGCACACAGTTCAACACTCCCTCAGCTGAGAAATTCAAACAAATGCGCAGCACTATCATGTACCACAACATACAAAAAACCCTCCTCTGGCCCGCTTGCAGCAGAGCCCTGGTTACGGCAAGGGACAGATTTGTACCTTGATCCTCTCAGCTGACTCCCTAAGGGAAGAAGGACACAAGCCCAGTTTCCCATGAAAGAGATGACAGCACACTCTGGTACCCAGAGTGAAGCAGATGTCGGCAGCCAAGAATCCCATCTGAATTATCCACTGAAGGACAAAAACTGAAAAATGTAGAACTCCATAAAAGGAATGTACCACGCTAACAAAGTCAACCAGAAAGGGCATAGGGGAAATTGAGACAGCTAAGAAGGAATCTGAAATGTACATGTTTGGAGAGGTTAAAAAAGGAAAGAAAAAGGATAAGCCAGTCTTCAATTAGATATAAATATTGAAAACATTTCCTTTCCCCAGTGGCAAAACAATTTTCAAGAAACATGTTTGTCTAACAATTTCAAATTTAAAACAAAAGGCAAGAGGAAAAAAGTAAACTTAATTCAAAATGTAAGCAAAACTTTCAATTACAATTATTTGAAATCCCAACCTCTGGACCTAAAAGAGGGTCCAAATGCATTTTGTGTCCATTTTTCAGAACACTGATATCCAGCGAAGGCAAGGAAGGGTACTCTCTCATCTGCTAAGTGCACTTGGCAAAAACAAATGAAGAAACATAAAAGAAAAAAGAAAACTCCCCCGTGTGCATAATGGACCAGGAAATGGTAAAGGAATAAGTTGTTTATTTGGGGACCTGCATCTTCTGAGCAGCTGTTGTACTCACTGCTTACATTTGAGACTAACCTCTACCATGGCAGTGAGATCACACATGGGGCTCATCACTGGACTTCTGGGCTGGGGATTTCCAGGCATTCAGCAAAGTTCATCTGCCTCTGAGGTAAATGAGAGCTTTAGCATTTCATTCCATAACAGCAGAGAGAAAGCGTGAGGGCTTTCAAAACACCACCCCTCTACTACAAAACAAGACCAGAAACAGCCTCTGATAACTGCTCTAAAAAACTTCAGAAAAAAATGCCTCGATAAAACCACCTGGGGGGACTGGACCAGGGTTCTGGCTATTTGTTTGCTGAAACGGATGTCTAATCAGTCTTTAACAGCTCTGGGAGGACATTTCTACAGACCTTCCAGACCTCAGGACCATCTACAGTGGAATCTTATTATCAGACACGGCTGGGAGAAATGAAGATGACAAAAAAAAAATGAAATGCAATAGAAAGGAAATAAACCTGAGCTATGCAGGCTCTCCCCACATATAGCCACTACACATTAGTTAGACTTGAAATAGGCCAAATTACTGGCTACATGGACATATGGACTGAGCAGGTGCAGAGCTACCAATGATATACCTGGAAAAAAGATTTACCTGAAGGACGCTGATTTTAAACTGTATTGGCCAACTTTGCTGCATTTACATTTAGGGAAGGGAAATGGGAAGACGAGGACTGTGCTTTACATCAGCAACCCATCACACAAAATTGTATTCTTAGGTCAAAACCAAAAGGAAGTGAGGACGGATTTCAGCATTGATACCAGGTATGAATCTGTAATTTTTTAAATCATTCCTATTTTCAAAATATACTTTTGCCATAATTAATGAGGGCTGAATTTCTTTTATTAGGGGTAAGAAAGTAAATTCTAGGATGATGTTATTAAGAACAGTCACAGCCAATTTAGCTTTGCTGGCATGGAGGTCAGTGGGGATTTCAACACTGACTGCAGACACAGGGAAGTCATGTACTGGCAAGGAGTTTGGAAAGGTACATGAAATACTTTTAAAAGCACTCTCCCTCCTCCATAAGAAGCCCTGGCTAACAGCAAAGTATGGTGCTACTCTGTATTTCAGTAGCATGGCCTGGCTCTGAGTAAATAATACTAAACAATAATTCTTGGTTAAGAATTCATTATACAGACGGTTCCAAATAAAAAAGGAAAGAGAAGTAAGTGTCTCAAACCTAGCCATTTACAGTTGTGCAGCATTAAAATCACACCTAGCAAAGCTGCATGCATTAAAGCAAATAATAATAATAATCTGAATTAAACTAAATAAAACTTGTCAGAATAGAAAGAAAACAAATCCAAAGCCGTGACATCAACATAAAACCAGAATTCTGCCCATTCCCTTCACAATGGCTTTTCTATTGCGCTTTGTTCTGACCTTTCATTACTTTCCCAACACGGAAGAATATTGCTTTTCAAAACTCTTCATGTCTTTGCTACCCCTGCCATTATTTCCACTCCTATTGTTGAGAGCTGTTAGTCACTTTTGTTCCAAGGTGCACAGCAGCATTGTATCTTAAAAAAGAGGCAAGAATATATGTACTTTTTGAGGGGAAAAAAATTCAAGAGTTTTCCACTCTTTCTTCCAAAGACCAAAGCCAAATTTTGTTATAAAATTAAATAATAAAGTAACTAAATGAATAAATAATAGTTTAATAAATATGCTGGGAGATTGAAAAGCATGAAATCAATTTCCTGCTGGTAAGGAGGGAAAAAAGACACTTTTATATGACTTGACTGGACTTTAATAGACATTGTTCTGATCCTGTAATTGTTCCATGCTCAGAACATCTATTGAATTCAATGTGAGCTCCAAAACCAGATCAATTAGAGGATCAGAATTGTTTGGGAAAGGCCTGCCCATCACTTTGAGAAAACAAACCAGACAGACATTGAATAAGAGTGTAAGCCCATAACTAGTCGACAAGATTAAACAAACGGGGCTATGCAAATCCCACAGCCCATAAAGCAGCACACACCATCCTAATGAAGCCACTCAAAAACAGGTCCCACTCACAGATGAGAAGGGCTTTGTCACTAACTTCTATGTATGAACTTCAGAATGAGTAAGACCAGGCTTGAGGAGGGAAAACTGAAGTGTTGACACTGAGTTAGGGACACTAACTTAATTTGCACCCACTTGAAGAGCACACAGCCTGGCAGATTTTTGCACCACCAGAAGGCTGGACAGTACAATTCTGCCCTTAAGCAGAGGCAAAACTCTGGCTCCAGTCCAGAGCAACTGAGACTAACACACAAACAAAGTCTGCTTCCAGGCCTGCAGCTGGATCCTAGGGGACAAAGCCCTGTGCTGCTCTGGAGCCCTGCTGATTTTAGCCCTGCAAAACTAGAGATGCAGCTACAAAATCTAGACCCTTAATTCCTAAGAAATACTGGAAGAGCTCATTTAAGATGGAGAACATAAAGGGAAATTAAAAAAAAATTAGTTTAGCCTTTTTTTGTCCTGTTGTTTACAAATGGCAACTAACTGCACAATCATTAATCCCTTATCAGTATTTCCCTGCTGCACAGTCAGGTTTGTGGATCAGTTTTACACAGTAGAATCTTAAAAAGTCTCACCTTGCTTTTATTAAGGTCTCAGAGGAACAGTACTCGTACCTGAGCAGACTCGAGTACAACAGCAAGCAGCCTGATGTAGGATATTCAGTCTTTAGCCCATTTTAATGGACTCTGACTTCAGCAGTCAAGTTCTCGGTTTGCTTTTTAATGACAGCTGGTTCTGCAAACATAAGTCTAATAATAAAAGATAACAATGGCATTCAGTATACTGGGTTCTTTTTTTAAAATGGCAGTACACGTCATCAAGTAGTTCAAAGCTATTTCAACTTCAAGTAGGAAATTCTCACCATGAAGAGTATCAACAGTTCAGCTACACGCAATTCTCACAACCATATAAAGCATATTTCAGAAGAACTTCAAGGGGTTGTACAAAAAGTCATATACAGTCAGAAAAAAAGCCCATCCATTCCCTTCTCTGGCAATAATTGGGAACATATACCAGGGAAGGACTGTGGAAGAGAGTCAGAGAGAGTGATTCTTCCTTGGATGTATCTTCCTTGCAATCTATAGTTCACAGACTTCCCAAGCACTCCAAGACAGAGCCCCAAGGCTTTGTCTACATCTTTGCATTCAACATCCCTGATGGACTTTCCATCCATCCACTTGTCCATTTGCTTTCTAACACAGTTATTCTCTAGACCATCCATAACCTCTTGTGACAAAGTTTCACCATGTATAAAAAATACCAGCCTGTGCATGGCCCCAAAGTGGATCCGACTATAACTGTACATACGAGGCAGAATAAAGCCCCACAGTGAGGTTCCCCAAAGTCTTTCCTTGTGTATTAATGCAAAGCAGGCACTCACAGCTCCTGCTGGGCAGCTCCAGACACCACCACCAGCTATGGACTTGGTTTATTCCCATACACCACCAAGCTGCAACAAGGGCAGAGATGCAGCACTCTTGAAGCCAGTTCACTTATGCAGGATGGCTTTCTTCTCTGAGAAGGACATTCTACAAGCAGAATCCATGTTCTTTATTCATCTGATTGCTAAATTCCCTCCTCCAGCTACTTTAGACATTGCAGTTGGAAAAAAAACCCCCAAAAATCCAAACCGAGCTAGGTATTTTAAAAAGATGCTGCAGTTCCAAAATTGCTTCCACAGGGTCACAGAAAAACAAGTTCTGAGCAACCTCAGCTGATGCTTATGTGACAGGGTGTGCCATTAAAAAACTCACTGAACATTAGTTTGCAGCCAGATCAGTCCCTTGCTCTGTCTCCTCACACACGTGCCAAGCCCTGGAAAGGATGTGTGACTGCTCTGCTCTGTGACGTCCCATTCTGGTGCCACTTTAAAGTGGCTATGCAGGTGCAGTTTGCATCTTTCACTTTCATTGATTCTAAAACAGATTGGTAGTGGGCAAAATATGTTATGACCTTCGTTACTTTGTAGAAATCTTGAAACTTCCCAGTAAAATCTCAGCCCTCTGGGCAAGTTCAAGCCTAGTCAGAACCCCTTGTTTTTTACCAGCTACTATTCTCAGGCGCTTTGAAGGAGTCCACAATCTCTCCTGATTTGTTAAAAGGCTGGAAAAAGGACTCCTGTACCACGATTGTACCTTGCTGAAATAAAAGAATTGGCAGGACTTCCCATCAAATCCTGTGTGGACTGAGCCCCCTGTTTTAAAAACAATGTCAGTGGTGCTAGTTTTAATTATTGTATTTTAAAATGGACAAATTGGAAAGAAACTCTTTCCTCTCATTCCCATGCTTGGAAGCGTGGGTAAGTTTACCCATCCTGAAAAAAATGCAGTTCACAGAGGGCATTAATGCAAAATGGTATATGGTACAGAGATCATTTGCTTGTATTTACTCCTTTTCATAACACCAGACACACAGTTGAATATCATACAAAGCATTCAAAATTAAAACACCCTTTCAAGAACTATAAAAAGACCCAGAAACTCTGCAACATGTAATTAAATTGAGAAAGTAGCGCGAAGATCTTGGCAGGGCTGAGAGAGATTAATGAATGTGTGGATGAAAATAATCCATATCTGCATTCAAAATAAAATAAGTTAGACCACCCATTTCAGCTGTGGACTCCACAAAGACTCTACAGACGAGCCCGGTGCCGCTCCCCATCAGCCACAGAGTGCTGAGAGTAGGTGCAGGAAGCCCTTGGTACTTCAGCCCTTGCATCCCTTACAGGGATGTTAAAGCAGGATTACAGAGGATTGACTGAAATGTTTGGGATTCACCACTGTACTTCCACCAAAATACTTATTTCCAGAAGAGGTATAATCTTAGGAAATGTTCACAGGTACTCACAGATATCTTACACAACACAGGAGAGGCAGTAATAGAGCACCTGAGCCAGCTTCATAACTCTTAAAAGCAAGTAACACCCACTGAAAAGTAAAATCCAATTACTTTCATTATTTAAATATGCATTTCCAGTACCAAAGGAGAAGAGCAAAATTCCATCAAAAAACACATTTGGGTTTTCATTTCTCTGAGTTTGTATCCACCTTGATGAGTGGATTACAAACCCAAGCAAACTGAGCCCAAGGTTAATCAAAATGCAGTGGAACTGCAATATAGCCAACCATCACTGGCGTTCCTCTCACTTCTTTCATTAAGCACCAAAGACAGGATTAAGTGCAGATGAGAAAAGAGGAAAAAACTGAAACTCCTGACTATTTAAAGCCTTAATTTCCAGCACAGCAACTTCCAGAGTATATGTGCTCCTGAGGATGATTTGTGTCACCACCAGCACGAGGGAGGATAAAAAGGAAGGGGGGAAAAAAAAATGGAAGCAGAGTATCAGATGTAAAAATCTGACATGCAATTGGATCATCTCCATTGGTAATCAAGCACTCTAGAATTTGAAATTATTAATACATATCGTTCACCTTTCTGAGGGGCGAAAAAAGCACATAAAAATAGTAAAAATAATTTCTCACAGTATTAGCTCAGGTCAGTAGTTGCATACTGCCTGTAGCAGGCTAGACTACAAGCTGAAAGATCAGAATGAGGAAAACTTAAGGTGTATGAGGCACAAAAAAGGGACACCACAAGAGAGGTGTGGACTGGTGAGGTGAGGAGTTGGATAAAACAAAATAGGTGTGATATAAATTCAAACACAACGTCAGCAGTGGTCCAGGGAAGTTTTTTCCAGCCCTGAACGAAGTAACACTCAAGTTTCTTAAAAAATCTGATCCTTCATTCCTTTCTTTGGAGAGATGATACAAAACTTAAATTATCTGTCACCATCTCTAAGTAAATAAGGTAGGATATTTAGAAAATGCACCTGACCTCAGGCTTTTTTTACAGCTACACATGCTTTCCTTTATTTTGCCTCACAAATTGGGCCCTTGGTTTGAGAGTCCATATTGAGCTCATTTGAACATAGTGGCATCAATCTGCAAAACAAGAGGTGGTTTTGGAAGAGCAGAAGTACAATCTGGCTAAAAAACTGAGCACCCCTCTTCTGCACAGGCTTCACCATTGCCCCCCTCCAATCTACTCGCCTTACTCCACCTCCACAGAGCTCCACACGAGGCACATGGAGCTCCGCACAAGGCACATGGAGCTCCACATGAGGCACACAGAGCTCCACACAAGGCACACGGAGCTCCGCACGAGACACACGGAGCTCCGCACGAGGCACACGGAGCTCCACATGAGGCACACGGGGCTCTGCACGAGGCACACGGAGCTCTGCATGAGGCACACAGCTCAAGGTCTCCCAGGACAACAAATATGAGAGACAAAGAAGCTCTGAGGAGAAGGCTCAACAACTCCTGCAGGCCCCTTGGTTTTACCAACCAAGAGATCCCCTTCATTTGCTGCTCTGACATGAGTCCCACGAGTGCTGTTTGTGCCCAGCTTCTCTGCTCTTGTGACCACCACAGCCAACACTGGGCATCCGCTGGCACCTCCCAGAGACACAAGCGTGAGGGACAAGGCTACAAATTATCCCTGTATTTAATTCTGAGGCAGACATCGCTTTGCATTCAAGCCAAGTAACAGTTCTTTTTCCTGCAGGTCAGATTATTGTTCCCTGGTGAAGAACCACAAGGATTTGGGTGCAGGTTTCCACCCCTCAAACCTTTTGGCCATTTTGGATCCAGCCCAATCCTGCCAACAGGGCCACGCACAAAACACAGCATTTTCCTGTATGAAAAAAAAGGAGTATGGACCTTTGAAAGCAGTCATTAGATTATTAGACTTCAAATAAAAAGGAAGTGCATTGCTGTACTCCACTCATGATTTACTAAAATATAATTTGAGTTGTCCACGTCCTTCCAAAGCACTGTATCATGATTTATTCTGTATGATGCAAACAAAGGGTGAACAAGGTTCAGAAAGGAATGTAAGTCCACAACCCCATGAGCTGTCCCATGGTTTCAAAGATGACTCTGTGCATACTGAAAGTTGGGTGTCTGATGTCAGTGCCAAAAACCCAGCGAAACCTGGTACATGGAAACCTACCCTGTGCTGTACTGAAACCATATGTGGTCAAGACTCATTTAGAACTACTAAATTCCAGTGAAATATAATATGCACTCTTAGTATTTCATCCTCTTTCAAAAATAAATTCTTTTCTTCTCTCCCTTGTTTAGTAACAATCACTGCTTATGCCAGATATAAGTCAGACCAGAAAAACAGACTATTAGCCAAATCTGACTTTGAATGGTAAACTTTCTGACTTGAAAATTTCAAAAAAGCCTGAGCTGCAGCAACGTGCCTCATTTTTGCTTTGGTTTTTCTGTTGCCTTTCAAGTGATACAACTTTTCCTTTTTTTTAATAAAGCTCATTAAATCATTATGAAATATAATTACATAGTACCAAAAAGCTCTTTACCCGCCATAAGGTATCCGCAGTGGTGTTAAATTTTTTATCTTATTGTCAGCTTACTATAAAAAGATATTAACCTTTAGCTGATCTATGCTCACATTTGATTGCCAGCCACTGTGGTACATCACAAGGGTTTCATGGTGCACTGCTTTACCTTCCAAGCAAGGTGCTTCTGACTCCACCTTAGCTCCTCCGCTGTTTCCAGTGAAATGGATGTGAAGTGTGAAGTGTGACACTCTTCTAATAATCTCTGAAGTCAACAGCCAACACAGAGGAATATGAGGCTCATCACTTTAAGGCTTTAATGCCAAGATGTTTAGTGTCTTTTTCCTTTTTTTTTTTTTTTTTGGTTCTAATTGGGCGTTTTTGGTTGAAATCCTACTTTCTGACTGATGAATTTTTCGATTAATGCAACTCATTTTCAGCTTGGTATTTTGCCTAGTTCCCTTCAAATTGAAGCAATTATAGAAAAAATTAAGTGCTCCAATAATTTTAAACCTCTCCACATTCTGCAATATTATCAGTGTACTTCACTTTTTTTTTAAAGGTGCAAGCTCTTCAGGAGTGCTTACTCCTCAAGCACACACAGTCTATGAACTGATTAAATATTATCAGATAATTTAAAATCTTTACAAGAGCTTTGGCTTTCCAACATTGAAAGCAAATGCTGTGCTAAACTTGGATGACGTTAGGACATGGTATGCTCCAAACACAAGAAATACCAACAGTCTTTTTGAACAAAGACAATCTCAGGCTTTATAAATGCTACAGCAGAAAAAAACAGCTTCCTCATGATTGAAGGGTGAACTCTTTCTTCTCAGATCACGAGCCAGAGGAGCTGGGCTGAAGTCCTGCCAGACTGCAGGACTGGCAGACAGCTGCATGCAAAGCCTCCTCGACTTCCATGCTGCTATAGAAGCATCCACAAAGGCTTTCCTCTGGCAAAACAACTTGCACAACTGGGCATTTAACATACACATCTCACTTTGGAGAAAAAACCCACCACGGGTAGACAGAAACACTCACCTGAGGGGCTGCTGAGGTTTGAATGACTGCTGTCTTCGCAGTACAGCAGTCAGACGCTCTTCTTGTGTCAGGAGTTCATAGGTATGATTTTAAATGAGCTCTGGAGCAGGAAGTTATCTCATCTTGCACACTTAATTGCTGTCTTAAAGAGTCCACTTTTACAAACCTACAGCACTTAATCATAATTTTAGTGCTCTTTTCATGTAAGGTTTTCAGAGTAGATATAAAGATGATACACCTACACACAGAATTTTTATTATTTCTTTATATTAAAAAACAACACTGAGGCAAAGAGAGAGGGGTTTTTTCTTGGCTAGTATTGTTAAAAGACTATAACACAAAGAAATATACAAAACACAGATACATGAAATCAACATTTTAAGTGAAAGGCTTGGCTTCTTCCTATATGTTACATAGCATTTAAAGGTTCAAAAAATACTGTATTACTTATGATGGTACATGACTGCTGAAAAAGGCTTATTGCCTCCTCTAACTCAGCAATACTAAGACCATGCCTCACACAATTTTTAAATCACTCAGTTAAAAACAGTAACGTAACTACAACATGACAGACTCCTGCCAGCATCAAATATCTATTATTCATTCCTTAAAGAGAGGAAAAATGCAAAAGCAACACAGGTTAACTCCTTTTTTTTTTTTTTTCATTCTGGTTAAATACCAAAAGAGCAGTTTGTAGGATCAAGGGTAACTTGGGTTGCCTAACAAATGCCATTACATTCCACACAGATTTCTCCTGATTGCCTCAAAAAGCAATCCCCCTGGAGATGCAGAAAAGGCTGATCAGCCTAATCACTTTTTTGTCCCACGTACCACATTTTTTTCCCCGCGTAGCATGAGAACACCACTGTATTGCAGCAAATGAGAATACGTGCTGTAAGGGAGGAACTTCTGACCTCACCCCCAAACACTTGGTGAATACAAATTCTCCAAATTTAAATCCACCACCTAATTGCCTAATCCAAAACCAGCAATTCAAGTGTTAGACAAATTCTTTTTACCGTGTATTTCAATAAATACTTAATGAATAACCTGTGACAGTGAAAGAAAAAGAGCAAAGAGAGGAAGGGAAAGACTACAAATCAGCATTTACAGCAGCATAGTTTGTCTGTTCTCCCTGTATCCATTTTCAAACCTGTCTTCCCTTTCTTTGCTCTTTGGAGTCATTTTTCAACCTTGACCTTAGCAGAGTGAAGAGATTAGCTTCAGTGCTATGATAAGCAAGTCCTGGGTCTGAATAGCCAGGACAAATATTGGACATCCATGTTAGTGGATGTCAGACACGGATCAAGGGAGAGTAGACATCACACTGTAAAGGTCTCACCATGGATCAGCCTGTCAGAATGCTGCAAGAAAATATGTATTCTTTCTACATCCCGAGCCCAGTGCAGGAACTTGGGAGTGGTGTCAAGCTTCAGCTGTCCAACACAAACTGGAATCCAAGGGGCTGAACTCTTCTCACTTGCAGCAACTCATGAACTCATCAGTAGAACTGCTCTGGATTTTCTTGTTTGAGACAGGCTGGACTTCACTGATGATGTCCTCTTGGAAGGAAAGGTGCTCAAAGTAACAGTGTGATACAGAAACCTACTCAAACCTGTAACATTAAGTAACAGCACTCATGAGGCCCACAGCTGCCCCCCAGAGCCTCTCTCACAGTTTTGGGGTTTCACAATCACAACTTGTCTCTCTTAAGTACTATTTTCTCCCTCCTGATCTATGTAACACCCACAAAAATATCAGGGAAAACAATGAAACTGACTGCACACTAGGGACAGGGTTATAAAAAAAGCATTTAACATCAGCCTCATTCTGCTCCCATTGACGTCAGTTATAAAATTCCCATTGCCTTCCTGGAAGCCAAGAGATGCCACTGCAGATCACTTTTGAAAACAGCAATCCAAGAGCAGTCAAATGCAAAAAGATAGCAGACTGACAGATTTTTCTTCTCCCTCCTGTTGCTTCTAATTATAGCTTTATTTAACTGTACCCCATCATCTACGTGCTGCTTCAGGGAGGGGGTCCCCAGGACCAAGTGGAGAGGTCAAGGCCCTTTGCAAGTCTGCTAAAATTGATGCTGTCTCTCCAACCCAGCTTTCTCATTTCTCATGGAAGAGTGAATGTGTGCACATGATTTTTTAGTTCATTTCATATTTTACTCCTTTACTGAGATGCCCTAATTGGCTACACCAAAAAAACCAGTCTAGTTTTCTCCTTGTTCCTTTCTGGAACAAACTGAGGACACTCCAAGGGGAAGCAGTCTGACAGGAGAGTTTATCCCAGCATTCATGCTGCATAAAGAATATGTCTACAAGGAATGCCAAATTTGGCTCCTTCAACCTTTCTGACAGACCTCTCATCCTCTAACACCCACAAACCAACAACTCAGGACATGAAACACAAAATTCAATGGCATTTTGTGGAAAAATTACCCCCCACACCACTCTGCCATGCTATCTGCCCAGTAGTTCAGGCGTTTCGAATTGCCAAAATTCAAAATGTGTCACAAAACCATCACAGGGACACCACAAGGACCAAGAAAAATACAGACCCAGGCTTTGCAATGTGGATGTGGCCCAAAGCATAATGGACCTAGGCCAAACCAGGAAGGCAGAGAGCTTTACAAACAAAGCTGTTTCATAGTATTTTTACCAGCCATCACATCCTCTTCATGAGTCCTCAGCTACATCACACAAATGGCAGCTCTGAGACACCAACAGTGTGAAAACATAATGACATACAGCCACACACTCTTAACCTATTAAAAAGGAAGGAAATAGGTGGGTGGGAGGGAGGTTACATTTTAAAACCCCACACTCATGCCCTGACTGTACCCAGCTATGAAGAGGAGGTAAAGGTGACAAAGAAACAAATGCAAGAACTTCAAGCAGGAATGGAGTAGAGGAAATTAAGCCTGAAGTCTGGATCTCCACAGTCCCAGAGCTCTGCAGCGCTTGAGTCCAGCCAGGACCACAGAAGTGCTCAGTAATGAAGGAGAGAAAAAAGATTGCATGTGCCAGTGTCAATGGATGCTTTCTTAAATAAACAAGTCAAATCCCAGGGGTCAGGGAATCCATAGGTAATATTCACATCAATTTAATTGCGTTGTTTAAACCACACACTTGATTTGGCGAGACAAAGATGCTTCTTTCCCTCCAGTAACACAAGCAGCTAAGGGCATGCCTGACTTTGGAAGCTTTCTGAGTATAATTAACAGCAGACATTAAGAACTAACATCTAAGTCAGCTCTTAATAACGACTTTTTAATTTAGTTACAAAGCTCACTTAGACAAGACAAAGGTTTCTTTCTTAGTTCATGTGTATGCACCAACAGGAAGAGGCACAGACTTAGAATTCTCCAAAACGTGGAGAGATCTTGCCGAAGCTGACAGCAACGTGAAATGACGCAGGCAGGACTGCCACTACTGTCATGTTCTCATCTCTGTAATTAGCCAACTGATCAGAGCATCCTTCATATTGCCCTGCAGTTTGTCAGGGCTTCTCTCTCATGCCCACCATAAAAATATGGGTAAGAAAATCCAGGACTAACTTTTATCCAGACCGAAACTTTTCCCATACTGTCAGCTCAAACTTGTTTTATTTATCACTAAACCACTGAACTCCAAAACAAACCAAGGGCTGAAAAAATCTTAGTAGTAAGTACTTTTGGAAGAACTTCCTTTCTTCTCTTTCTCATTCTTCCTTTCCCTTAAAACAGGTAGAAGAATGCTTGGAGAAATCACACATTATTTACATGCAGTATTATTTTATGGAATTTTTCAAGGTGTTAATTGAAAGTTTTAATGAATGTTAATCATCTGTCATTTTCATTGCCAATCTCCTCTCTGCCATATGCTTAACTTTTACACCTGTACAGATTTTGCAATCAGTTCTTTTAAATTGTTTTACTTTTTCAGTGTAGTATTAGTATTAATATTTAGGAAACAAGCCAGCTGCAACCACGACTGCCATTGTCTGCAGTTTATTTACTACATATAATGCCTAGTCCTAAGTGGAATAGAGTAATGCATTGTCCTGTAGTGGCACTAGTTTTGAAATATTTGTATTAATCCAGTACTTAAAGGAGATGCTGGACTGACACTTGTGAAGACCAAAGTACTACAGGGCAGGGCAGGTACAGCACTCACAACATCTGCTTTAGCCTCCCTATATACTGTCCCTGTTTTGTCCCTTGCCTTTCACCCCACTCTCACCCTACATCAACAGGCAATTGATGCAAACTCCAGCAGTCGTGTTTCAGTTCTGCTCTTTTTAAGCAACATGGAGATTTGTTTCTGAAGAGATTGGGCTGATGAAGCACAAGCATGCAAGTTATGAGTTCTATTTTTGACTGACTGCAAATATTCTGTGTGAACCAAGTCACCCTCAGCACACATGGCACACATTTAAAATGGACATACCTACCAGGCTTTTCAGATTTTACCCTTTTCAACAGGGCTGTCATCCCCTCTCCTCAGTAGAGAAGTCTGATCTTCAAAGCAGCACTTTTCTCTTGTACATTTTAACCAGCAGTAATATAACAATAATATTTATCCTTGGGATTTAGCATTAAAATAACAAAGAGATGAATGGATGTAGCTTTAAACTCATCTTTGCTTTTTCATCCATCACTACAAAATGGTCTAAGAGCTGAAACAAATCAGTAAGATCAGAGCAGTGCCACTGCTGCAAAACTGGCAAAGGGGAGAAGATGGTGAGTGGCAAGTTTAGATTTTTAAACTCAGGAATAAATAATAGGCAGGCTACTGTACTTCTTGCTAATTGTCTGAGGATGAGATGCAAGAGAGATGAAGGAACTGCAAGGACTGCAAGCCCCAACACGACTTTAGGCTTTACTAGCAAACACCGGAAAAGTGGTGGAGGAATTTTGGTGCAATTCCTAGGAGAAATTTGTATGCACACAGAAAGTCTTACAGAAAAACAGCAGAGAAAACTGTTTCAGAATAGACTCACATCAGAGACCTGAGGATTTAAGTAATAAAACCCAGAATAGCGACAGTGCCTTGTCCACTGGGAAGTGAAGAGTCCTGCTGGCTGAGCATGGCTGATTTCTGCAGCTTCTGTGAGGAAGGAAACAGGGAAGCAGGAGAGAAGGTTCTCTGCCCTGTCCTCCTGATGATACAAGCAAAGACCAGTGGAAGGGGCAGATTTAGAGAGGAATACTCTTTTCAAAGGCACAGCTCTTCAGAGCCAGACAAAGTGTCTGAGCAATTCACAGTACAGGAAGAAAGCGTAAATTTCTACCTCTTCTTAAATTTTGCGGAATTCAACTCAAATAAAATTTTGAGAAAATTATTCTTCAGCTAAAGTTATCTCAGCAAAATGAACAGAAGTGTTACCTTCATAAATGCAGTTCATTATTCTCAGTATCCCTCTGTTCCCAAATCTACTGTATGGAGAACGGGGATGTGAGAGGCGCTGTCTCAATTTTTTCCTTTGGGTATCATGCACCCCATGAAGCACCACAAGGTGAAAGGTCTTCTTTGTGGGAGGAACACATAACCTGAGAGTCTTTGTGGCCCCTTTTAATGGTGTGTTCCGGGAAGTTCCAGGGTTGCAAATACCCATGAACTTTTTCTATTGTCTTGGAATACCTGGTGGTTTCCTTAAAGCCTCAGTGCTTCTGATCATATGAAAATCTCAGTTTCTTTTTTTTAAGTGCTGAATTTTACTGTTGAAAGTTAAAGAGCCTGAACTATAAAGACTGAGAGCTAGGGCTAATAAAATCAGAATCTATTACTTTTAAACCCCCATGATGCATCAGGGTTCTGACTTTTTAACACTACAGATAGACAGAAACGCTATGCAGATGATTTTGGACAAAGCACAGAAAGAACACCAAGAGAATAAAGTGTATAACAATCTCAACTAACTGCAAAGTCTGGATTTCCTGCGATGAACTGAATCAGAAGTAAAATCCTATAATATTTCCAAGTGTAAAACGGAATAACAATACAGCAGGTAACCCAGTGAAAACCTATAAAATCTACCCATTCAAACCACTGCTTCCATAGTATAATTATTAATAATGGCAACCAAGGACTTGAAAAGCCTTGAATTGAAACCTGGTGTAGAAGTGCTCTTTTAGGCCAGATACTACCGTGGATGTACAGAAATTAGTTCTCTCACTGTCCCTTGTGAGTCCAGCTAATGTACAGTGCTCATTTTCTATGTAGCCTAATTCCTATTTATACAGCTGCTCATTGAAGAAAAACTGTTTAAAATCATTTAGAAAGATAAAGATACCTATTTCAAGTATTAAATAAACTGCTAGGAACTTCCTAGAAATGTTGCTAAACTGTAGGAAGCAAGTTCTTTATTTTCCACATCATAAGCCTAATAACACTAACAAAACCCATGCTCGTTGCACTACTGCAAATTTTACAATATGAATTTAGATTGCTGAAAAGAAAAACAGATGGAGCAGAACTGCTGAATGCTCTGGAAATCCCAGGGTTGTACATGGAGCACTGGGGCCTGAACTGGGATGGACTAAAGGGCACTTTCTACTCACTTTCCAGAAGCAGCTTCCAGAGCATCAAAAGTGGAAATGAATTTGCATTTGCTCAAATGTAAATGATATTCATGAGAATAAAAGGAAATCTCAGAAGTTAGGCTTATATATAGCATATTCATGAATCTGAAAGCGGTATTTAGATGTCTTGATTTTTTGAGCTTTGTTTATATTCCTGTTCTGTTGATTTGTAATGGCAAAAATATGTTCTCACTGGTCCCAAATGTTGATGTCCAACCAGTGAGATGGACCAGCAATGCATCATAAGCATGTGGCAAAGAACAAGTTAATGATCTCTGACGCATAGATTAATTTGGGGTTCAGGCTGGAGCTTTCAGGGTACAGCAAGAAGGAAAGGGTACAGCAGAGAAGTGCCAGAGCTGCAACAAGAGCTGGGGAGGAGAGGAAACATGAGAGGGCAGGGAAGGAAAGCTCAAGATTCAAGGAAGATAATAAGAAAAACTTCCAGCACAGAGCTGAGGAAACACCTGGATCTCAGCCTTGTACCTTCTGTCTTTCTTTCCTGTCCCCTGTCCCATGTGTGCAGCATCCAGGACGGAAAGGTAGCTTTGCTCCACGGGAATAAAATCACCTGGCAATGCATCCAGTAACATTTGCTCTCAGAGATTATACTCCCTCTACAATGATTACTCTTACTTCACATTATTACACTCAACACACACTATTACTACACTACACAGAGATGAGTACTCCACTGCACCACGACTTACCTACAAGAAATGATAAATATTTTGTTTCTATGTATCAGACTTAAAGATCATGAACTGTTAATTGCTATGTAAGCAAAAGGAACAAGTAAAAGCAATGGCGTGCTGCAAAATACATTATTTACAAATTTACAATTCTCAGTTCACTTATTAAAAAATTCTCAAGAAAAACTGGTCATCTCTTTTGAACAGTAAGGCAGTAAAATACATTTTAGGTGTTACTCTACTGAGAGGTCGAGAGACAGTTCTGGACCAAAGGATAGCATGTATCCACTTCGCCTGGGCCACAGCAAAATCCTTGCTAAGTCTCTATCATATGCCCAGGGCATGTGTGTATGAATGCTGCCTAAAGGTAGCATGGAAGACCTAGTCAAAAAAAAGTAAATATAAATAATCCTTAGGGTTTAAAATTCATTTTATACCAACTATTTTCCTCCCGACTGTACTTTGCCAAACCATTCTCCTGTGTTAAGTCTACGATGGGAAAAAACATTTCAATCTTAAGTGATATCAAGACTTTTTAAAGTGTTTTGATAAGCGCTGGCTTTTAATCAAGTATTACAACATTTGCAAAGAACTTGACGTAGTAAGTCACTTATATCCTTTGTGTATACAGTGTATATTTAGTCTCAAGGCACCACTGCTGCCCAGGGTGAGCCCAGCTCCTGAGACAAGGACATCACCATCCCAACAGCTTTTTTGTAACCTGCACAACCTTGCAGCACTTCCCTGAAAAACGAAATGGATGAAAGGCTGACATTCCCCATGTCTTCCTGAACACACAGAGGGGCTGTTCCCCAGGTGAAATGGATCAGCAAAGGATGCCACGGGATCCTGGATTTTGCCCATCTGGTGTTTTCAAGTGCAAGCTTCAGCAACTAGAAATATTTTCATGGTCCCCAAAATGGAAGACAGTTCACAAAAGCGATCACTTAACCAATTCTGCACAAGGAAGATAGTCCTCATACCTCCCTCTCTTCCCTCTACTGCAATATGGCCCCAAAAGAAATCCCATTTGCTTGCAGGAGCAGCATTTCCAACAGGAATATTCTCTACAGGCAGTGGCAGGGTGCTGAAGGAGTAAATCTAGACAGACAGCTCCTACAGAGGAATTTAAGGAGCACCATTTCCCATGGGGAAACTAAAGCAGAGGTGTGTAAGGAACACGTCTGGGCCACTCTGTGGATCAGTGCAAAGCCGAGATCAGACCCATCACCATGAGGTACTGGCAGCTGAGAAAAAGAAAAAGAGGAGCTTCAATGCTTTAGATGACAGGAAGAGAATTAATTTTCTGATGTGGTGTTTTGTTGATTCTTTCGTCTTGTCATGTACAGCAGAAATAATGTTCGTAGCATTAGAGTAAACTCACAGCAAAAGACTCTTATGATTATTAAGCATCTCAGCTTCAATTTGATGTTTTATCACCTGCCAACCTTTCACATCAAAAATGATTTTTGTGTGTATTTGAAACACAAAATTTACAAAATATCAGCCCAGAATTTAAAACACTTCTTAAACATGTTAGAAAAGTAAGTTTAAAATGTCACTGAAGCTACAAAGAGGAAAAAGCCTGTCCATTGCTCTTATGCAATAATTAATTTTCATCAGGGTCCTTATTATGCATTAGTTTTTATAGAGCAACAAAACATAACTGCATGCTATTGTTTAAACACATTTGCTGCATTTGCCAGAACAGTAAAGGCTGGAAATAAGTGTAAAGGATAATACACGAAATGTAGCTAAATGTATTCTATATTATGGATCCATAATACAGAATGCAAATGATTCTGACTAAGCATTCACAGGAGACAGTCTTTAGGGTGCATGCTGTGAATGTATATTATGAATAATGCATAAAACTTGGCTAAATCTTAATGAGTCCATTGACATCCTATGGGGTCCACAGGAGCTTTAGATCCCAAAGCATGTCAGTGGCATATTACTCTCCTCCCCCACTTCATTTAAAAAATAGTTTCTTAAAACAAAGGAAATTAAAACACAAAAGAAAAAGCCCTTAGCTCTGATTTAACTCCCATATGATGGCAAATGCAGTCACAAACTCTGACTTCCCTCACTTTGTTGTGCCTCGATGTTCCACATTAAACCAGGGCACTGTATGGCCTTTCTGTAGGGCTGCATCAGGTATGGGACAGAAGTTACTCCTAATTCCCAAATTAATACACTCAAGGGCTTCTCCACACACAAAGGAAAGAGGTGATGAGGTGATAAGCACCCCTATTACATTTTTTCTCCGTTCTCCTTCCCTAATTGCCAGATTCTTTAAGACCAATAATTAATGTAGAAGGAGATGGCAGAAAATACAGGGGGAAAAGACATCCCGTTTGCTAGTTAGAGCTACTCCAAAGAAGCAAGTTTACATGCTGAAGGACACTGGCAATGGGTGCAGTCATGAGGACAAAGAACTTGACCGAAGAGAAGCGTCTGGTATTTACAGTTTCTAAGTACAAAAACACAGTAAGAAAAAAAATTCCATCTCCTGAGTGAAACCGTGAGGTTGTACCATTCGATCTGAGTGTACGAGTATACCATATTCTCTAGGAAAAAAAAGCCTTGGCAGGAAGCCCCAGCTCCACTCAGAAGTGTGAAGATAGTTTTTGTGTGTCATGTGCTTGGAAATAAATGAGTGGATTTTTCCCATAGCGTAAATACAAAGAAAAATAACTGGTTAGGTTCGTGTTTATTTAGGGTTACGAGTCCTCAAATCGGTTGAAATTGTAATTAATTAATTCTTGCAAAACCCGTGAGTGATGGTTAAAGTCTGTACGTCCTTAAACACAAGAAAACTGAGGAACAAAAGGTCAAGAGACCTCCCCAGCACGGCAGAGCAGGGCAGAGGCAGAGCGGGGCCGCGCTCGTGCTCTCCGCGCTCTGCCCCACACTCACCCCTGCACTTGGGCGGGCCAGTGCTGCTCTCTTTAAGGACCACTCGGGTGCTCAGCCAGGTGACTTGGGCAAAGCCAATACGAAAATACCTGTGCAGGGCTCAAACCAATGGAATAGATCAGGTACCCACCGCACATCCAGCCCGGACAGCCCATGGACTGGCTGGCACGCCAAGGCAGACCTGCACCCGCGACTGGGCAGGATTCTTGTTCTCTCCCTCGTGCCCAGTTAGACCCCAGGTGTCTTCACTCACTGGGGCTGGCAGATCAGGTGAGCACTTTTCACCCCATCCACATTTCAGCACCTGAACCTGCCAGACTACAGCAGCAGGGACCCTGGGGATCCCTTCCCTCCAGAGACTGAGACAGGAGAATGGCTGCTGCCACAGGAACTGCCCTCCCGCCCAAAGCAGGGATCAGGGAGAGGAGGAGGAGGCACGGTTTGGGACAAATTTGACATAACCAATTTTTGCAAAAAAGAGAAGGAAAAATAGCAACTGCCAGGAAATTCAGAAACACGAGTGTTTTGATTTTGTTAAAATCTCCCTTTTCCTCCCACGTGTGCTTCCAATGGAAAATCAATACCAGGGAGAGAGAAACTATCTGAGTGTTCAGCAAGCATTTTTGACCTCAAAAAAAAAAATGCTTAATCCAGCTTTTGTTTTCCTTGTTTCAACTTCTTACAAAAACAACAAAATACCCAAACATTACTTTTTTATGTGAAAACATTCAACAGACAGATCCTTTAGGAAAGTAAGTGATGGAAACAGTTCCACTGGATCCACAGCAGAATCTGGCATGAAGCATGCACAGAATGCACAGAGAGAGGAGGGACACGTGTGCTGATCTTTCAGTGCCTGTGTATTTAAGCATGAATACATAATCTCATTTTACACCATAACAATATCCTTTTCTTTTGGTGACAGGTGAATTTTTGCACAGTTATGGAATAAACCCAACTTTCTCCTTGTCGAGATGTAAATTTGGCCCCTATATGAAAACACATATATTTACACACACATGTGTATATCCTAACCAAGAGCAAGGGCCAGGCTCTCACACGAACAATACTGTAAAGTATTTTACCTTTGCAACCCATCCTGCTAGTATTTATGCTTACTGCTACAGATATCAGCAATTGTTTCCTTGCCTCCTCACCCCTCCTGGACACCATGAGAATGCCAGAGAACGGAGTCTCTCGGTAGCACTTTCATTCCCAGCAGGAAGCTCAAGCGTTTGTGATATCCATTTTGATACAAAACCTAAATTAGGCCTCTGGAAATAGGTAATGCATAAAAAGAAGCATTTTTGTGCCACAAGATTATTATTATAGGTTACTGTTAACCCTTGGGAGATGGAGGTGAGTCCTGCAGCTCCCCACTGGGTTGAATATTTGCTGAGAAATCACAAGCACTACCTAAGCAGATATTTCAGGTGTGTTTCATGCTAAAGAGAACGATCCTGTTGACCCATCATGTTCTGATAGCCAGTTTGAGAGCAAAGCATTGTGAGTTAAACAAAAAGGATCAGCACAGCATGCACATGCTGCAACTCTCCTGTGCTAAGAGAAGATTTAAAAGAGCCTGGATACAAGGACAACTGTGGAATTACAAATGCAGAGATCAAACAAACAAAAAAATACTGTATTTGGGAACTACCCAAAACACATTTTGCTTCTTGGCTCCCTAAAATTCTTCCTTATGGCAAAGTTTCCGCTGGGTCACAATCTAGTGAAGAGAAACACATCATTCAAAAAGGAAAATATAAATCCAAACCTTTACATATTTTGTAGTTTTCAGGTTTCAAATCACTGCAGATTAAAGTGTTAGGGCTGGAAGTCTGTGTGATTTATCCCACCTTCACAATCACAACTCATAAAGATATACAAATCATAAATTAACTTTTTTTCTTCAGAACCACCATCATCCCTGAAGTTTGGAGAACTGATCAATAATTCGGATTCAGTGAACCAGGCTATCTTGCACTAAAGCTACACCACCTCCTGTTGTGATACAAGTTGGCCTAGCATTACTCATTGCTTGACTTACTCCCTTAGCAAAATGAGCCACACAGGAAATTCAATCTGTATCTGCCTACACGATTAATTCAAGTTCAGCTTATCCTAAGCATTTCTCTTTCCTTCAAACACGCAGACTTCAAAGGGCTAGAAACTGTGATCTTAAACACAAAACCAACTGCGTGTCAGTAAGTTTTCACTAAATATAAATAAATATTTTAGTAAACCATGGTTGCTACTTGTTAAGCCTGGGAAAAATGGAGTCTTGCTGTAACCTGGAAGACAAATTGGATCTCAGAGCCTCACACACCCTCCCATTCAAATCCCCATGCCTTGTATACCTACAGGAATAACAGAGAAGCATTCCAATAACTTCATGTAGTAGCAAGGCAGGCTGCAGTTCTCCTAATAAATGCAAGCTTTATAGCTCCTTCACTCTAAAAGCCACACTCTCAGTGATTCCTACCCACTGAAGGGGAAGTCCTGTGGAAGAGGTGTTATTTCACAGACCATTCTGACTACTGCACTGGTGACCAGAGCACACAAATCTTTGCACCCCTATGTGGGTAAACATTCATAAAAATATCCTCCTATCAACAGAACAGTTCACATGGGCTACAACTCACTGTGAACAGCAACGAGCTTTCCGTTTGGCCTAGAGATTTTCCTACAGCCATGGAAAGGCACAGGGAGGAAGCCAGAAGTCCTAGCTGCTCCTTTTCCACTCCACCATTAGTTTGGCGTAGCTTTTCCTAGACAGCCCTCTTTGCTCTAGCAGCTCTGACATCTGCGCATTGCATTTGCCCTGTTGTGCAAGCAGGACTATTTCCTCAGAGATAAACAGCGATCACCAAGCCCACAGTGCCTGACACAAACAGAGCTCAGATCCAAGCTTCCTTGGGTAGCCTAGACCCATCCTTTTCACTTGCAAATGTAAAGAGAATTTGGCAAGACCCAAAGGGGAAAAGAAGGAAATTATCTTAATAAAGAAATGGGAACGAAAAATCTCCCTCCCTCTCGCAATCATGCTTTTTTTAACAGCTATTTGAATCATCCCTGCTTATAGACAGTCCCACTTCTTCAGCAATGGAAAAGCAATACAAGCGCCTTGTCATTTGATATCCCCAAACATTCTGTAATTTAACGGGAGCAGGCTCCTCACTGGGCTCTCAGACAGAAGTTTGCCCACATGCCTTTTAAAGTACGTACCTGGTTTTGCCTTTGTCTGCTACACTCCTTTTGCAGCTGCATTCCCAGGAAAATGTTTCTATACCCACTTTCCCCTGTCGTTTCTACCGTCGGCTCAGAGATGGATTCATTGCTGCGTTTCGGCAGTTACACTTCTTCCTCACTTGATGCTTCCTTTTATTTATTCTGAAGTTTCCAGTGTAAAACAAACAGGAATACCACCTTTCTAAAATTACTACTATCCCACTGTCCTCCAATGCAACATTAACAAGAGGCAATATTCTCCAAAGCTATGAAGCATATACTGCCCTAAATTACATTGCAGTTGCTGCCCTGAGCTTACACATTTTTGAACAGGAAGGCTCCCAGGGATCTCTGTCTCTGTTCTGACTGCATTTACTGCTTTAAAATATTTTTAACCCAGACACTGAAGTGCCAGCCTAGCAGCCCTTCATGCTAATCCTAGCCTGGGTGGCTGTTCTTAAGGGAAAGCATTCGAAAATTGTAGCAGTGCATCAACTTTGACCCTTTTCACTTAAAACATGAGACTTCTTTTTTTTAGGGGAAAAAAAAATTAGATTCCAGAGGGAATCACTGAACTCTGACCTGCTTAAAATTAGTTTTGTTTTAGTGCCTGTGTGGTGACTCAACAGGCCAATTTTCCAGACACTTAAGACTTCTCTGCTCCTGAAGATTCCAGTTCAAGTCCTGGACTCACTGCCTGGGGTCGGATCAGAACACTTTGTTCCAAGGCTTCAAGCAGTGAATTCCCAGATCGCCGTACCCTTGCCAGATGCTGGCATGCTTGGTAATAAGTAGGGCTGCAACCAAGCTAATTATATTTTTTAAAAAATCTGTGAAGAGCTTTGCTTGCAATACATATGTTAGACCAAAAGAATTTCCCTTCAAAATTCAGCAGTCAAGAAATGTTTATATGGCTCTGATAAACATTTCACGATAAGCTGGATTCTTTCGAGGGGGAGGGGAAGATGTGTACTTTGGTTTTAACAGTGCAGCAAATAATTCTCAAATAGGGTCTGACTGAGTGTATCCATGTCACTGGGAATAACTGATTTCATTTTTTTTAATCTGTCACAGGCATTACAAACACTAAATGAGTCACCATAGACTCCTATGCTGCAAAAAATAACATCACAACACTTCATTTGCTCTTCAACAGGACTTCAAGTGTAGTGCCTGGTATCAAAAAGCCTTGTCAGTTAACAAATTAAAAAATCCCAGGAAATGACACCCCAACACAGTCTCTTAAAAAATTACTTCCTGCAGAAGTTTAACACCACCCAGCAAAGCAAAGCCCATCTAGGAGCAGTAATTTTCCTCAATCTCAGCAGAATTTTTCAATTTAACCTTATCATTAATCCTCTAGCATATACTTCGTATCTTTCTCAAATGATTTACCAAACAGCCTCAGAAATCTCCTGTAAAGCGAGTGAGCATGATTAGCTCCATTTGTAAGTACTGAAGAATTAAAGCAAAAAAGATGCTAAGAAACTTTGGCCATGAGGCAAGAAGAGCCAGACCCGGAGACAGAACCTCGGTGCTGGTCCATATTAAATGGCATCTGTTACATTTCCATCCCTGTTTCACAGCGATTATGGGAAGAAAAGCTATGCCAACGCCTGTAATCACTTATTTGACAGCTGCTAACCCAACGAACACGAAGGCAATTTATACACCGTGCCCTAATCTGCCTGGATTTGATCATGTATGAACACAGCACTAATACTTGCTCCAGTGTAATTCTGTCTTTTTCCAAGGAAGAACGTAGCTTTCTTCCTTTTTCAGAAAGACAGCAAGGCACTAAAAGACAGAGTTTTAACAGGCAGTCATCAATATGCTGTTCTTACAAATACAAATGTAAAACAGTAATAACACAAACAGTGATGCACACTGTGCTGTATCAACAGTATGACTGTCTTCTGCCCAGGAAACCCTCCTTCAACCTCGACATGACACCTCCCAGGACAGACAGGCCTGGCCTTACACCCCAGGAGACACTGTCAGGACAGCCAAAGGGGAGGGCAAATCTGTGACAACAGACAGGGACTCTGGCTTGTGAGCATCCCCCACATATTTAGCCTCAAGATCTGCCTGCCCCTGGTGATCACAGTTGGTGATCACAGGAAAATTACCCAGTGAGGGTGAAAGTTTTGAACCTGCTCCACTAGAAGCCAAGCTGCTGAGCCATGGCAAACAGCGGTGTTGAATGTGAAGAAGTAACTTGTGCATGGTGGTCCCTGTCAGATGGCCAAGCCGTGGTTTCTCTGCCTGAGAGGACCTCCCAAAGAACCACCAGAGCATCCCCACCCACGAGCCTGGTCTCACAAATTCCCACCATGCCTTCTCCGAGGAGAACTGTCACTGGATTGAATCAATGTGAGCTAACTAGGTTATTCATCACCTGCAAAAAAACGATGCTGCTCAGAGCTTTTTGGATACAATGGTGAAGTGAAGAAGGCTTTCTTCACCGCCTACGCAGCCTGGGCTCAACTCTGCAAAACAAATTTGAGCCGCAGTCAGACTCAATGTCAGACTTTTGCCAGCTGAGCTCCCTCTCACTTCCTCAGTTTCAGGTCATCTGAATACCTTGACAACCTGTGAGGATAAATCAAGCACAGAAGGTGTTTAGGAACTAAACACACATGTCAGGTGTTTCTACAAAACCTACACAAAGTTATATCGAAGCATCCCAAATTCCAAATCCTTAACAAATATATCACACATTTTGGAAACGGTGGGCAGGGACTTGAAACAGAGCCGCACTGGTTACAAAAAATGAAAGGAGACAGAGTAAAGCTGGGAGGAAAGCAGGAGAGAATGCACATTTTTTGCTCTGGAGAACAGATCAGTTGCATGAAGCTTATCTTCACTGGGGTCGACTCTTTGAACAGCTCTAATCTTAAAGCATATTAAACAACACATTAATACAGGCAGTCACTGATCTGTTGATCCCCATGCGAGAAAAGGCTGCTGGGACTCACTGGTCAGGCCTCCTGCCTGATGGAAGGACCTCACCCAGCACTGCCCTCTAACCCCGGGTACAGCAAAAACCAGGGCCCAGGCACAGACCCTGCTGGTCCTCATCTTGCATTGAGAGCATTAGAATCTGAATATTCCCCCTTTCCCTGTGCCCATCTTCCCTCAGCCACACCAGCTCGGGACCGACGTGCCCACAGACTGGTGAAGAGACTCATGGCCATAAACCATTCCCACAGTCAGCATCCGGGTCTGTCACCAGATCCATCCCACTGTATGTCACATGAAAACTGTTCATGGCATCGATTTTTTTTTAAGAAATTATTTATTCAGGCTCTTTGATCTTCCTCAGTGCCAGCACAATTAAAGCTCCCATTCAGAGAAGGGCTTAAAACATTTGCCAGATTTTAAGCACTGAAGGAGACCTGCTGGCTACAGTGGGACTAACGTGCTTAAAGCCAGGCACATTCGGAACCACGTCAGGGCCAAAATCCCTGCACAGCCATTCAAAATGCATCCAAGGCTTGCGCTTTGCTTCTGGAAACTTTATTCTCGCTTTACATATAGTCAAAACCTGACAAGAGCTCACTGTCGGATTATGCAGGAAATCTGCAAGTTTCACCAAGGTGTGATCTTATGCTTTTTCACACATTATTGTATCATGCTGCGCCAGAACACTAACGTATGCACAGTTCTAAAATAACTTGCATTATTACAGCCCAGCACGGCAAACGGCGCTGAGAAGCCAACACACAGACCTCCAGAGACTTGCTCCTCAGTGACTTGCAAACTGATAAGGGGTCACAATTCCTTTCTTATGATGGGGGGGGGATTTAAAAAAAGGGGAAAAAAAAAAGGAGAAACAATCCAAACCAAACTCAGCATTTCAAAACCTTTTCCCTCATTTCTCTCTCTTTCAAATGAAACTGTCAATTTTCGGATTTGTCTTTGGTCATGTCAGGGTGGGAAAATGGGATTTAATAACATTTAACTGACTTGCTATCAAGAAGGAAACATATTTTTCTTCTCTCAAATTTGAAACAGACACTTTCCTTTTTTTTTTCTGTTGGCCTACTTTCTTTTAAGTTGCTTTTCAATTATTTATGAAAATGCAATAATGCATTACTTTGCTGTGCAAATGTTTAGAAGAAGGAGATAGTGTCTTTCAAGTGAAAAAACCCATACATGGCCATACAGGGGTTTATTTAGAAGCACATTGCAGGTGACACTTTATAAAAAACAATATGCTTTCATTTGCCTCCCGACACACATCCCCATTTTCTTTAAACTGTGTGTTTGAGTCAATACAAAGAAGTCCACAGCTCCACAGAAACACCCCGTTCATTGCTCTCCTGAGCTGGAGCTGTAACAAACAAAAGCTCTACATGGGAAACTGTACAAGGGGCTGAACCAAAGCCTATTAGGACACTGAAAAGACTCCACGCTTCCTGAACAGCCTAAGAGATGGCAAAACCTTGTCCCGCTAAATAAGGGAAACTAATAGCAAAACTCTCAATGATTCAGTCAGATTTTTTTTTAAGTTTTTTGCTACTTTTTTCCTTGAAACAGCTGGATTTGGAAACAGCTGTGCTTCAAACCCATAGAACATCACTGAACACCGACTGCTGAACTTTCTGCAATTTTCGAAATCCCATTTGGATGCACACTCAAGTGGCTAACCACAGGCTCACCATCTCAAGGCTTCAGCATCAACAGACTAAAACAAATAGCAAAGTCTGCCTTGACAGCAGCAGCTACAAAACCAGGCCCTTAGTGCTCCCCTCACATCTCTCAGGCTCTGCTCCCGCGAAGTTTTGGCCTCAGAAGGTGACTTGTGCCTATCACTGTCAGTGGGAAGATGAAAGTTCTTTCTCGGCAACACTTTCTGCACAAACTCCTCTCCATTTACAGAGGGAGCCATGAAGGATCAGCTTGACGAAGATTCTACTGATCTGGTATATCAAACCAGGAAAAAAAGACCAGAAAGCAGAACAAAACGAACACACATGATCTTAACAAGAACATAACACAACCTGAAATATAATTAGAGAAATCCAACCTACCAAAACAACCCTAACAAACTCTAAAACAACCCTAAATAATTCTAAACAAACCTCCATCCTGAAGGTTTTCAAGTCTCAACTATACGGAACCGTGACTGTCCCAGTTTGCTGCTGGCACTGACCCTGCCCATGCAGGTGGCCTCCCATGGTCCCACCTGACCAACATCCCCAGTGATACGAAAGAAAACAAAACTGTAGAAGGACTTAGAGAACCCCATCTCTGCTCCTATTAGCAAAAATTTACCATGTCCACAGTATCACTCCTTAAAACTGGAGTCCATGTAAATCCTGCAGTCACCGGAGGTCCTGGAAGACACCTCTCACACTCACCTGTCACAGTCCCTGCAGGTTTTCAGAACAATATTTAACAACACAGGTAACTTAGGAAATGAACTTTTTTCTTTTCCCCTTCATTAGAATGAGTTAGGCACCCATATCTAACACTGCACTTGTGTAAACCCATATTTTGCTGAATTTAAATGAACTAAGCCACATTTCTAAAGCTAAGCCTATACTTAAATATTGTTCTTAAACAGAGCCATAAAGCACACCTCTACAACCCACATTCAGGTGTTGAGATAAAAATAATTACAGAAAAGTGTACAGTTATACAAGTACGTATTTTCTTTTTTCTTATATGTAAAACCACAGAATTTAAAACTAAGCAAAGCAAGAAGAAAAATCTTGCATTCTTAAAACCTTTTACTACTGTGCAACAGCATTTTTCTTCCATCTTGCCTCTTACAGCTACTTCTTAATGCTGTGTTAGCGTGCATTGCAGAGGTGCTTGGGTATGCAACTACTGCCTCTATTCACACCACAGGACCCATGCCTTTACCTCCAACATACTTTAAGGATTAGAATCTGTTGGTTTCTCCATTTTCTACCCCATTTCAGCTTGTTACTTCTCACTAGGAGCCACTTTCTGTGCCAGCACAGCGCATGAGTTATTAAAAGAACAGTGGGACATCCGTAGAAGCTGCAAGAAGGTGCTTCCCTCCCCTCCATTGCTCCTTGTTAAAAAAACCTCATTGCTCTCATTCAATGACCACGTCTTATACAGAGCGAGATATTGGTCTAATGGCATCTTGGAACTGGGGTAGGAGGCAAGCATTCACGTGAAGGACCTGGGCACATGTTTTAAATGTGTTGGGCATCTGCCGGACGCGTGCTTGGAGCATCCCCTCCACACGTGTTCTACTGAGAGGGCCTCAAGTGGGTGCAGACTTGGCCCCCCTCCTCACCCCTGCTTTCAGGGGCTGCCCACAGAACATATCCCGGGGGATCACCCCACACTTTCACTGGGCTGCTTTCCTCCACGGCACTTTCCTGGCAAAGAGAGGCCTTCAGCTTCCAGAACTGTCCATTGCCTTTCAGAAGCACTAAATTCACACATACACATTTGTACATATTCATCAGCATTTACTCATTTGTAGCCTCTCATGAGAATTAATATTATTCCTCTACAGTGGCAAAACTTCCATCATCCTGTGCAAACTGCTACTTACCTACGGCAACCCTGTTTATGGGAATGCCTCATTATATATAATTTCAGGTTTCAATTGGAAACTGTTTTACAGAAGTGACAAGCACTTCACTATTTCCATCCCAGCTCTGTCTTTTCTGTCTACAGGAGGCTCAAAACGGATCTCGGCAACAAATTCCATCAAGAGTCAGTGCACACACTGACTGAGTAATCTGTGTGTGACTCCCAAACCTGAACTAATTAATCGTCCTATATTTGTAAATCTCAACCACAATGCGCTTAATGCACCATGGTGCCACTACACAAACCCATGTTCCCAGGAATCGGAACAAATCCCTCGGTTTCCTCAGAATCGTTCTGTCCTGCTCCTGGCAGCTGCCTGCATACAATTACAGATATAAAATCAATCTGAAGCGCAGAAAAGAGCACGGTATCTCCTACTGAACATACTCTTCTTCCAGATTTGAATTTGTAAAGCAGAATATTGCATTAACACATTCCCTTTCCTGTGACTTAATGTGCTTCTTATATATTTTGCATAGCTTTCTGGCAGGTGTGTTCAATTTGTTATTAAACAGAAGTGTAATTGACACATACACTGCATTCTTTGATGTTATTTATGCATTCGTCTATATCTCAACATGAGTATCACGATCTTTAATGGCATGGCATAAGTTCATCTCAGTGAAAGACAGTTGTATGTTCCTGGATGCCACGTAAGGACAGCAGAGTGCCGCAACAGCTGCCTTTCCCTGGGTACCTCAATGTCCCCAGGCTCCTTCCAGAGTCAGTGGAGGAGACTCCACCAAAGTGTGATTTGGTGGAATAATCACTGTTACAGAATAGGTACTCTCTCTGTTTCTGTAAAAAGTTCTTTAATACAGAAGTCAGTATCTGGCTTTAATTCCATCTGCTCTGAAATCACTTGAAAACCATTCATTTTCTATCATTTTCTAATTCTCTTCTTTAATGGTTTCTGAATCTTTTTCAGTATAAACCTGGTCTATTAGGACTAATCTCCTGCTAGAAGGTCGGTTGTGACATTAAAATTGTATTCCCAGCTAAGAAAAGCCACTCTTCTACTGACTGACTAAAGGCACTGAGTTAGCCATATAATAGGTATTTTGCTTTCATTTTAAAAAAATGAACTGTAAAATTAACTTCTAGATCCTTATTAAGTAAATATTTAATTGGTTAGCTGAGGATCACAACCGTGTCCCCCAGCCTTTTTCATTACACTGAAAGCTTTCTCATACACAAGGATTTTATGGCAGCGTAAAAGGTAGACTCCATGGTCCTAGTTTAGAAATTGAACCAGTTTAATTAAATGTATCTTTAGACTGACTGCTACAAACCACAATATGGCACTCAGTTGAATTTAAATCTGTTTTCTTCACTTACTCCCTATAGAAACTGAAGATACTGCAAGCCATATTTACATCTGTTTCAAAGCTTCTGAGCAGAGCAAGCTTAACTGAATTTTGTCCCCTGTCCTCCAAAACATGGGCAAACAAAGCAACTTAAAGGAGGAGGAGCCCAGCTATGAGCTGGCTATTTCATCCCATCCCATCAGCTCTTTCCTGTCCTAGCCATCCTTCTAACCTGCTTAGCCCAAAAGCCAATGCTGAGAATCTGAGTTTAAATTAAATTGAGTACACCAACATCACTGCCACTAAAAGCAGTAGTAAGTAGGACTTTAAATACAATTTTAGTAATACTCCAGTTATACCTTACACATCCCACTAGGCTCGAACTGGTAAAGGCAAGTTCTGTGTACATAGGGCAAATCTAAGCCTGCTGAATTAGACACGAGCATTCCTAAGACCTTTCAGACTCATTTCAAGTAAAACTTGGGTTACCTTTCTAGGCACCAGGAGACAACAATGGAAATCACTCCTCCACGAGATGTGGTTTTATTCGGCTCCTCTTCTGTAAAACTCTGCTCCTTGCAGAAGCTACAAAATGTTATCAAATTGCACTGGCAAATTGAGCCTGCTCAGTTTCTCTCAGGATGTGCTCACAAACCAAAATAGATTGGTCTAAGTGTTCAGAGTCCTTTCTCAGACCAGTACAGTATTAATACAGTACTGACTTTCCCATGTATTTTAACTATAATCACTCAAAGGATCAAATACTAGTACATAAATATGTAATTTAAATAGTGTGAGGCTTTTTCCTTGAGATTTTGCAGTAGTGAAGAATACTATCCTTGTAAAATAACTTTGCGATTTCCAGGCAATTAATTTCCTTGAAATATAGACAAATACTTTATTCTTCAAACAATAATCACAGAATACACTTTAGCTTTGTCACCAGGATTTCTTTTTATTTAAAAGAACAACAGGAAATGGGGGGGGCGGGGGCAGGGGGAAGACTTCTATTAAAGGACAATTCACTGAAAGGTCTTTTAGCTGGCAATTGTCAGCACAGCTCAGGGCCAATGGATCAAATTTAACTCTCAAAAGTGCTGATGGTTGTATGAGTCTTCACAGTAGGGGCTGGCGCTCTGGGCCACTCAAGTTCAATTTTTGGTGTTACCATGGGATGTAGGAACTGGGATCTTGGTGAGCAAAGATTTGCTCCATATTTGATGCACTGGGTTAAGTGGTATTCTTAAAATCACTAGCCTCCCAAGCAGTTAGTGAGCCAGCAGGAGGTTAGTAGGAAGAGAAAGTAATTGTCCTTTGTGCCTCTGAAAATAGCCAATATTAAAGGATCCTCTTATGTATTACCTGTGTTTCAATCTACGCTTGCAGCTCAAAGGAAAAGAAAGAGCCTGGAGGAGACAGAAAATAAAGCTGTCAGAAATATTACAGGAGACCCTCCTCAAGCTGTCCTGAAGTGTATGGTCTCCTCACCTAGAAACCTGTGCAGCCAGAAAGGATGAGTGCTCTGTAAGCAATAAAAACTTGTTCAGACAATGCACTTTACATACATAAGAGCATACTGTGCACGTCCCTGTGCATACACCACGTGCCTGAAGAGGCCAGAGACCTGGGGAAAGGCACGGCAAGAGTGATCCTCAGACACTTATCCAGGATGTCCACAGTGCAGCCAGCACCACGTGCACTCCACTGTACATAAGTCATCCAAAATCCACTTTACATGCAGCCTCCGCTCTCCACGCCGTGCCCAAAGAAGGTGGAAGTGCAGCACAACTAGCAGCAGAATGCAAACCTAATGCTCTGATCTTGACCTGAATGTTGTTTTCTGTTAGCAAATTTCCCAAAATGAAACAGATTCGGCTGCTGATTTCCCTACTCCTACTGTTTGGTCACAAAACTGAAAGGAAATTTACTTTGGGTCTGGGCACAACATGAAAAAGAAAGAAAACTCTCCAAAGCCCCCAGTGCTTCACTGCTGCTGGAAAGGAGCTCACCCTTGTTTCAAGCTTCAATTCAAATGCTGTCTAACCCAAATTCGGGCCTGAACTTGACTACATAATATATCCTAAGTGATTAACTGGACTATATCTAACATCTTGAAGATATGGAGAATATAAGCAAAGCAGATTACAAAAACCCCTGAATTTACAGTTCAGGAGACTTAAAGGCTTTACGAGAGCCATTCCAGTAGGGTCCAGATGCCCACTTCCTTACCAGCAACATTCCCACTGCCTTCTGTATGAGCACAGCTCTGGCTGGTCAGGGAACATGTGAGGATCCTCAAGTTGAAAACAGGAAAAAGAAAACTTCTTTGCTAATAGGAAAAAAATCCTTGCAATAATACTAATCTATTTATAATGGTCAAAAAATATGACAGCTTACAACAGCGTCAGAGCAGTGCTTTGGCAATATTTTAGCATACTGCTGTATTTTTAGAAGGACTGTTCATTTACTTTCTCCTAAATGCTGCAGTTCTTATTTTTCAACAAACGATCTGTTTTTTTGGTGTATCATATGCCAGCATCAGAGTGTTTTATCTCAGGGTAAGTAGGAACTGCAGGCAAAAACAAAGCTCCTGCACACACGCTGCTGTGCAGCAGCACTGCCAGAGATGCCAAATCCCAGTCTCCTCCCGTGCTTTATGCAGTGAGAGCTCCGCCACTTACAAACCTTCCTGGAACGCGGCGCTGCGTTTTTACGATGAGTAACAGAAAACTGCTGGGTTTCTTCATCCTGAGCATTGAGGAACTATCCCGTTGTAAACAATAGGGCTGACAGTTTAATGATATTGCTCAACCTAACTGATTCTGGCAAGCAGCACGTACGATAAGAGTGCAGCAAGATGTGTTTAAGCACTTCTATGTTTTCTCAGCACAGGGTACCTTACCATTTCAAAATTCATCTGCAAGCTACCTGTGAACTTCAGTGTAAAACTGTAAGCTCTCTGTTAAGCCTCACCTGGGCCTGCAAGATCACGACAACAGGATGATCCCAGTCCCTAAGAGCTTCTACAGCTGTAGCCCCAAGACCTATAGACAAAATACACAGGCTCTTATTTTCTTTCTAAAAAGCACATATGAGCTTCCATTGCTTACAAAAACTTATACTAGGCTAAATTAAATACATGTGCACCCACATGTTAACTGAATTAACTTGAAACCATCAATACATCTCAAATGTCCATCTGTTTACACAAGCCACTTGCAGCTTTCAAGTCTTGTGCTCCTTATAGTGTAACTCTCAACCAAAACACTCCAAGTGCAAGCAGAAAGCTCTGCTGTGAGATTTCCATGCATAATGACCATGTGTTTATTGGGTTTTCATGTTCAAATCATGTCAGAATAGACATGCTATCCATTTGCAAGATGCAACACATCCATGCCAGCCTCTCCCTCTTCAACTGCAGAAGCCTCCTAAAACAAAGCTGGCTCTAACCTGGACAAATATAGCTAAATTTTAAAAAACCTCCCTTTGCAATTCCAGTTTGATAGCTGTAAATGGTATAGCTTGCAGGACAAAGAATTAATTTCTGAGGCAATAACGTATCCTCCAGGTCGGGGAGGGATTAAGAGCAGCAGATACAAGTAGCTGTTTTCAGGTAAGTTTCAGGTGATAAAAGACTTTGACCAAAAACTTTGTACTAGCTCCTCATGAGAAGTTGCCTTTTAATCTGAGCGGCTCACTTCAGCAAGGCTGCACACAGCTAGCTGGATTTAAACTGGCAGGATTAAAGCCACGACACATTATCCTACAGTTCCACAGCTGGAATCAAACTTCTGTTCCTAATCTGAACTAAACTTAATATTTCACTCTTCGACAGAGATGGAGTGAAATGGAGCTATATTAAAAATTTAAAAATCAACCAAAACCACTTTCTCTCTAATTTTAGGATATTGCTGCCTTTCCTTTTAGAATAGGTCAGTGTTGTCAATGATAGTAAAAGCTACCTGTGCCAGCATGTGATACCAGCCTCTCAGAGAAAACAGCTCTCATCAGACACTGTCCTCCTGGACATCCCTACTATATTGCTGTTGTTGATGATGATGATTGTGATGTTGAACACCTACAAATCTCCCATGTGCCTATTTCGTTGGCCTGCTGTTTTGGTGGGGGTTTTTTGTTTCTTGGGTTTGTTGGTTTTTTTTGGTTTTTTTGTTTTTTGTTTTTTTTTTTTTTTTTTAAAGAGCTCGAGGCCATTATTCATGAGCAGTAAGAAAACAAATCACTCTTAGACCTACTCCTCTTGCAGATTCCCACACTTATTACCCAAAATCCCACAGCTCGCTATTGGTTCTACCCTTGACCAAAGTACAGGGCTGAGGCAGCATGCCATCCCCTGGGAAAAGCCGATCACGTTCCTCCCGGCAAGCAGCTCCGGTTATTCTAGGATCGCAGTCGGGCCGGAATAAAGTCCCCTAACTTTTCAGAGAAAGCAGCGCTCGGTCCCAACGCCAGTGCCTAGGGACCCGCGGGGACGAGCGCGGCCGCGCTCCGCACCCTGACCGGGAAGTCGCTCTTCCCCCCCGACCCGTTTTCTTTTTGAGGGAAAAGAGCCGAAACGAGCGAACCGAGAGCCTTCAGCCACTTCCACAGTGCCCTCCCTCCTGCTCGGGCAGAAGCGAGGAAGGTGCCTCGCAGAAATACGTAAAGATGCTCATGCCGGTGCCCCCCACCCCGGTGCCGGTGCGGTGCCCGCCGTACCCCCCGCTCGCCCCTGCGCGCTCCCCGGCAGCGGCACGGCGGCCGCCGCCGCTCGGCACTCACGCACGGAGAGGCAATTACAATAATTTAAAGCTTCCTTTCCGCCGGCTCCGCCGGGATCCCGAGGGCTGAGCCATGCCCGGGCAAGGCGCGGAGCAGCGGCTGCCCCGCC